>CM069441.1:113342074-113899058 GCA_035610835.1 Ophiura sarsii | reverse complement strand
AATATTGGAATTTAGAAGACGGGACAAAGAGGAATAGCAATGTCCCAGCTCCCCAGAAGTTGGAAGCCGTACATTATTTCCAATAATTCCAATACATACTAATTTATAATTAAATTTAATTGGGCCTCATGCAAATTTGTAACTCCCTGATTTTCTATACAGCGCCAACAAGGACGCCATGAGAGGACTTGCCTACCCCCCCCCCCCCCCCCCCCCCCCCCCCCCCCCCCCCCCCCCCCCCCCCGTGAATAAAATTGTAAATGGGACTGGGACAATCTATGCTATATATATTGAGGGTAAAATCAACGATTTATTAGACAGGATGATAATCTTTCCAAGGAGTTATTATGATATGATAACTCCTTGATCTTTCTAATGAAATGTCGTTAGATCTGAAACTATGTGCGATTAATAGCACCTGACATGTTGAAAAATAGCAGGTTTAGAATGGCATTGGTATTCTCATGCGGCAACAGCATGGCCCATTGCAATGGCTGTTGTGACACACAACTAAGCATTAAAAAACAAGATGGCACAGGAAAAAAGTTAACCTTCAAACAATGTCAACATACTAAAATAATACATACATGTACATACATCGTATCCGATTGATTTCAACTTGTGTGATAATTGTATACAACTCCACCCAGAGTTTTATAAAGCTAAATAAACTCGAAAAATGTGTGCATATTGTTCAGATTGATACTATAGATGCAATCGATCAGGGAACGATCCGTGACTATTTACTGGTGTCCTGTTGAGTTATATCATGACAGGGCTGAATACTTACACACTCTTTATATTGGACCGAAAAACAAATAGCTTCCAAACAACTTGACAAACAAAAGTATCCTTGAACTAACTAGAAATTCAATGGTACAATACTTCAGTGTCCAGCACTGCTACCCAAGTAGGCCCTAATTTCATACATACATAAACAGATTATTTACAATGAAGAGAAGAAAAAAAAAAAAGAAGAAAAAAAATATGTACAAATATAATATAAAATAACATAAAACCATATACTAATTATGTAATGTTTTGTTGGAAGATGAATAACTTAGCATCATAGAGCATCAGTAGAGGGAATGTATTATCTCCCGGATTAACTCTTATAAAATAGTGTGGAGATGATCTATGTCTGTTTTGCACACCCTGTTTGATTAGCATGTAAGAAAAGAACAGATTGGGTGTTGATAGTCTATTGTGGCAACTACAGTATCTAATACTAGCTAACAGGATATATAAAAATAAGTTTGAACAACTGAAAAGTTCAAATACATCAAAAATTTGAAACATATTAGTTTAATACACACATTCAATGATGCGATAGATGTAACGCTATTTGAGAAGTTTATAGACACTTATTTCACCCAGCATTTAATACACATAAACTCGAACCCATGATGAGTGCGATGGACAATAGCACATTTTTTTTTTAATTGATTACTAGTGATTAAATGTAACTGGAATTAATTCAGTATTACCCACTTGAGTAAAGTTATTATTATAACATATTATAATAGGGGTGTTATAGTAGATTCACAAACTCTGGCATATCTATTTGGACCTCATCCATTGAGCGTAGAGGAACCCATTTTGACCAAGGCTGATCCTGTAGCTACGATCCGACAACCAAATACTTAATCCAACCAGGACCTTTCCTGATCCAACAACTTGAAATATGTTATCCCTTTGGAAGCGGTCACCACAATTAATAAAAATCGACCATCACCGACTTTAAACAGTTTGAGAGAAAAAATGTTATGTATGTCAACCTATTGATAATTAAGAGGATAATCATGTATCACTTTCTAATATGTTCCTTTTTTATTATGCACGTGAAATAAAGGAAATATTAAGTTTAAAAAGGACCCTTTCTACTATAATACTTATTTGTGAGAAACACTTAATACAATCACCATTTTTTGTATATAAACCAGTACAAATCCATTTGGCCTACATGTAGATGGGGAAAAAGTTATATCAACCAAGATACGGATTATAAACGTTACTTTATGTATTTCTAGCTATGAGATCACCTAAATACCATCATCCATTTAATATCTGAATAACAACACATCATCAATATCAAAAATATGCGGGCAATAACCACGCCTGTTTGCAGGCAAAGTCAATACAGAAAAACTTTCCTCCAGTCACTAGGTTTAAAATTAGTTATACTCCACTATGTATAAGTCATAAAAGTACAGGCACTGATGATGACAAGGTATCGATTGTCCATGCATAATACGATTAAAGTTCGAGTGTCTCCCACTCTTTGCCTCTGTTACCTGACTATTATGGAAATCGGCCAATGTCTGCGAATTACAAAACCAGCAGATAATATTGTTCTGGCTAAACAATTTAGATTACCTGGCTAGCAAAATCAAAAATGGTGCATTACAAGAGAATTTAATAACATCAAAAGAGTACTACGTGGGGGAATTGCTTAACACGACTAATAATACATAATCTATTTGAAATTATATTGGATAAATAATCAGCATTTTGTGATGACCATGATATAAGCATACCAAATTTGACACTAAGATATTTGAAATTTGAATTCATTCACCATTTCAATATTTGAATTGTTGTTATTTAATTATTTATTTATATCAGCCATATTTATTGAGGGTTATATGCTTTAGTGTCTTGTACTGCTATCCAAGCAGGCTCTGATTTCGATACATATATGAATACATACAAATAACAAATGTTACAATGTCTATATAATACAATTAAATTATAATACAATTTATGATATTATTCAAATATGATACAGTGGAAACATGACTGAAACTATCGAAATGTAAGTGGTACCAAAAATCAATACTTTAGTATTGTAAACATTTAGTGTTAGCTTGATAGCATCCAACCAGTTGCTATGAAATTCAAATTTGTAGTTTTTAAGGGGTTTTGGCCCTTACATAAACTGTTGTTAACTGGAAAGCAGTCTGTGGATGTTAGCCTCCCACTGCTTACTGTCACCCTTTGCCGTCTCCCAGTAGTAGTACAGGCGAAGAAGGACGTCAGACCATTTAAAACTAAATAGGATTCTTGTACTTTGTAAGAACTAGGTTACGGACAGCATTTTGGATCTCATCGATGCCTTGAAGATGATATTGGCCCCAGATGAAATATCAACTATATGTTATAGAACACGGAAGCGTGTGTATGTAATTTATCAGATGGTTCGCTACTCAAGCAAGCTAAGCTCCACCCTTCCATAGTGTTACACCACTGCCAGTTTTTCAATCTATCGCCTACAATCCAGGTGCTACGTTGACCTGAGTGAATAAAAGAAAAACCAAACAGAAGAAAGACCAAACAAAAATGGGGGGGGGGGGGGGGGGGGGGGGTGGGGGTAACAAATAAAATGAGTGCTAAAAGAGATGAATAATTAATATCAATACTAAGATGAACCATTTGGAACGGTAGTTGCTACTCAGAGTTACATACTTGTGCGATCGCCAGACAACTCCTATATTTCGCTCTGCATCGCATTGAGCACTCTGCAAGAAGATTGCTTCTTCACCAGGATCAATACTAAGATGAATAATTAATTATCAATATAAACCCCACAGATTTGGGGTATACCAAGAAGTTACTAGTCCACGCATGAATGGAAGTGATCTTTTGCATGGGCTTGGAATAATTCATGCGCAGCTGACCATCAGCATTTAAAACCTAGTGAAAGAACGAGCAAACAAACATTGTAGAATGATTGACAAAAATGTTGGAAACGCCTTTCCCAAAAGTAAACCAAAATCGATATAATCACCCTTTGATTATTTCCTTTATTGAATGATGAAAAAACTGATGCATACATACAAAAGATAAGGCAAGACGAGAGGTAAAACAATACACTAAACCCAACTAAGTACCGCCCGTACTCGTAGAAGGAGTGTTACTGATGACAGCATATTGAAAATAATTGTCAAGCCCTAGCTCAACTAAACTTATCTACATTACTCAAAATTTCAACCATACCTTGCAGTTTGGTCCCAAATCAGCCATACAAAAATAACTTCCTCGTCTTTGACTCTGCTCCAATCCAATATGTCTGGTTTGTGTGTTTCTTACGTTGGTTGTTTCTTGATGCGCCTAGCAATGCAACAGAGATATTTTGTTGGATCTGTTGTTCACAGCCGCTGCGAGGCTGCTTGGAAGGCTGAACTTCCACAACCCCAAACATTACCACGGACCACGTCAGCCGGGATGATTGTGGCAGCAAATTGCCTGCCTCTGGTTCCTTGAGGCCGGACTGAATCTGACCCATCTTGTTCAGGAGCCTTTCTTTTGTTGGTAGGTTTCGGAGGCATTTACAGATAATTGAATAAATCAACTTACAGTTACCGAGAACAAATACACAGCCGAAGAGGATGGAAACGATTAGTTCAAGAAGACGCCAGTAAAACACAGAAGGTTGAAATAACCGACATAAACAGAAGGTTGAAATAACCCACAAAGGTATAGCACTGTCGCCCACAGAATATTAAATATAAATATCCCATCCAAGAGAGCTGTTTTAAAGATGTTCACGCTATGCCAGCAAAAAGCATAATGAGGGAGAGACAAGACACCACTGTCCAAGAAAAAAGCCAAGATGAGCATCAGTGCACAAGTTTAAAGCAAACAATCACATGCAAGCTAGAAGTGGACTTGAGAGGACCAAACCATAGAACCATAAACAATTATGCTTGTGCATGAACCAGAAAGAAAATCAATCCTACTACTGAATACAAACTGGATTAATGTAGATTGCATCTACATAAATCCTATTAATTTCCTTATATATAGCAGGGTGAAAAACAATGAAATACATAAGAAATTTGTCGTTACAAAATTTCTAACCCCATATTTGTTTTACATAAATCCTAAAACACATTTTAGCCCAAAGTGAATGCAACATAATTGTTTTAAACTATTTATTTATAATTGTTTTAAAAATGCCTTATATATCACTGGGTGAGTGTTTTTGTATATAAAAGTATAGGAAACGCCGTTTTTTGACCAAATTTTGAACTATTCACGTAAGTACAATCGGTCATATCTCGAAAACTACATACCCGATTGCTATCAAACAAAACCCATCCGAAAGAAGAAATTCCACATATTCCGATCGCTGCATTATCTCACTTTTGCTAGTGTGTACAATTTGACAAATTTTCCTGACTCAACCCCCCCCCCCCCCCCCCCCCCCTTAATAGTTGGAGGATTGTTTTACTTCGCTTCCATAGCAGGTTCTTGGTATAGGGTACAAAGTATGCCCCAATTATACACGACAAAATAAAGTTTCATGATGACCATGGTGCCCTTTTGATCGTCAATATTTCCCCTTCTTTTTCCCATCGTGTATATAGGTGTGAATGAGTGTGACCTGGTGTGTCCAGCCAACATGATCTGTGTAAACAAGGACGGAGGATTTGAATGCGATTGCCGGAATGGTCTTTTGAAAGTATCAAATTCTTGCATAGGTATGGAAAGCATTTTGTCTACATTATTCTAAATTGATACGAAAATGCCCATTCGAAGTCAACAAATTAATGACTGTACATAAATTGTCATTCATATTCTTTGATGTATTGCTTTCTTTACGGGATACAAGATGATATTATGTTTGTTACGCTGGACTGAGATTGAAGGTCATAAGAAACCGTCTTGTTTTGATACACCCGAATTTAATTAACTTATCTTATCTTATTTTCCATCTTCTGCTCTATAGCCTTCCAAATCAATAAGCCGTATAGGAATTCAATTGTCCACGACCTACTTTCTCGTTTTTTCTGTTGTCTCCAAGCCCACAGGTTCAGCGTTTCGTGTACATTGGCGGCATTACAGGGAGGGGGCTTTCAATGTCAAAATTAATTAATATTAGCTTTAAATTGGTTTGAAATGTCCTATTCAGACTAAAATAAGCATATTTTCGCGAGCTTCGTGCACATCGCCCCCATGTTTTCTTGACCCCCGTTTGCTGTGGTGCCTCCATGTTCGCGCAGCACATATATACCAAAATGAAAGTTGAGAACCCCTCCTCCCGGGGCGGGGTAGGCTTTGTTCTTCTTGAATAGGGATGTGATATGTACATGTTTTTTTGTGTTTGTAGATATCAAAATAATACCAGGTACCTTCGTTTTTGTGGAATTCAATGGTGAACCAGTCGCGCTAGACCTTCCATCATGTCTGAGCGACAGACTCGATGAGGACTTCACTTTCTGGGCTACTATTCTTGAGCAAGAGGTAAGTGTTTATTGAATTGTGTATTCGAATCACTTTCAACTGCTACAACCTCTCGTATGTATCACTGAATACCGTAGCTTCAGATGTTGGCACGTTACAGCCAGGTCAAGTTTGTGTTGCGTTAAGTTTTGATTATTTGTCTATGACTGAGTTTGAGTTTAATATACGTATCTTTTCTTAAGAATATAATATTATTTATGTCTATGAAGTAACTTTCTTTCCATTTTTCACTTGTATAATCCATGTTATCAGTTGAGTGCATCATTCAGAAACACTATAATGGGTTTCGAAAGTGTTCGGGTAACACAGCTATGCCCCGGAAGTATAATGGTATATTATGACGTCATAGTGCAATCCTCGTCGACTGCCGACGAAAGTGATGTGATGAACGTTTTTTATTCAGATGTGGATAATGAGGCATTCTTTGGACAGTCTACCGTCAAGTTAAGGCTGGATCCGTGTAAGTTAATTATAAAAATAACAATCAGTGTGTCTGTAAGATTTCACATAATGGTTGCTTGCTATCAAAATTCGTAGTATTATAGGTAGATAGTTTCTCGGACAAGTTTGAAATGGAGATGTCAGATACCAGACCTTGTTACAGTCTGTATGGCAGATAACGGTCTAAAATTCGCATCTGTTGCCACAGTGCTATGTATAGTTATGTTATTAAAAGTGGTTTATTTGTTTGTGTTTTAATTTTCAGTGGACTGTACTCCTACCTATTGCTATAATGACGGAACGTGTAGCGTGGTCGATAATCATTTTCTATGCACGTATGTTCCAACTTTATCTTTAAAATTGTAATAGAATAAACTAATCTTTTTATTATGCAAACTATGTGGGTTGGCCTTATTAAAGGTATATTATGCGATCTTTTCCATGGGACGATCTCTATCCTTGACTTTTCTTTTGAAAGCACATTTTCTTTCAGATTTTCCATTTTTGATCATAAATCATAAATATATTTTGAGTTAGAGAGCGATACGATTCCTTCAAATTACTTCAAAATCATGGTTTTAAGAGTTTAAAAATAGATTGTCCTGCTGCAGGACAGTTTATTTCATTCTAAATACACTCTAAAACCATGACTTTGAAGTAATTAGGAATCATATCACCCTGTAACTCAGAATGTATTCATGATTCATCATCACAAATGTAAATCTGCAAGAAAATCTGCTATCCAAAAAGAATTAGGATAGAGGGCGTCCCATGGAAAAGATCGCATAATATGCCTTTAAAGCCGTGATTTCTCAACTTTGCAATACACTAATGTTCACATGGGACTATTCTAAATACAAATTCGGCATTTTAATAGATAATACAATTATTCTAGCCGTCGGAATTTCGAACTTCTACTTTAAAAAGGAGCTACGTAAATTCACATTGTGTGCGATACGTAAATAATAAGAAAAGTAAATAATGTTTATAATCTTATTTATATATATATAATTTTGCGTGCAATTAAAAACAATTCCTAAATCGGGATAAACACATTTTAAAAGTAATGTACTTTTATTGAATAGACTGCGTATAGGCCTACTCTCAGTCATCTACGAAACGAATCCGACATTCAGATCTTAGATGGTTTTACTGGTGGTAAAGTGTAACCAGACGTCGCGACCACAACCTGTGGTCCTCTATGGTCGCGTTGTCTGCTTACTTTACACCATTAAAACCATACATTCTGGATGTCGGGTTCATTTTATACTTAGTGCTTTAGTAAAAAAGTCATAAATTGTCTCGTCTTTTGACACTTACTTTTATTAAATGTTACGCAGATGCCCTGACGGGTTCACAGGACAAAGATGCCAAACAGAATTGGTAGACGGACAAGGCGGTAGGTGATTTGTGAACCTAGGGTCTTTTTCGATCATATTATCCCTTGTTCTTTCTTCTTTTTTTCACTGCGCATGTGATATTGTTGTTGTATGATAACTCAAATCTAGGCTGCTTGGTTAAAAGGTTCGATGAGTTCACACAACATTGACAGATACACCTTGATCTACTTTTTTCACTTATCATGCTTATAGGCTATCCCATAATTAGGAGATTTGTAGGGGTTTTTAAATTCATAAAGTATACGGATATGAGCTTATAGTTACACATATAGCAATAATCCTTCAGAGGCTGAAACAAAGGTTGAATTTAAACGAAAGCATGTTATGTCAAAAAGTGTGAATTATTTTTCTCAATTACTAATTTTTCGGAATGAAAAGCTGATGTGTTTTTCTTTTCGACGATATTACATTTTGAAGCAACCAAGTGCTTCAGTGATAGCCACTTGCTTGAGAATGTGGTATCAATCTGCCAATCTCACCACTATTTGTGATCAAATGAACAACTGTGTGGTCTGGTCAATGAATTGTTACATTGACACCTTCAGTGTCAGCCTAGGAAATGATTTGAGTTAAGTCTTCTGTGGATTTGACCGTGAGAACATTGTAACACAAACGAATTTTGTTGCAAATACTTCAGATATAATCCTAAATATAAAAAAATACGGGTTCTTTTAGCCATATTTTTACCCATAATAAACGGACATCTACCAAGTTGTCATTTTAGGGTTCGAAATCATCATGATCATATTGAGGGATTTGCTATATATTTTCGAAGATGGCCGCCGAAAAAAAGGATCACATTTCATAAAAACAATTCAACCAGATAATAAAATCACAGTATAGTTTAACATTAGAATATATTAATCAGATTTATATATAACACAACATGAATATATCATGTACTATTCAACAGATTGGCAATTGAAAAAACCTAACATATTTGTGGAGTTTATAAACCTCCAGGTAATACTGTTAAGAAATGTAACAATATTATGGTGATTTCTCTTTTAATATATATATAGATTCCTCGATAGGGATAATTACACTGATCGTTTTGGATATGCTGTTTCTTGTGATTCTCGCTATTCTGTTGGCGGCTTGCACTCGCCTATGTGTTTTGTATCGTCGAAGAGGGAAAAGACTTCAACTGACCCCGAACACCAACAGAAGTACATTTTCGCCCACCTTGAATTCGTTACAGGTAGGCTGGTAGTAGGATTAGCCCTTTTATAAATAAGTCTCCTGCTGAATAATCATAACCATTTTCTGATAATTAGGCTGATTTCTTTTTTTATTGTAACACGTTCAGCTGACAAGCTGCCAATACCCCACTTATATGTATCTATAAGACAACTCAGCGTACCCGCTGTAACTTGACCATGATTTAACGTCGGACCGTTGTACAGTCCTCAAAATAAGTAACTGGCCAGGTAGTTAATATGCTTTCAACTCCAAAACTATAGCTCTTACGTAAAATATTAAATTATATAGTTGTAAGGACATCTCTTTTCTTAAGTTCAATTTGAGATACGGTATAACACCTGAAGATAGAATGAATAATAACTCAGTTATGTGCCCGAAACCAAAACAAGGTCAGTTTTTCATTTTAACAATTTGTTCGTCGACACGCAGCCTCGGACTAGCAACATGCAGATTATTGATTAACTGGGAGCGATAACTCACGGGTTGATAGTAAGATGATGATTGGGGATGCTTCAATTGATCAATGCAGCCCATACATATCCCTGTCACACGGTCCTGCGTGTTCAAAACCCAAGTGTGAAAATGTAAACTGCACTTTGTTCTATCCTTATCAATGTAGTGTTCTCAATAATTAACCGATTTTCACATGAACAATGTCTCAAATTGAAGAAAACAACTGTATAGTTTAATATTTTTACGTAGGAGCTATAGTTTTGGAGTTAAGAGTATATTTATTACCTGGTCAGTTACTTATTTTGAGGACGGTATACAGGTTACTGGGATGTGAATGTCCGGCGTCCTGTGGTTGGTTTAATGTTGTAATAACACCAAAGAGGTTATTACACCAAACCCCTTGCATCAGAACACGATCATATCCAACCAATATAATATAAGCATTATATGAAACGATCTACGATGTCAAATCTACATTACCTTATTTATTAAACATCGTATAATGTACAATCGGTGTCGTCACTAGTGTCGGAGGATGCCAATATGACACCCTCATGGAAATTCTGATATAAAGTAAGCTTGATATTTGGAATACAGATTATTTATCAAGCTTGATATTAGTGCTAAAAAGTAAGTCAAAGTTGATCACACATCCAAATATTGAATTAAAAGGAGAAACGTGAATGAAAATTATCACTATGATTTACCATTGATTTTCTTTCCTTTTTCCATGTAGAGTCTTTCAGGTCAACCCCATCCTTGGTATTCAAGCAGAGAGGCGGAACTACAATAATCCTATGGATTAGTTATCGGTCTTCATCTAGATGTATAATTGATAAATGCAATATATGAATTATTATGTAGGCTTGTTTTATAATGCAGAATAGCTGTCAGAAGGAAATGGTGCGATCCCCTTCGAATATTTGAGTCTGTCGGTCATTGTCGGTAGAGATTGGCGCTATCGGTTCATTTGATTACAAGGGGATCATGAAATTATGACGGTCAAATTAGTACAAAAGATTTTCGCGAGCTATGCGCGCATTAATTAATTTCAGATTATTGGCTCGATAATTATTTTTCTAACATATAATGCACAATGTTATGTTTGCTGGGCACTTCCTTTAGGAGAACCAATTTTGTGGGCTTGAGTTATTAGATAGTGGAAACAACTTACGTTCTCAGAGACGTGTGCGCCTTATGGTCCCACACCACCAAATAAGTTCACTATTTCTTTGTGTGGTTAAGAGGTCAAGTTCATGTTAATTCGTTTCACCTTTAGAGCAAACTGGTTCGTTCAAATCATTGTTTTTATTGAAGATCAAGGTGTCTTTTGCTTAAAAACGATCACTTTTGTGAAGGTTTACCTGCATTTATCCCGCTACGGGCCAATGATATTTATCTTATAGGTACGACAGGCTGCCTAGATTCTAAGATTAGGGATTTTAGCTCTAAATTGGTGGAAACAGTGAAATCGTGCAAAATAATACCAGTCTAGAAAAAGCTAGATATTTGCTGCCTAATGTAGCGGAAATCAACACTTTTTACCGTTTCTAGGACGTTAAATTTAGACTTGAGGTGGGGTCTATCTTAAATTCAAACACTGCCAGGTTTTTCCCGAATGCAAAATATTATTTGTTGGTGTGCACGCTTGAGAGATATATGACGGTGCTTTTCGGCAACCACCGATTTTTTACCGTATGCTGTTTCCGATTTAATTACAATTTTTCTCCCGGTACAAAATAGTTCGTAGTCAACAAAAGACAAAGACAAAATAAAACGCTTTGAGCCATACACATTTTCGATCCAGTGAAAGTTGTGCGATTTGGTAATCATATAAAATATGTATCCGAGAAGTGCATATTTGCATAATACTGATATTTGTCTGGGGAACAAGATAATAGTGTAGCCTATCGCTACATATAATTGGTCATTGTGAAGTGAACTGCATTTGGCGATGTGGTGATTAGGTTCGCGCATGTATGAGAGCGTTGTGGGTATACTAGCTAAATGAAAATGAGATATTTAAAGAGACCTGTACCTTGTATATACCAATAGAAGTTGATGGCCTATATTAGGTGTTACTATTTCATTTACAGAATAAAATGTAGTTCATGTCACAGCTGTTTTTGCTAATATACGGTGTTGTTTTCATAATACACCTAGCACATAAAGTCCCTGACCAGGTGCTTTGAGGTTGACTAATTCAAAATATTTAATCGATACCAAAAATCTGAGATAAACATTAAATGAGCAAATTTCTTCTCCGCAGTTTGATACCTCATTCAACAAAATCGAATGGATACTTTTAAAGTTATGGCGATTTCAATGACCGCGCATGCAGCAGAAAAGTTGCACTAGGTATAGGAATCATTGATTTGTGTGTGATTACTGTCATAACTGTGTGCTATCTGAACGAGACAGATGAATGGGTCTTTAGTGATAACCGCAATGTGCGGGACAAAGGGTGTATCTGGCTGTGAAGAATACAAGTCTTAGCTGATAAGCTGTGAGTTTTTCAGTGCGTAAATCCATAGACGGGTAAAACATTGATTTTTACCGTCTATGGTAAATCACACACAAATCAATGATTTCCTATACCTAGTGCAACTTTTCTGTTGCATGAGCGGTCATTGAAATCGACATAACTTTAAAAGTATCCATTCGATTTTTTTGAATGAGGTATCAAACTGCGGAGAAGAAATTTGCTCATTTAAAGTGTATCTCATATTTTTGGTACCGATCATATATTTTGAATTAGCCAACCTCAAAGCACCTGGTCAGGGACTTTATGTGCTAGGTGAATATGGGTTGTACGATATTTAGAGCCGTGGACAGATCAAAGTTGTGTTCTGTTCACTTAAGGTTCTTTGGTGGCTTAGAAAAGAGCCTTTGGATCTTGAAATCACCTACATTTGTTATGTTTAAAAAAATGAAGGGTAAGATAATCAAGAGATTATTTGTGTTAACAAGTTTCTAATGTGTGTTGAATAATGGTGCGACCTTTGTTTTTCTTATAAAATGAGGACCCGTCTTTTGTTGTAGAAAGCGGGCTATTTCCCATTTGTATGAAACAATAGGAACAAACAAACATTTCAGCTTAAAATAGTCATTGTATTAAAATATTGCCAGGGAAAAGCATCTTATTATGGGTTGGGAACAATGTGTTATTGGTTTTATACACTAAGTGGGTTCGTTTACTATCTCTTGTCTTTTTGATTCGTTAAAGTATACGTATACGTTAAGGTCAGTGCATACGATGTCTGTCTGAAAATGACAAACCAATGCACTCACACAGATGTTGATATGCTCACAGTATGGCACCTTCTCCCATGAAATCATATCGTTGTTGATATATCAACATCAGCACGCTATAGCATTGATTTATCTACTTTATACAAAACACACTTAAATATTTATCAATATATATTATTTTGTAAATATTACACCATTCTAATTTATATCAAAGCTGTAAATAGTCAAAGCTGTACTTTGTGTAATTTGACATTTTGTTATCTGTGTTAATTAAATGACATTCAAGCAGGGAGGCGGGAGGCGGCAAGAAGGCGGCACAGAAATAACCACTTACCAACTCGGTCTTAATCTTGATGTATACATTGTTATAAGCTATACACGTTATATAGGGCATGTATAGATTTGAATTGCAAACACTGATATAAAGTGTATAAATTGTCATACATTTGATATATAATGTATATATAAGGCGACGAAAACGCCCTGGTTTTTTTTGCAATTTTTTGCAATTAAAATAAATGAAATTGAAATGTTCATGAACATTTGAAGAAGAAAAAACGACCGACCCTACCTAAGAGGTCTGTTTGCTCGTAGAATATGTGGAATTTCGTCGCCTAAACTATTCATGTATTATAAGGGTATTTAGAGAACCAACCAATAATAATTTGGGGCTTTGTGTTTAGGTGTTTTTTTAAAAGCAATCTCGTGTCAGAGACGAGCCGGCGTTTTCCCGCACCACCAAATTTGTATCATATTGTTTATATTTCCGATTAATTTTATTTTTTTTCTCCAAAATAGAGAATCTTAGTTCGAAGTAAACAAAAACTTACTACACGCGTCATGATATGTAGGCCTTTTTCTAAATATAATTGTTGTGATGAAGTGAACGGTCGTTAGGTATTTGGCGATGTGATCAGGTTAGTGCATGTATAAGAGCGTTGTGGAATTGTGGTATACTAGCTAAATGAATATGAGATATTTAAAGAGACCCGTACCTGTATTAGGTGTTACTATTTCATTTAGAGAATAAAATGTAGTTCATGTCACAGCTGTTTTTGCTAATACGGTGTTGTTTTCATGGGTTGTACGATATTTAGAGCCGTGGACAGATCAAAGTTGTGTTCTGTTCACTTTAGGTTCTTTGGTGGCTTAGAAAAGAGCCTTTGGATCTTGAAATCACCTACATTTGTTGTGTTTCAAAAAATGAAGGGTAAGATAATCAAGAGATTCTGTATGTTAACAAGTCTCTAATGTGTGTTGAATAATGGTGAAGACTTTGTTTTTCTTTTAAAACGAGGACTCGTCTTTTGTTGTAGAATGCGGGGTATTTGCCATTTGTTATGAAACAATAGGAACAACCAAACATTTCAGCTTAAAAAAGTCAGTGTTTTAAAATATTGCTAGGGAAAAGCATCTTATTATGGGTTGGGAACAATATGTTGTTGGTTTTATGCACAAATTGGGTTCGTTTACTATCTCTTGTCTTTTGATTCGTTAAAGTATACGTATATGTCAAGGTCAGTGCATACGATGTCTGTCTATAAATAGTAAAAGCTGTAATATTGTGTAATTTTACATTTTGTTATCTGTGTTAATTAAATGACATTTATGCAGGGTGGCGGAACTGTAATGTATACATTGTCATACATTTTATATATAATGTACCTAAGGCGACAAAAACACCTGTTTTTACTGTTTTTTACAAATTCTTTCAAATGTTTTGTAATTATTTTAAATGATATTTGAAATTTGCATGAACATTTGAATTAAAAACGACCGACCGGCTCTACCAGAGACCAAATTTATAATCAAAACTGTAAATAGTCAAAGCTGTAATTTGTGTAATTTAACATTTTGTTATCTGTGTTTATTAAATGACATTCAAGCAGGGAGGCGGAACAGCAATAACCACTTAACAACTCGGTCTTAATCTAGATGTATACATTGTTATAAGCTATACACGTTATATAGGGCATATATAGATTTGAATTGCAAACACTGATATAAAGTGTATAAATTGTCATACATTTGAGATATATTTATATATAAGGCGACGAAAAAACCCTTGTTTTTACTATTTTTACCAAATATTTTGCAATTCTTTGCAATATTTTGCAATTTAAAAAAAAATGAAATGTTCATGAACATGAACATTTGAAGAAAAACAACCGACCGACCCTACCTAAGAGGTCTGTTTGCTCGTAGAATGTGTGGTATTTCGTCGCCTAATCTATTCATGTATTATAGGGGTATTTACAGAACCAACCAATAATTTGGGGCTTTATGTTTAGGTGTTTAGGTTTTTTAAGCAATCTCGTGTCAGAGACGAGGCGGCGTTTTCCCGCACCACCAAATTTGTATCATATTGTATATATTTCCGATTAATTTTAATTTTTTTCTCCAAAATAGAGAATCTTAGTTCGAAGTAAACAAAAACTCACTACACGCGTCATGATATGTAGGCCTTTTTCTAAATATAATTGTTGTGATGAAGTGAACGGTCGTTATGTATTTGGCGACGTGATCAGGTTAGTGCATGTATAAGAGCGTTGTGGAATTGTGGTATACTAGCTAAATGAATATGAGATATTTAAAAAGACCCGTACCTTGTATATACGAATAGAAGTTGATGGCCTATATTAGGTGTTATTATTTCATTTAGAAAATAAAATGTAGTTCATGTCACAGCTGTTTTTGCTAATACGGTGTTGTTTTCATGGGTTGTACGATATTTAGAGCCGTGGACAGATCAAAGTTGTGTTCTGTTCACTTTAGGTTCTTTGGTGGCTTAGAAAAGAGCCTTTGGATCTTGAAATCACCTACATTTGTTGTGTTTAAAAAAATGAAGGGTAAGATAATCAAGAGATTCTGTATGTTAATAACAAGTCTCATGTGTGTTGAATGGTGCAAGCTTTGTTTTTCTTATAAAACGAGGACCCGTCTTTTGTGGTAGAATGCGGGGTATTTGCCATATTGTTATGAAACAATAGGAACAAACAAACATTTCAGCTTAAAATAGTCATTGCTTTAAAATATTGCTAGGGAAAAGCATCTTATTATGGGCATGATGGGTTGGGAACAATATGTTGTTGGTTTTATATACTAAGTGGGTTCATTTACTATCTCTTATCTTTTTGATTCGTTAAAGTATACGTATATGTTAAGGTCATATATGCATACGATGTATGTCTGAAAATGGCAAATCAATGCACTCACACATAATATGTTGATATGCTCACAGTATGGCACCATCTTCCATGAAATCGTATCGTTGTTGATATATAAACATCAGCACGCTATCATTGATTTATTTACTTGATACAAAACGCACTTAATTATATATCAATATATATTATTTTGTAAATATTACGCAATTCTAATTTATATCAAAACTGTAAATAGCAATTGGTCTTAATCTAGATGTATACATTGTTATAAGCTATACACGTTATATAGGGCATATATAGATTTGAATTGCAAAAACTGATATAAAGTGCATATTGTCATACATTTGATATATAATTTATATATAAGGCGACGAAAACCCCTGTTTTTACCAAATATTTCAAATATTTTGCAATTCTTTGCAATATTTTGCAATTAAAAAAAAAATGACTGAAATGTTCATGAACATTTGAAGAAAAACAACCAACCGACCCTACCTAAGAGATCTGTTTGCTCGTAGAATGTGTGGTATTTCGTCGCCTAAACTATTCATGTATTATAATTATAAGGGTATTTAGAGAACCAACCAATAATTTGGGGCTTTGTGTTTAGGGGGTTTTGTTAAAAGCAATCTCGTGTCAGAGATGAGGCGGCGTTTTCCCATATTTGTCATATTATATATATTTCCGATTAATTTTAATTATTTTCTCCAAAATAGAGAATCTTAGTTCGAAGTAAACAAAACTCATTACAAGCGTCATGATATGTAGGCCTATTGCTAAATATAATTGGTTGTTGTGAAGGGAACGGTCGTTATGTATTTGGCGATGTGATTAGGTTAGTGCAGGTATGAGAGCCATCTCCTATGAGATCGTAGTATTGTTGATATATCAACATCAGCACGCTAGCATTGATTTAGCTACTTTTGAATTAAAAACACCCGACCGACTCTACCAGAGAGGTCTGTTTGCTCGTAGAATGGGTGGTTTTTCATCGCCTAAGCTATTCATGTATAATATAGGGTATTTAGAGAACACCCCAAACAATTTGGGGGCTTTGTGTTTAGGTTTTTTAAACACGTGTCAGCGACGCGTGCGCCTTATGAGTTAATGTGACGGCGTTCGCAACACCGAATTTGTATTATATTGTATATATTTCTGATTTAATTTTAATATCTTTTTCTCTAGTTTTTGGGCATTGTCAATTGAGTCAACTTATGTCGGGGAAAAATCAATGTAATCTGATTGCCTTTATTATCTTCGTGATTCAGCAAGTAAATAGTATTTGTTTCTTCCTAGTTTCTGGCTCCAGTAGGGATACGACTGATCATATGATAAATCTGGTTCATGTTTATGTTTAGACATTATCTTAATCAACGCAATGTATGAAAAATGTATTTAGGCCTATGTATAAGCTTATGTGTAATGTGTAATTCTATAATATAGTCTCATTAGAAAATATGTTTCATTTTGATGTCAATATGATCCTTATGGGCTATCCGAGTAGATGTGTCCAAAAAAAAATCGCAATTACAAATGATTCACTCGAATCGCGCACACTTTATTTATTTACAAATGCACATAAAACATATTTATAATTTCTTTATGGCCCGAAATGGTCTAATTTTCTGATTATATTTGTTCACACATCTCAGAGGTCATAACAGATAACAGGGGGTGTCATGAAAGATGAATCGACTATTATTATAGACCAATATAATTATTTTGTAAATATTATACCATTCTAATTTATATATATATATATAGGCCTATATGGTCACGCGTTATGAACTCGCCTACCAATAGGGTGGTGCTGTTACACTTTTTAGTTTCATGCTGTCTTATTCCTTAAATATTTTTAAAACCACATAAGCTATCTCAACACATTTGGTATCATTTTAAAGACCTAATAACAAGCTATCCGCCTGACATTGGTATAGCTAAACAGAAGGGGAGCTACAGCTGTTTGAAGTTTAGGGACGAGGGGTGGTGCCGGAAGGGGTGCCGCCGGAAGGGTTACTGCCTGTACAACTCAATGGGGATAATCCCATGCTTTGTTCTTTTTGCCATAACTAGTCATCCCCTAATGTTACAAACACCATTCGGGTTCCATTTTAAAGGATAATTAGTAGTCTTTAAATATGTGGTCCAACAGACTTATCAACTATTTGTAACAACTAATTAATTATGGATAAGACAATGATCATCAGCTATTTTCCTATTAGCTACACATTCAACATGAATAAACAGCCTCAATTTACCGGATTTATAAAAATGACTATAACAGAAAAAGTTTTCAACCTATGATAGTAAAAGTATACATTTCTGGAAAGCTTGGAACTAGAGGAATTTAGAAATGCAGTTTAGATTAGGGAAGGATATATCCTTAAAATATATTTCTGAAAATTCTGAAAATATATAAATTAAAAATTGGAGATATTCATTAGGTATACTTACCTTACCGACGTAGTAACCTTTGACAATTATATATCATCTGATGGGTAATTTCATGAGGAATTCAAATATGTAAAGTACATAATAATAGGGGTATGTATAAAAATTATAAAAATTATATGGATCTCAAATTAAAAATTCTGATATTTTTCCGACCATTTTGAATCATACCATTTTAGTCCTTGGTCGTACTATAATTTCAATTCTACCTCAGGGGGTATACAAGCAAATATAAATGTGTAAAGTTAAAATCATGTCGCGAAAGCCAAAATCCGTGTGTAACGCGAAAGGAGGCGAGCTAATAACACATGACCATATATAATATATGCAGTGATGGAAATACCCACATGACTTTCCACCCGGGTTGACTAGGAACTACACACTTTGTGGACTTAGAATTTTTTCTAATCATAGACGGTTACCGTCTATGTTCTAACCCAACGTATACAAAAGGAAATAAATCAGTTGAAAAAGTGGTCCTAGTGGGAATCGAACCATGGTCCTCTGCATTGTAAAGCATGTAACTCAACCACTAGACTAGCGAGGAGTGGACTGGCCAAGACATGATTTTTATCGCTCTTATTATTACGGAATAAAGCAATACTAATATTATGATCAGTACATACAATATTATTAATAGAGCTGCGACACACATGATCGTCAACCCCGGGTGGAAAGTCATGTGGGTATTTCCACTACTGCATTTATACAGTTAAGCCCACAATTATTCATACCCTTTGAAAAATATGAGTTTTTTGCATTATTCTCATATTATCTATACCAACTGGAGTGGTGGAACTTTCGCTTTACACAAAAGACAGTTAGTTTGCAAGTTCAAATCAATATATTGGGCTTAACATTTTTTTGCATAACAATAGAATTGAACAAGTAAGAATTGTGTTTTTATGCCTGTCCAAAATTATTCATACCCCATACCAAGTCTCAAGATTGAGGCCATTTTTTGAGATAATACACATGTTTTTGACATTACAAACGTTTTTTATATTGTGTGATAGGCTTTTATATTGTTATGCAATTAGTCCATGATGTGTGCATACAATGTGGATGCATTACAAATGTGTCCTATTGCGGGGGATAGCGAGGGATATTATAGGACAACATTCTAGCTCTTTGTCAACATGGCGAAGAAGACCAAATAACTTAGTGAGGACCTTTGAGTGTTCATATTGTGAATGTTCACAAATAGGGGATAGCTACAATGCTATTTCGAAGCAATTTCAAGTGCCAGATTCCACCATACATAGCATAATTAGGAAGAACAAGACGTTCAACTAAGTTAAAAACCTAACTTGAAGGACACGGTCGGAAGCCAACGGTGTCCCCTTGTTTGATAAGAAAAGTATGGTAAAAGGTTATCAACAATCCACAGATCACCGTCAATGGTCTCCTGAACAACCTTGGTGAGTAATGGACCAAGATATTAAACCAGACACTCCAGCAGACATTGCACACGAGAGTTCTCCATGGACTCCTTCTTTTTCGCCATGCTGCCAAATAGCTAGAGTGTTGTCCTATAACGTCCTTCACTGTACCTTCAATAGGATTTGTAATGCATTCACATTGTATGCACACATCATGGAATGATTGCATAACAATATAAAAGCCTATTACACAATATAAAGAGCGTTTGGAATGTCAAAAACATGTTTATTATCACAAAAAATGGCCTCAATCCTGAGAACACAATTCTTGTTAAATTCTTTTTGTTATGCAAAAGAAATTGAGCCAAAATATATTGATTTGTATTTGCAAACTGACTGTCTTTTGTGTAAAGTGTAATTTCTAACACTCCAGCTGGTATAGATATGAGAAAAATAAAAAAACACCTCATATTTCAAAGGGTATGAATAATTGTGGGCTTAACTAACTATCTATATATATATATATATATATATATATTTAGATAGATATATATATATATATATATATATCATGTTAGATATATATATATCATGTACAATTTCTCTGTATATCTATATATATTTCAAAGCTGTCCTATAGTCAAAGCTGTAACATTATAATTTTGTAATTTTTGTTCGTGGTAATTAAATGAGATATAATGGAACAATTCTTAAACGGTGTATTATTGTGTGCAATATATTTTCATACGTTGCGATGAAATTATATCTGGCTCATAGAATCAAAAAACCTGCTGTGCTTGCTTTAACCTTATAAAATAGAAAGATTTTAATGTACATCAATTGTTTTGCATATAGATATAGCTCCTTGAGGATTAAAGGGGCACTGAGATTTGCGTATGGGAATGCGCCCTAAATTTCTTCGGAAATCATGTTTTTGCACCTACGTAACACTAACTTCCATCTGAAACCGTTTACCTCAATTCGCAGTCTATCATGTACAATTTCTTGATTTGATTATTTCGATGTAGATCATATAAAATTATCAGCACCACTCGCCACATAAATGGCCTCAACCAAATTTTTATCTAGCGCCATCATTCAGCTCTTGTCCCATAAATTATTCCCAATTTCATTTCTCTCTATACCCCTTTAACCCTCGTCCTCCTGAGACGTTTTTGTAACACTGTTACCTAAGGGGTCGGGGTACCACCCCCTAAAAATCCAAACCGAGGTTTCGAGTGTGCTTATCTTCGTACCATGGTAGCTAAAGGTCTGCCCTTTCCATACATACCAAAACAAGTACAAACATCCCACGCATGACGTTACAATGACGTCATAAAACATGGCCGACCTCAAAATCCTGTTGTACATTAAAATAGCCTGTAGGCCGAAATTGACATTTTCGCCAAAAAAGTTCCAAATATCCGAAATTCACGAGGTATTTTGCTTCAAAGTGAGGGAAGTGATGTTTCTGACATAACCTATAAGATTCAGGACCATACAATTAAGATATTTTTCTTACCCTACCCCCGGGTAAGGTGGTACCTCGTTTACCCATCAACATGAGCGCAAGGGATGTAAAAGCGATCACTTTAGACGCCCTAGGTCACTGTATTTTGCGTTTCAGCGCAATCGGCGAAAATTCTTACGGCACCCCCCCCCCCCCCCCTCCCCCACCTAATAACAGGACGAGGGCTAAATATCTAATTCATACCTTCTTACACTACACATGGTGTATCCTAATACAAACTTACATGCATAGTTCTTTGGTCTACTACCTATGAATATGTTTACAAGTTGCCGTCTTTTCATCCATTACATCCCCAAGATTACCCAAGAAAGTAGGGTTCCAATCACAATTGATGCCTTCATCCTCTAATGATAACATTACGAGTTATTCGAATAATGAGACGAATTTGTAATTTACGTTAATAATCTCAAATCATGAAACGATACGAATGCGATTTTTGAACTTGACCACATTATATGTGACGTGTTCTACCAAAACCAGACGGAATTGGGCAGAGCTCTAAACTGAGAAATAGCCCAAAATATAATTGGGGTGATTTTTTTGGGAATTTGAATTTCTGGTAAATAATTATTCTTCAGAGTGTTTATAACAATATTGTGAAAGATTCAGATCAAAAAATCATCCTAAATGTATGTTTCAGTGATTTTAAAAAAGCCTAGTTCTAGTAAAAAGCCTAGTTCTTGTAACTTTAGAGGGCGATATCTCAGTTTGGAGTTTTCATAAAGACCGTAAAAGACGAACTTGAAAATGATGTAACTCCGCTTTGGGAAGTCCGATTAAAAAAGGAGAGGTACCACTGTAAAGCTGAAGATCTCTAGTTTAATGATCAATTACTAACTCGATTTTGATATCTTGCCAAATTGTGCCTGGTTTCGGTAGAATACGTCACATATGTATTATAGGCCTACAGTAGCCAGGATATATTTAAACAGTGCCAAGTATGCATTGGAAACACTACAGCTGTGATTGGTTACATCCCCCAGTAAGAGGGCGACAGAGAGTATCAGTCTACATCTCTGATCCCCCGGAATGGGTTAATTACGCAACCTTCTCCGACTTTACCAATCACAGCTTTGTATATCTCTAGAGGTGACAGGTTAAGATTGCCATATTATCACAAATATATTAATCAGTTCCAAATTGGCGAGAAATATTCGGTTTTTATCTCTTCGCGTGCAAAAGTAATTCAAGCGTATTCACACAATTATGGCCACACGTTCGCGGTTTGGTTCACACGTACGCGGTTCGGGTCGCACGCACACGTGTGACATATGATGCACAGTGCGCTTGTTGCCTTCAGCGCGCCCGCGTCCTTCTGTATTCATTAGCTGCTATAAGAAGGCTTCACCAATTGGAAACTGATCAAAATATAGTTAGACAAATATGAACTAGTTGATATGAACTAGTTCAGCGGTTCTTAACCTGGGGGTCGTAACCACCATGGGGTCGTTTATGGTTTTCCAGGGGGGGTCATAAATATAGCTTTTTGGGGAACAATTTTAATATTCCGCTTTAAAACGGCTTAATAGAAAACCCCAAAAGAAACGGTCAAATATGCAAAATGTCCTGCTCGCTACGATCGCATATAACTTCTGTAACTAAGCAGTATCAGTTTAATCAATCGGGATTGGTTGTTTTCAAAAACAAAATTGGGGGTGGGGGCGGTCACGGTTCTGACCAAGAATGTCTGATGGGTAGTGGGGCCAAAAAGGTTATGAACTACTGAACTAGTTGAACTAGTAAAAAGTGGTTCGAAACCTGTGATCTGTTTAAACAAATGAAGTTGATGGACCGCAGGACATAATAGTCAGTTACATAATGGCACGGAAGTGCATACCGGGCGATTTCAAAAAATGACCGCACGTTCTGATTGGTCAATCGGGAAAGCGTCCCGTGCATGCATGCATTTGCTCGCGCAGTTCATGCATCCAGACGCCAACAACAACAAACCACGTTCGTGTGAAATAGCTTAAAATTCGTCTATCATGTCTATAGCATTATGACACTGAATATAATTTGAGGTAAGATGCAGCCATAGGTGACTTGTAAGGGTATTGAACATATCCATACAACCGTAAGTGATTTGGTATATTCAAATCATACAGACGATTAATGAAGCGGCGAAGTGTTGCTTTCAATTTAAATTGGCCTGTATTATTGCATGGGAAGCCTTTTATTTTGTATATTTAGATTATAAATATTATTTATATAGATTACCGGTACTGATAAAAAATAGACTAAAACTACAACGGTGAATGACAATGTAAAAATGAATACTTAAAGTTCCGTTTCGATATAGGCCAGGGGAATGAAACACAAATCTGCCCATTGCTGAGACTTGGTTCACATTATAGCGCGCTCTATACGGTTCTCCCCCCCCCCCCCCCCCCACCCTCCGCCCCCACCCCCCGCGATTAGGCAAGCAGTGAAGCGTAAACTGTCAATCATTCGTTTTTGTCATATCAGGAAACCGCGTCAACACCACGTGGTAATCAACTCGTTTCATTATTCATGCTAACCACTGCGTGGCCCCACCCGTCTCGTTGCTCTCAGACGGTGTACCCTCATCACCAGTTGTATCTTCCATCCAATAGAAGAAATTTGATACTAGCATACATGTATTTGTTATGAAAAGTGAATGAAAGTTGATGGTACACTGCTTAGTTGCTAACCTGGTTGAATAACTAACTAACTAACTAACTAACTAACTAACTACACAAATACACAAATACACAAATACACAAATACACAAATACACAAATACACAAATACACAAATACACAAATACACAAATACACAAATACACAAATACACAAATACACAATTATACAAATATACAAATATACAAATAAATAAATACTTTAGTCAATTGATTGATTGATTGATTGATTGATTGATTGATTGATTGATTGATTGATTGATTGATTTAATATGGGTCGATTTCTGCATTTGAAATTGTTTAAATGCCAAAAAGACGTCGGGGTCGGGATATATACGGTATTTTGGAGGTAACTGGTAGGCTGTCGATATGTTTTTTAAACCTAGTTTTTTCAACATAAACATTTTAATTTTAAATCAGGAATATATCAGTAAGCATAACTTTTTTCTGGCATAGGCCTATATAATAAGGCAATGGTGATTGGAAATAAAGTGATTGCTTTTCAATTACAATAGAATATCGGTCAAAAGTACACACCAAATCGCAACAAATGGGTTCGAAAATGGAAAAAACAACAACTAATTTTGAGGTGGGGGCACATGACCCTCAGACCCCTGCCCGCACTTTTCAACCATTTATACATAAATCAAATATATATCAGTATAAGCTCAACTTCTTTCTTGCATTGATAAAAACCAAAATATAGATTGGAAACGAAATGGTGGCTTTTCAATGTTTTCAATAAAATGCTGGTCAAAAGTATACATGATGTATACACCAGAGTTCGAAAATTGAAAACAAATCCACTGGCACTCCCCCCCCCCCCCCACCCTCATACTCCCTCTATCCGCGCTAGCGCGCCTCCCTCCTTGGTTTCTTTGCCGTCGTCCCCCCCCCCCTCCCCCCTCCCACCCCCCCCCCCCCCCCACACGCGCGCCTCCATTTCAAGACGGGATGCGACGCCCCTGATTGTGGGCGTACTTCCACAATGAAACTGTAACTCTTGTCAGTAGGGGTTTGTGTCCTTATTTTGTATTTGTTTATCTAGTTTTTTTATCTGACTGATTGATTGATTTATTGCTTGATTGATTTTAATTTCTATTTTAGCTGTTTAGTAACTTTCAATTAGTAATTTGCCGCTACACTTGTTACCCGAATATCACATGTCAAATTCCTCTTCAACCACCCCCTATTCCCCAAGGCCTTCTTGCTGTACGGCCCTGTCACACCATAGCGTATGGCCTGAATGTGGCCTGAACGTATGCAGACGTATTAAAAAAATAGCTCGAAAATTGTCAGAGTCCAAGAACGTCCAAGAACGTCCAACTTCCCAACGATTTGCGTAGGAAAAGTCGACATCGGTGATGGAATGGACGTATCCATAGCGTATCCATAGCGTATTAAACGTATACATAGCGTATGACTAACGTATTGATAGCGTATCACTAACTTATAACAAACTTCTTATCACAGCGTATCACAGCGTATGCGATCGGCGAGCGTATGACCAACGTATGCTTAACGTATTCGAAGCGTATGTCTGCCGTGTTAGACGTATCCTCAGCGTATCCTCGGCGTACAACGAACACGTGACTTATGCCGCTGCAGAAATTGAGTTTCGTACACGGCGGGACAAGTAAGTGTTGCCAGTTCAAGTAAACGCAGCCTAGATGATAACTATTAAAATATCAAGAAGGGTAAATATATAGGTCCAACCTATAACTTACGACGAGTAACGTAATTCTAACATATACTCACGTATGTAAGGCATACGGGGACGTGCCGCTCCAGTGGGTCGTTTTTTCATGAGACATCCTTAGCCATGGGTAGGCTTTTCAACTGAAAATCCTTAGACATGGGTCTATTTTCGCGAAAATTTGCTAAATTAGGTATTTTTCCCCGATAATTTGCGAAAATTTGGTCTAAAATGAAGCAAAACCCCTAAAAATGGGTACCGATTTTTCCAAAATCACCCTTAGAAATGGGTAGGAGTTTTGAATCTCCAGCGGCACACCCCGACCAAACCAAATCTGAGTACCCCCGGGTGCACAAGTTTAATGTTGGTGCACAAAAGAGACTATTTTACAGACCTGTTGCTTTCTGACTGACTACTAAAACCGTACCTATTGAATATTGGGTTTTTTATGGTAAATTACCATAAGCTTGCAACCGTAACTGTTGGTCTTATGTCTGTATAGAATATGCAATTGAATAAAACGTAATTTAATGAAAAGTCAAAGAAAACTCCAATTTTAATCAACATCATAGTACAGCCTACCCTATGCTAGTTACGTACTCACCAGTCGCAGATTGTGGCGGTTTGAGTCGCTTGAGTGAACTATGATCATAAATTGCTCACAGCAACTAGACAAATCGAGCGACCCAGTGGCGTAGCTAGGATTTTTTTCAGGGGCAAGTTTTCTGAAATTTTCGTAAAAGGTTGCCCCAATTTATTTTTTGCAGTCACCTCGTGAATTGCACGTAAAGTGGGGGTGGGAGTCAAAAAATTTCGCACTGTCAAAAAGTTTCGCACGGTCAAAAGAAATTGCACAGTCCGAAAACAGCACAGTCAACACTAAATGGCCAATCATACAGGTTTTTCATCAGTTTTCTCTATAACATTTTCCTATATTTAGCCCACTGCTGCATACATTTGTATAGACTACATGTACACATTTGCCGACTATTTGACTATTTAGGTTACACCCCCCACACACAAACCCTCTCGACGGCCCTGCCCCGACTGGCACGCTACTTTTGGGGGCGAGGGCACAAAGAGCGTTTTAAGGGTTTTTCTGCCCCCCCCCCCCCCCCTTACCAACTTAGCTACGCCACTGGAGCGACCAGTCGCGCACGAGTTGGACTGACAATTCAACTGCAGCGAGTCAAGCTTAGCATGAGCTTAGTGACCTGGTGCGTCCTGTCCCAACTATTGGAAAGTTACGTGAGGTAACCAAATATTGGAAGTGGAACAAACGAATTTTTGTTTCCCCTGTACAGGGTGTATCAAAAATAGGACACTTTTTCATTACGGTGTAATACTTGTTATAATCATTGGACCATGACCAATTTAGTCTCAATGTATAGCCCAATTAATTATTATGATATCCTGAAAATATGAGATCAATCCGATGAAAAATGACAAAACTAGCATAATTTGCGTAAACCATGTCATTTACTGGTTTGTACAATGGGATTTACATGTATAGACCAGTCATGGTTTACGTTTCAATACGTTACAATAATATAAACATAGAAAATAATCTATCAGTCAATAGCAAAGATTAGTGTGGTAATCCATTTAATTCTGACACAAATCAATACTGGCTAAATAATCCACAAATCAGATGCATGCATATTCTGTGCAAATTAAAAAAGTTCTCGAACCCACTATAGATGGTTCATTAGCATGATTGATGTAGAATTGGCATAAATAGTGTGCGCGTTCATGTTACTCTACTGTTACTGTGAGAATGACCATTGTACATACTACAAAATAGATTGCATTGCCTAGTACGCACAATTTCCTTAATTAATGATGGATTTTTCTCATCTTTTCAGGATTTTATCTTTATCGGTTGTACTTTACATTGAAATAAATAAATCAGTGATTTATAACAAGGATTTAAACCATCATCAAAAAGTGTCCTAATTTTTTTGATACACCCTGTATAGCGGCCATTTTGGATGTTGGTCACTCACGGATTCCGCCCTCACTTTTGCGTGGGACACCCCCACTAAATGTGTTGAATGACCTTCCTAGAAGACAAATCATCCGAGAAACGGACCTTCGCTCTTCACAGTCAACAAGACACTTGAGATGACCCTACTAATTAAGAACTTCTATACAAACCTCTGAACAAACTCCGCGCCAAACTAGTTAAAATAAAAGTTAACCCTTCCAAAGAATCGGCAACTCAGTACCACTGAACTCCAGCCCTCCACGATACACATGCATTAAATGGACATCGACCATAAGATCAATCCACCCTGGCTATAAACACTATCATTTTAGATGTGAATCAGAGTGGTTTGAGCAGGGAGTCTGAGATCATTTAGGAGCGAGTAGAGACATTTCAACCAACGGGGAAGAGGCCTCTGATTTCAGCTAACCCATGCTTGGGATAACCCAATTACGAGTATTCCTCGGCAACTCACACGTGACCCGCCTTCCAGGTAATCATCATCGCAATTCACAGATGAAGACTGCTGGGATACCGTGATATGATCAGTCAATAGAACATTTTTAAGGTTAGTCGAGTATATTATTAATAATCTATTCTTAGCTCAAAACGATCTTGACATACTTTGTAATTTAACGCATCACAAAGTGTTTCGATATGAACATGTTGAATTCCACACCTTGGTCACACACGCCAAATCCGTAACCTCTTCGGCTAATGATTTACACGTTTCCACTATGCCTGTTTTTTTCCACAACTTAACCTTGCAACTTGCATCTCAACATTTTATATTTTGTAAATTATTATTCATCAGCTTTAAATTGACAAAAATCTTGTCATAGCCTAAACCAAGCGTGTGCAACCTGCGTCCCGCGGACCCCACCGGCCTCTAATCTGCGGCCCGCGAAGCAATCCCAAAATTCCCATTGACGCGCGCTGCATTTAGTAAATATAACTCGAGGACTGATTGCGAGTGATAATCCCTGGTTAAAATGGCGCTTGCAGCAGCAACAGCGAGTAAAAAGAGGAAATTGCACGAAGAGAAGCGAGTATTCAATGAGCAATGAGCTCATTTTTTTCTTCCTAAGCTTCCCCTCCCCCTATTACCCCTCCTCCGGACGTGTTTTGAAATTTTGACAATCACTGCGGCCCGTGAATGGATATCAAAATCACAATGAGGCCCGGGTGGTAGAAAAGGTTGCACATTGCTTGGCCTGCAGAATTCCCCTGGCGACGGATGCAGATACAGATGCAGTGACCGTATTTGAATTGAACCGCATTCAACTGTGGTCGAACGTGTTATTGATCCAGGGGGTACATAAGTTTTACATAATAGAAACTTGAATTTGAATTTATTATAGAGTGTGTAACCCATTGATTGTGTATGATATAATGGGTGGGGGAAGGGGAAGTCCATTTTATTTGTAAACATTTAACAACATTTGTAAAATTGTAAAATTGGCACCGAAATATCATGATAAATGTTATCAGAAAACACAACATGTTATCAATCACGGATGATATATATACCTGCGACCCTTCAAAAAAATACTAATATAAATATAATAACTCATTACCACTACTTTTATATATACTGTATGAGTACCCCCCCCCCCCCCCCCCCCCCAAATAAAGGAAATGTATTGTTTGTAACTATCAAAAAGGTCTCATCATAGTGGAAGTGAGCCACACTCTGAGTGGATCTTCTCGCCATTTTAGTCGCTCAGTATTATGGTATATTAAAAAAAAATCGGAGCGGACTAATCAGCCGCTACGAAAAAAGTGGATATAACATTAAGGACGGTCAGAATGTTACCTATCGCATATTGCAAAGTGTTTGGATTTGTTGGTATCAAAAGGAAATTACGAATGATTTTGCCAGTGATACTATGCGCTTTTTCTTTACTTTATGGGACAATTAATGCTGCGTGCATCCCAGAAACATGCGTTCCTCCAGTAACTTTTGGAGCGTTGGGTAAGTACGTTAACCAATAAATCTTTGTAGCTAGAGTGTTTTTGAAGAGGGGTAATTCATGCAGGATATAACGACATGTTAATGTTTCGAGCATTTTCTCACCAATGACCTATTTTGACCGGTGGAAATCTTTGAAACAATTGTGTTTTTGTATGGTGTTGAACGAAGACTAATGGCAACTGCAATTGAACTCCTTTCTCGTGTCATAAATACAAGGCCGACAGCAAATTACCGTTTGATTTGGTGGGAATTATAGTATAGATCCCGGGTAAATAATATATCAGGAGGTGTAAAACACCTGTGTGAGATCTTTTAAGATTTGGATTCTACCACGTAAACATGTTACGTAATAGAGTTTATAAAAATTGTATTAAATGGGCACTTGCTTCTCACATATGTAATACAATAATGTAGAAATCCCGGTTTTTATCCTAATTGAGGGTGCAGCCTTCAAAACATCTCTTAGTATCCCTTTAATCGCCTTTAATCGATATGTACGTTATCTTAGCAAGATTACGATATCGGAGGGAACGTGTGGCCAGAGTTCCCAGAAATAAGTCATGAGTCCGAGAAAAAAATACAAGACGAAAATGTAAAACAATATATATTATAATAAATGAATTAAAAATATATATATAAAAAAGTGTTTTATTTTTTCATTATTTTGCGACCTAGCAACCCGGTATTTAGAGCCAGGTACGATTGGTACGGCACCCGGTATACCCCGAGTTATTCCAGATGAATAATTTGCATTCAGCATGTTCAGTCTGCAGTGGCATTTCGCAATCTGGTTTTTCCACCTTTAGTTTTTCACATTAACTTCCTTTTACCATAGATACTGATTAGGGTCCATGTTTGACATATTCGTACAACTTTGCGCAGTGCAGCGTGGGACATTCAAACTACCTCATTTGGGTTTGGATCCAACTCTACATTTACACTCTGCCTGGTGGTGTAATATATTCTTTCTCTTGCCACACTAATATTCTTTCTCTTGCCCCAGTTTTCCCCTCAACATAAAAATATTGATGCTGTTGATGCAACTAAATCTCACCAGCACCCAGGAACTCCACCCCTGTACCCCCTAACAAAGACTTGTTTGTTTGTTTGTTTGTTTGTTTACACGGTCGGTCCTTACGGACACACGCTTGGGTCCTGAAAGCACCATGCTCAAGCAAAATGCTCGGGCCAGGCTTAAAAAGCCTATAAGCATGCTGGCTGAATTAAATGAAAGTTAGAAAAGATGGAAGAAAAGAATAAAAACTTGTGTATTGACCCAATCATTAGCGCTGTATATCGGGATCTCGGGCTTAACTAGCACTAGAAAAAGGCACATTGCAAGCTATGAGATAGGAATAAAAAGGGTGTCGGGCCCGGGGTTGGGCATCCGAACTACCACCATAGAGCTCTGCGTAAGTGTTGGACGTGCTTTTCAATGGGAAAGAACTGTGCCGTTTGGATGATGCTACACCGAGGTTAGCGTTTATTTCGTATAGATCAACACTTAAAACTGAACGCTGATTGGTTCCAACAAATACGCACATCCCCGCTCTTTAAGGCCAAAATGCGCGGACCTAACATCGCGACAGCTTATTGGCTCATGCTCTGGCACTCAAAGTCAGGGACGTCAACCATGCACACACACAAGATTTTTTCCTTTCTTCAGGAAGTAGATATACAGGCTATCTGAAAAACTAAATTATTTTAATTTCTGGTTGGTTATGGACTGTCCACCAATGACTACGAGGTGTAAGACCGTGAGTAACTCTCTCCTAATCATAGGCCTTGATCCCGGAGGGCGGGAACTGAAATATACACCCGATATTTGGACAAGGAGGAATGACCTTTACAATCATCCTACAATATTAATGCCCATGTGTGTGTTTTTTACCTAATGAACCTCATATTTGACCAATTTACTTTGAAAATAGCGATTTTTACGCGAGATCCGCGCGAATTTGTCCATTTTGCCTTTGTAAAAATAGGGTTATGATAGCCACGCCACACATCAAGTTAACAAATCTTCTCTCACCGTGTTTGCCGATGTTCTTATTTTTCATACTTTTAGAATATGGTTTTGGCATTTGTTCGACTACGTTCAGCATGGCAGAGGGAACCGGTGCCAATACTATACTTGATTTGTGTATTTGCAGAGGATCAGGGAACCCTGGAGGCGCTCAAATAAGTAAGTCTTTTAGCAAAGGGTAAATGGCATTCATAAAGTAATAAAATCACAAAACTTGAACAAGCACCGGCGTGCTATCTACTGAAGCACTTCATGTGCTTATGGTCCACGCGTGGAGAATTTTAAAAAACACGCTCAAAATACGAATTTACGTATGGCGATACGCTTTTTAAAATGACTACATCTCCAAAACATATTTGGCATTTATGCTTAAAACTTAACACTAAAAACAATGGTATAAGTTTTATACGACTTTGAACAAACATGGGTTCTTAAAGGTCCTGTCACACTTAAGGCGATCAGGCCTTACGCTTGCGTTGCGCTGAAATTGGGTATAAAACCCCAAGCAAACGCATAAGAACCGATTGGTGACGCAGTGGACACTGACTAGAGCGGGAGAGGGTCCCCCATGTAACACGCAGAAAAAAACGTTGTACCTTGATATTATGTTTAATTTACATATATAGCTACCGTTGATGAGTCCCTACTCAATTTCTATATGATATTGATATGTGATAATTTATCCAATACGAATTCTCCATATCCGGATCATGTTTATACCATTTTGCCAGTCTGTTTGTGAAATATGTTTGTTATTTCTGGCGACGTATCCCTCGATGTTAACCCAAATAATGTCATCCGGGTTTAAATCTTTTGCAAGTCGTCAGTTCTGGAGTTCCGTAATTTGTGTCAATACTTCTTAATGACATCATTTTTTTAAAGTTGAGGTATCTTCAGTGAATGTCACTATAGAAATATTATGTTAAGTCAGCCATTCCTGCATTTCAACCTTTAAGGGGGGACTTAAGGAAGTTTTTGATTCGATTTTTTGAATTTTGTGAGTGCTGTCATTATTGAACTATTAATCAAATGCATATAAAAGTATACATTTTTTGAAAGGAAATGGATCACAGAATCCAAATTTGGCGTCAATTTTGACCAAAAAAGTAGATTTTTTGAGAAAATCACAAAATTCAATCAACATCAAGTGATTTGGGCATTTTTAACTCAAAATTATGTTTGTTAGCTTTGTTCAAAGAAATTGGGTCAAAAAAGTGATTTTGAATTTGGATTCTCTGATCCATTTCCTTTCCAAAAAAGTATACTTTTATATACATTTGAGTCATAGTTCAATAATTACAGCACTAACAATATTCAACAAAAAACTTCCTTAATTAAACTACTTGATGATGTTGGTATTTCGCTCTCAACGCTACATATAGTATAATGTCCATGATGAGTTTCAGGAATGTTTGGAAAGGTTTTTACTTGTTACTTTTACTAAAAATTACAAGATAGCAAATAAAAAATAATTGTGGACTCCAAGTTCACCAGTTTCGATCGTTTTCAGCTTTGTGTTTTTATTCATATGCCGAAATCACAGGTGACGATTTCAAAGCCTTTTGATTTCAAATAATGCGCAAATGGTTCGATATTTGGCTCTCTTTGAATGGTACACTAAATATAGCTGCTACGTGCATGTTTGTGATGAGAATAATAAGCAATGGAGCAGTGTTGTGTATATTATTGCATAAGGCAGCTTAAGTGTTTCAATTCATATTATACACTGCAAAAAGATTGCTTAAATATTTACTCAACATTTTACACAACGTTGTTGAAGTATGCAACCGCTTAACAGTTGCGTAAAATTTACCCAACACCGTTGGATAACATGTTTTCACCAACAGTTGAACAATTCCAGTTACTCAACAGTTACACAATTTTAATTACACAACAGTTGGGTATTATTAATTAACCATTTGTTGGACATTTTGTGACTGTTGCTTAATTTGTGAATTGTTTTCATTATATATTGAGCATTTTTGTATAGCAACTGTTGCTTAATTGATCATATATAGCCATATGTTGGGTATTTTATTTGTGTCAAGTTTTTATTATATATTGAGCATTTTTGTATAGCAACACGCGGTAGGCAAAATAATGTGAATTCTGGGCGATGCAGCAGAGCTACATACATCACTTCCTCCCGGTAGTGAACCGGTAACTTGTAATGGGAATTCTAGGCGATGCAGCAGAGCTACATACACTATTCCCGTTCGGTAGTGAATCTGTAATTTATTTTAACATGTTATTAAACTATAGGCTTATACATGATATCTGACATCTCTTATCAATGGTGTTATTAGTATATTACTTTGAACGTTTGCCAAACGTAGTCTTGCTATCTGGGTATGAAGGTATAAATAGTCCATATTATATAATACATAAACAACATATTTATGTGATTATTTTGGTGCAAAATAGATCACATGACATGAACTATTCAGTATATGTCCATGTAGTGTATTTTTTGGCTATAAAAATCGACTATTCAACATTCATCGCTAGCGACGTCGCTATAACACCGTTGAAATGATATTCATAAACAAATTATGTCAAACAAGGATGGCAATTTTAAACTATTTGTCAGTGTATTCCGTTTTGGATGCCAAGACAGAATAAATCTTATTGTGGTCCTGCGCTGCAAAAAGGTTGCTTAAATATTTACTCAACATTTTACACAACGTTGTTCAAGTATGCAACCGCTCAACTGTTAAGTAAAATTTGCCCAACACAACATGTTTTCACCAATAGTTGAACAATTCTAGTTACTCAAAAGTTAGGCAATATTCACTCAACAGTTGTTCAAGTATGCAACAGCTCACGAAATTGGCTTTTTTGGACAACACTTGCCTAAAATTCACATGTGCGTAACTTGCATCAACTGTTGCGTGATTGTCCTCAATGCTCATGCAACAGAAACAGTTTCCACCAACATTTTAAGGACATTGTTTTCGACGAATTGCTCAACGCTGGGGATTTTTTACTTTTATACAACACGTCAACCAACGGATGATAAAAGTACTTTTAGCAACGTATTTTAAGCAACCTTTTTGCAGTGTAGATGGGGTTCGACCGGAGGTTGGAATAAAATGGGGATCCCTCGACAACTAGCAAATATACGCCAGAAGACAGTACATCTTATTTTTGCTCATCATCCCTGCCCATCCAAGCACCAAAGATCACTCTTCGATGAATTCACTATAGCACGGTTCTTAATATGTTTTCACAACGTTCTCTGCGTGTGCGAGGGGATTCAAATAGAAATAGTAGATACAGAAGGAATAACAATGCCGATTTTTAACTTTGATTGTTATTTAAATCCTGTTTAGAGAGCATTATCCTAGCTTAGCGTAATGCAATAATGCCGCTTTTGTATAGCCTTGGAAATAGTGGCGTGTCTGTTGGCGAGAATTTTGAACAGGTGTATAAATAACATTGTTGAATCTGATTACATTAAAATGATATAGCGATATACAGGGTGTCTCAAAAAACAATTGTGACGCTCCATTAGGTGATCGTTATAATTCCTAAATACAAGTTAGAATAGAAGAACTGATACGACAAAATAAAGGCAAATACATTGCCTATAATTGAAAGAAACCCGCGTTTGATTCGGTTATTAAATAATGGGGTTTCTTATAAGAATAAACCATTGGGTGCTAACAAAGTATGGTATAAGCTACAGAGCCAAGCTGAAATGGGAAGAATCAAACGGGATCGAAGGAAGAAATGTATGCGATGGGAATACGGTACGGTAAGAAAGGTTCCAGTAATGTAATACAACTCATGAACTCAAGTTACAACTCATGAGAATCTCTTTGTTCCTCTATCATGTCTAGCGGGACCAGAGCGTAGCAGGGTGTCCCGCTAGTATTATTAATCAATGAGATTTTATAATATTCAATTTGTCAAAACAGGTCAATATTATTTAAATCATCACCCCAAGTACAATACAGGGAGTCTACAATTATCGGAGAGGTCACTCCTCAGACAAAATTTCGCCTACTAAAACCAAATTCACGGGTGACAAGGTTTTGTAGGGGGCGCACTATCATGGTCGTAGCAAACCAGACGACCTAAGACGTGGTTGATTTTATCGGCTCAAACATGATTTGTGGCACAAAAATAGTACATCAATGGTAAAAAAAAAGCTGATTGTGATTTAGAGTAGAACTGATTTGCTTTGATGATGGCAGAATTTAGTTCTTATATGACACGAAACATTCAGAATTGGTTATTTCAAATTAAATTACGTAGAACAAAATACGAATTTTAAATTGTGGGTGGCTTCGTCTGGCAGTGACAGAGGAGGGGCGTGGCTTTATTTGCATTCTATGAACATTTTAATCAGATCAGTTAGGAAGGACGCCGGATCGCGACGATCACATGGTGTGAGGTCATGAATAGTCATGACTAAATATTCATTCACAACGAATGATTGACAGTTTACGCTGTAACTTCCGGGTGAAGGACTGATAGAGTGCGCTATACTGAACCAAATCTCAACAATGGGCCTGACTCCATCCACGCATGTCCTTGTCTAAAGGATGCTCATGCTCAGTCGTCAGTTCTTGATGTTTGACACTATATGTTCATAGAACGATAGGACAGGACAACGCTCTGAAGGCGACGAACCACCGCGCTTGCGCGGGGCACTGGCACTCAAGGGCGACCATGAGGATCTCACGACCCTCTCACGTCCAAGCCAGCTCCCATTGCGTCACCGAGGGGTTCGTGGGGATCTTGATGCGTTTGGCTTGTCGTTTTGATAATATTTTTGAATTATTTACCAAAAAGTGCCAAGAAATGTGATTTATTTTTTTACCTCCAAAATCATGAAAATAACATTTTTGACAATTTTTGGTCAATAATTCAAATTATAGATCAGATATTCAAATAATGAAGAAGAAAAAATTCCTAGAGAGCTTCATTGAGATAATTTGGTGCAATTTCAGCATTTTTTACCAAAAACTGAATTTGTTACGAATGCAGCAAATGTTGAGCCAAAAAAGTGATTTTTGGTAAAAAAAAAAAAAAAACATAATTTGTGGTCAACTTTGATACCAAAAATGGATTCTCCGACTCTTTTTCTTTCTAAAATTGTAACTTAATATACATTAATTAATAGTTCAAAAGTTACAGCGCTTGATAAATTTAATGTTGTGAGGGTTAACGGCCCGCTTAAATGCTCGTGGTCCAAACATTTTCATTTTAAATTTGAACTTAGTGGAAACAAAAAATGTCCCATCGATAATTGGTCTACCAAGGTTTTATTCAGATCTGGTTAAAGCATGGCATAATTTGATAATGATTATAGACACTTACCAATTAACGACTCATTACGGGTAATGGTTCTGTCACACATACGGCGATCAGGCCAACGACTGAACTGCGCTTAAAAATATGTATGACACGCAGTGAGAGCGCGGAAAACTCAAGGTCAATTTCATGATCATGGTTGGATTCATTGAACCCTTTTCTGCAAAAAAATGTATACTTTTATATAGATTAAATGAATAATGAAGACGTTACGGCAGTTTTACGGAGGCTGTACCTGAAGGTGCACAGCCACCAGGCGAGATATACTACACGGCAAACTCCGGCAAGTACCAGCCCAGTACTTGCGACATGGACTGTGCTGGTGCTTCTGCCCACGAACGTTCCCAGCCGATGTATACATGGACAAGCCCAGCAAATGCGACATTGGCGTGTCCAGCCAATGTGTGCATGAAATGACACGATACATGTGTTAGACTATCTCCACCAGTCCCCCAACGTCGGCCCGCATTATCTTTTGTGCGCATGCGTTGGCCTTGTTTCAACACAGCACAGCTTCGCGTCCGTGCGCCATGTTAGGAGACTGAGGGATTCAGTCTATACAATGTATTGGCGTGTCCAGCTCTTGCCGTGGATATTGTGGGTGATTTTGTTATAGGAGGGATATTTTAATTGTTGAAGATGGGTTTTTTTATGAAAGTTGTCAAATTAAAGGGATACTACCCGAATTATGGTTTTTTATAAATGAAATTCACCTATAAATCATTTTCTTGTGATTTTTTTTAAATATTTCACATTTCTTTCTCATTACTTGTCCCAAATATGATGCTCTATGATGTTGAGAACTGATATAAAGCAATTTGGCTCACATTAAAGGGGTATTACCCGATTTAATGGTCCACAATCCTGAAATTTGATCAAAAATCTAGGAATATGCCTTTAATAATTACTCTTTTCTTTGATGGAATGATACCACAAAATCAAAAACATTTTTCTGAACTAAAATTTTGTGCTGATTCCAAATCTGATAAGTTTGTAAACCATGTGTGAGGGGAAAATTGTCAAATTAAAGGGATACTACCCGAATTGAGTATTTTTAATGAAATTCACCTACAAAGGATTTCTTGTGATTCTTTTAATATTTCACATTTCTTTCTCATTAATTGTCCCAAATATGATGCTCTGTAATGTTGAGAACTGATATAAAGCAATTGCGGCTCACATTAAAGGGGTATTACCCGATTTAATGGTCCACAATCCTGAAATTTGGTCAAAAATCTAGGAATATGCCTTTAATAATTACTCTTTTCTTTGATGGAATGATACCACAAAATCAAAAACATTTTTCTGAACTGAAATTTTGTGCTGATTCCAGATCTGATAAGTTTGTAAACCATATGCGAGGGGGAAATTGTCAAATTAAAGGGATACTACCCGAATTGAGTATTTTTAATGAAATTCACCTACAAAGGATTTCTTGTGATTCTTTTAATATTTCACATTTCTTTCTCAATAATTGTCCCAAATATGATGCTCTGTAATCTTGAGAGCTGATATAAAGCAATTGCGGCTCACATTAAAGAGGTATTACCCGATTTAATGGTCCACAATCCTGAAATTTGGTTAAAAATCTAGGAATATGCCTTTAATAATTACTCTTTTCTTTGATGGAATGATACCACAAAATCAAAAACATTTTTCTGAACTAAAATTTTGTGCTGATTCCAAATCTGATAAGTTTGTAAACCATGTGTGAGGGGAAAATTGTCAAATTAAAGGGATACTACCCGAATTGAGTATTTTTAATGAAATTCACCTACAAAGGATTTCTTGTGATTCTTTTAATATTTCACATTTCTTTCTCATTAATTGTCCCAAATATGATGCTCTGTAATGTTGAGAACTGATATAAAGCAATTGCGGCTCACATTAAAGGGGTATTACCCGATTTAATGGTCCACAATCCTGAAATTTGGTCAAAAATCTAGGAATATGCCTTTAATAATTACTCTTTTCTTTGATGGAATGATACCACAAAATCAAAAACATTTTTCTGAACTGAAATTTTGTGCTGATTCCAGATCTGATAAGTTTGTAAACCATATGCGAGGGGGAAATTGTCAAATTAAAGGGATACTACCCGAATTGAGTATTTTTAATGAAATTCACCTACAAAGGATTTCTTGTGATTCTTTTAATATTTCACATTTCTTTCTCAATAATTGTCCCAAATATGATGCTCTGTAATCTTGAGAGCTGATATAAAGCAATTGCGGCTCACATTAAAGGGGTATTACCCGATTTAATGGTCCACAATCCTGAAATTTGGTTAAAAATCTAGGAATATGCCTTTAATAATTACTCTTTTCTTTGATGGAATGATACCACAAAATCAAAAACATTTTTCTGAACTGAAATTTTGTGCTGATTCCAGATCTGATAAGTTTGTAAACCATATGCGAGGGAGAAATTGTCAAATTAAAGGGATACTACCCGAATTGAGTATTTTAAATGAAATTCACCTATAAAGGATTTCTTGTGATTCTTTTAATATTTCACATTTCTTTCTCATTAATTGTCCCAAATATGATGCTCTGTAATGTTGAGAACTGATATAAAGCAAATTCGGCTCACATTAAAGGGCATCACTTTCAACTAGGTTGTCTGAAACGGATGCTCCGTGTTGTAACTCTTGGTAGCATTGTCATTAGCTTTAGATTTGGAATACAATGTTTTCTTTCCTGTGACCGAAGAAGAAATTGGTATCACAGCCACTTCGCATGGAAAAATTGTAGCATTTTAACTTCATCACATTCCAGTGCACTTGTGATATCATGGATTGGGATGAAACGATCAGGAAACTGTATAAACAATTCTGTGACATCACTATCTAATAATTGTGACTGGAAACATAATCACTATGTCTGTATCGTCGGCTTGGATGACAACCTGTTGGCTTTTATATTTTGCAGCATAATGTGCGTGCAAAATAACGTGCGTGTCACCTTCCTCGTGTGTACTACTCAGTTCCTCACAGTCTTCTTTGTTAGTGTTTGTCAAGATAGGCTTTCATCGCACTTCAAATCCACCAGCTAGATACAGTGTTACATCTGATTATTACAGTTTTAGGTTTGTTGTATATAAAGCGCAAATGTGAACAATAGCCCAACAGACATTAACAAGGTTAATGACCAGAGTGATTAAAAATCAAACTGGTAACTCTCGAAAGAGAGCTTTGAAAGGCCAATCAATTGGTTCACTGCAACTTAGAAAATATGCATAAAACAAGGAACACAAATGGGCAGAGGTTAAAAATGCCAACGAAAGTGACATAAAAAATAAGATAAAAGCCTAAACATAGAGAACAACATCAAAATATTAAAGAAAATAATAATATCTGGAGGTCTGATGGGCATCAGGAGAACCTACACAACAAACTTGGGAACTAAATCTACCAGAAGCTGCCTGTTGTCACCTGTTGGGGCGTGGCCGTATCCCCAGCCCAGCTGGCTACATGCTTTACAGGACCATCCACCAGTGGCGTATCTGGGATTTTTTCCAGGGGGGGGGGGGCAAAGGATATTTTTTCCTGGTGAACACCAGTTCGACCCGACAGAAATTTTCGTAAAAGGTTGCCCCAAATTTTTTCCCAGTCAGTCACCTCGTGAATTTCACATAAGTGGTGGGGGGGGGGGGGGGGATAGGTTGGTCAAAAAATTTCGCACGGTCACAAAATTTCGCACGGTCACAAAATTTCGCGCGGTCACAAAAAAATCGCCCTTCCCATCCATTTTTCCTGGTGGGTAGGTTTGAATTTCCTGCTGAGCACCTTCAGGGGGGGGCACTGTTCCACCCCCGGCTGTTACGCCACTGCCATCCACCATCTCCCCAACCAAGCAATAACCTACACATAACCCATGACCACCATGCTATTATATGTATCAGTCGGATGTTGAAAGGACTTGAATGAAGGGTGTCATGAATGAAAGAGTATGAAGGCTATGACAAGTTAAGAGTTTGAGAGCAGATGTCCGTGCACACGGCACTTGAAAGCCTGGATTCCAGCAGCTGAAATGTTGCCAACAGTTTTCCCAGGTATTGAACAGAACATGTATCAGTTGTTGCTTGCTTTTGGCACAATATAAAACCTGATTCCAGTTATCTTTAATTTTACATAGGGGCAACTGGTCCGGTTAAGCATATTTCATGATAAAAGCTTAATAAGCTCGAGTAAATATTTATGGAATTGCTATGAGAATATCACCCATATAATTATAACTGTTTACATATAACAAATATCAATATCAATATCAACTAGAGCGGTTCTCGGGTGTAGCGGTTTTCGTATGTGGCGGTTTTCGTATGTGGCGGTTCTCCTATGGGGCGGTTTTCCTATTTAGTGATTATGGTGGTTGGCATTGATTATAGTTTGGATATGTGTAGACATGTTTTGGATCCAACCGGAACCATGAGTCGCCGATATAGTTGCTGTTAGTGGTTGTTGAAGTTCAGAGAGATAAATAAGGTGAATAGGGAATAGGTTGTAGAGGTTTGTTAAAGTAGCCATTTGTAAATGAAGGGATGTCTAGGTCTAGACGACATTGTCTGTAGGAGGTAAGTGTGACTGATCTATTACCACTGTCCTAAGAAACCATTATTGATGTGAATAATTACATTCATTTGCTGATTATTGTGATTATGTTTAGTGAAACATGGTGGGATACAGTTGCCTAATATAATCTTGCATATTGTTATGTAACCCGCATCGGCAAAGTCATTTAATAATTTAGTAGTAAAAAATAGGTTAGACAGATTTCAATTGCCATTGAAAGAAGTGGAGTATATTTTTGGGGTGTAGAGGTTGCATTTATTGATTCCCTTGTACATGTATTTTATCATTATACAGGGTTAGTAAAAAAGAAGCGGCGGTAATAAAGATGTGTTTATAAAGATCATGTCCTCACTATTACCATCTTTGCCTGTTTGATTGAAAGACCCCTGTTGGCAGATGTCCAAGATATTCTATATCTTCGAAATTAGTCTGACTAAAAGTGAAATCTATCAGATCTGCTAGCTGTTCCACTCTATTCAAAGTTGCATGTTGTCTTTTATTGGAATAGCTTTAGTGTAGTTGTTTGTTGTCTGTGGTGCTATTAGCAAATGGGGAAAATTATGTTGTAAGAGTGCAATTTACACAAGCAATGAATGAAAAGGACTATATAATAAGTTTTTACATAAAAAGTTAAGGCATTCTAAGTGGTATTGACGAAGAAGAAGTAGCTCAAGGTTAGCATTACGTATATGGATACACAATTGCTAATAATACCCTAACATTCCAGGAATATGTGATGGTGTTTGAAATTGCTGTCCTGGTGAGCGTTGGCAAGTTAGTTGTGAGGTGTGGGGGGGGGGGGGGGGTGAACAGAGGGTCAGTTGGGAGAATTGGGACGCTCTGATTTCTATTTTTAAAAAACTAGGTGGTTGGTTATGGTTAAAATACCCTGACGTTCCTGGAATGTTTGATTCACATGGCAGGAAATATTGTTTACGCGCGAGGTACAAGATTGGATTCAGTTTGACGTTATCTACCAAACTGAAAATCGTGCTCAGGAGAGCGTAGGTAGGTTAATTGAGTGGTTAACTGGGGGTTTGCGTAGATGATTGGGGGTAATTTTATGTCCCCCTCTCTTGATTTCCACACAATAACATAGCTTGTTTGGTTTGGGTTAATTATAAATTGAAATGAATATTAACATCACTAAAAATATCATCATTCTTGGCCTATAAAGGTATCAAATTGGAAATAAGTTATCATTTATAATGGAAGAGTCGTAAGGAGCATAACATTTTTTTCTCGCTAAGGGTACATTTATAATCCCATGTATGTCATGTATGTGTGGTTCAGTATGCATGTCGCGAACATATGGACTATTGCAGCAACATTGTGTGTCATGTGTTTGATACAACAGAAGTGCTCACAGTATTTATAAAGTGATCATTGGAGGAGACTATGTGCATTCATCAATGTTTTAATTGATCTAGTGTGTCATGTTAATGTTAATCATATTACAATGTTTGTTTCAGACCCAAACGTATCAAATATTTTATTACTTTTAATAATAGTATTGTGACAATCTGAATCCCTTCCGTATTTATTAATTATTACTTTCATAGCCGTTAGTGAAGTTCAAGACCCCAGATAGGTCAAGATGTGGACCCCATTCTCCTAGTACAATGCATGCACAGTTAGGACCCGGGACTTGTTAATTGCATCAAAAATTGACGAACCTTTCAGCTACCATGGTTCAAGATTATAATCAATGCATGCACGACCTCACTCAGCTCAAGAGTTTACAGAAATGTTGTAACCAAAGCAGGGAACTTAAATGTAACTCAAAGTTAATGTGGAGAAAACATTTGCAAGAAGAAATCACACAAAAACACTATTTTTTCAAAACAGTAAAACATTTATTTTATTATTTACATTTGTTGTTGCTGTCACACACAATATGTAGGATATAATGAATGATTTGAGCTGTTCAATTCTTTAGCTGCAAATGTAGGGCAAAAATGGTGTCATGCCGTTTTTAGAAGTAATATTTTCGTTTTATAGCAGCTAGATTTGGAATTGTTTCCCTTTCAAATTGCCTTAAATTGCCTGCCTTTTTCATTTCTTATTTCAAGGCCTGACTAGATGCCAAGGCCATGTAAATTAATGACGTCTTGTAACGGTGCTGTGTACATGGTTAATTAAATGGTCCAATAACTTATCCTTGTGGGACGCCTTCCAGAGGCTTATAAATGTTGTCATTTACAGAGATAAATCGTTACCTATGAGTGACAAATGACAACATTAAAAAAAAAATTAAGCCTAATATTCTTCTGGAAGGCGTTCCACAAGTATCAGTAAACATATACTCATGAGACCATTTTTTTGCACCATAATGTTTTAATAAGAACTTTTTGATACCCCTCGTATCTTTTCAGGGAACGCCCTCAACATTGACAACAAATTGAAAGCAGATTAACATTTTCTGATCATAAATCGTACATTCATTCCAAGTTACATGAATCAATACGATTCTTATTACTTCAAAATCATGGTTTTAGAGTGAAAATAAACTGATTTGACTCTAGTCTAAATTCACTCTAAAACCATGATTTTGAGGTAATTAGGAACCGTATTGATCTGTAACTTGGAATGTATGTATGATTTATGATCAGAAATGTAAATCTGCAAGAAAATCTACTGTTTAAAAAAAATCATCATGAATAGAGGGAGCTCACTGGAAAAGATCATAAAATTATAATATGCCTTTAAAGGTAGATGTTCCGATTTTCAACTTGAAGTTTTCTATTCTACATGAAAGGTCATCCTTAAAAAAGTCGTGTTCTAACGTTTGAGTTGCATAGCTCTAATGGTTCTTATTTTAGACGCACAAGATGCTGTGAACTGTACCCATTGAGTAGTACACAAACTATATCGGTGGTTATCACCAATTGCGGTAATTCGACGTTATTTCATCGATTTCTCCGTAAATTATACCGATTTAGGCCGTCAAATTTCAGTATGATGATGAGAAAAATACGAGCTTTCATATGATATGAAAATCTCCGTATGTTTGAAATAATTCTGTGTTACGAAATGTGATCGGGTCATCTACCTTTAATAGGCCTATAGGTTTTCCCGGCGAATTTCGCACTTTGTTAAGTTCAATTTGTATTATGGGTATTCAATTTCGCGAGAAATCTTAGCATCTTGCTATCGACGTGTATTGGGGTATCTTTTTCGCAAAACAAGCAGTCAATTTCATATAAAAGAATTTAAATTGATACATGCAAAATCAATTAAATTTATTGAGATTCAAATCTGTCTAGGGCCTATACGCTGCCATGTTAACGAATGCGCGGCCGATTTGGTAAAAGCATCAATCTATTTGGAAGTATAGTGGACTTGATATTGTGATTCGAGCTAAATCAAATTGTCATTTACACCAATTGGCATTTAAATTCGCAAAATCAGCATTCAATTGGAATAAAGCATGTTACATGTTTGATTGTTTTACAATATAATTGCCATGAATTTAATGGTTAGATAATTTTGAACCGTTTTATGTTTTACAAGACTTCTTCAATTCAAGGCACAGGGCCCGATATCATTGGGAGTAGTTTCACAGATCACTCAATGTATCTTGTGTATGATAAGTTCCCTACCTTCGATCCTAGATTTTGTTCCGATTTCCATTGAAGGTCAGAATATATTTTTCTATTCAGTCAAAAGGAATTTTTTTGGATGATTCCTCTCATAAAAACATATTATCGACCTGATTACAAAGAAAAACATATAAGTAGGATCAGGACTACACAAAGAAAACATATTTGCGCAATTATAGTGTGTAACAAACATTTTATACCCTTTTAATTGATTTAAAATAAAGAATCATAAATATTTTTGAAGGTAACCAACGATAGAATAACAGACGAGAAATAACGTTGTTTATTTCAAATAATCTGAACACTTTCCACGTGGAAGTCGTCTGCAGACGACAGTTCTTAAACTTCACAAAATGTTTAAAAAATGTCAAGAGTATTTAATGCCGTCACCATATTTGGAATCATTATGAGAAGTGCATTCAAATACGTACACACTTGCCTAGTAGGCCTATTGGTTCGTAATTCTTAAGATCAACTTTAAAAGTTGGGAAAGGTTTCTCAAAAATCTGTTTAGTGTATAATATGGTAAAACTAATTGCCGCGTTTGCCGCGTAAGCAGGTAAGTGTTATAAACACCTTTTTTGCACGTCGCTGAGTGAAATCCCCATCCCGTACGCGATCACATCGGGTCGTGTATCTTCAGTAGTTGATAGTCCGATCCATGATAGTATAAATAGGCGTTAATCATTGATGCTCATGATTGAAAATATAATGAAGGTTTTTGCATCGATGGCCTGTATTTTTGTACGCAGTTAAACACGGTTTGAAGCTAAACACCTGTCTAACTTGGACATAGTGTTTACCTATAAACGCAATTGCTTTTGGTAAAATGTAAACAGTATGATTCACAATGTTTGATTTTTTTAATTTTTTAATCTTATATTTATTTGAGATCCATGTAATTCTTATACCTACCCATGACATAATGTTCTTTGCATTTTTGAATTCCTCATGAAATTACTAACAAGCACCTCTATAGGATTGCCATGGGTTACTGTCTATATTGGTTAAATAACATACAGGCTAATGAAAGTGCCCCAACAAGTTTAAATATTTTTTTAGAGTTTACGTTTTATTTTGTTCACTATGCCCCCTACATTGATTTTTTTACAACTGCATTTTTGAATTGCCAATGTTGAGACCTTTCCAAAAATGTATAGACCCTGTATAAACCATGCGACTTATCCATAATGAATAGTTGTTACATAAGCCTTGACAAGTCTGTTAAAACACAGACATAAAGACTATTAAATAACCTTTAAGAAGAGACCAAAATCATGTTTGTAGCTCATACAAAGGTTGATTCAAGGAAAGGCACCGCTTGGCACACACTTTTCCCCCATAGAGTTTATGTGCAACCCCCCCCCCCCCCCACCCCCACCCCTCCGCCACTTCCCAACTAAATCAACCACATCTCCCCCATTTAAGAAGTTATATGCGCCATATTTACAAGTTATGTAATGCAATTATTTAGCTTTCAAATGAGACCAAAACCATGACAATATCCTTTTGCGTTAGTTATCGTGATTTCACGATTCAAAAAAGCGCAACGACGCCACCTTTTTTTTTGGGGGGGGGGGGGGGGGTGGCGAGTTCAAAACGCGTGGACCTACATAAATTGATACAACAAGTCCAGGCATCCGCCCGGCCCTGCGGGGGACACATTTTCAGTCAAATCCCCAACAAACATGATGACAAAGTCCCGGCCATCCCTGAGTACCCAGGGGCCGTGGTTGCAATTGATAATTGCAGAGTAATTGCAGAGCACGAAGCCTTTGTAAACACATTTTTCTTCATGGTTCTGGGCCGGGATTGGTTACTACCGTAGTAATACAAACTCTGCTTTAAAATGTTCATTGGATTAAAGTAAACCTATTAGGGACCGTTCATAAATACTTTTGTGGGGGGGGGGGGGGGAATGGATAATTTCATTTTTGGTATATCAACACTCATATATCATATTCTATTTTTGATGGACGTGTCACATCTAGGAGGGCAGGTTGTAGAATCTAGAGTGAATCAGAACTCCCACTTCAATTGCAGGTATATTTGGTTTAGTGCCATGGTCTCCTGAATAACTTCACATATTTATGCACGGATCTCTGTTTTTGAAACCAAATAGGATGCTCGGCCTCCAATTATATATCATGGCTTTATCTTTGGCTTTATCTTTGCTTTGCTTTATCCTGGCTTTAAATATGTTTTTGCTATTGACATGAATTTGCCTTTCATTCTTTTTTAGCTTGGCTAGTACATGAACATAGGACCGTAGACATCTGCGCGTGTAGCGCGCCAAAACATAGCTATTTTTACGTTGATTTATGAACGTTCCAGAGTATTTAGAATTAGAAACCACATGTGCATATTGGTAAAGCACCGGGGTCGGGGGGCGAAGCCCCCAGAAGATTTTGGAAACTAATAAGTGTTTTAAACTTTTTTGACACCCCCCCCCCCCCCCCCCTCTGTTGGGGTTTTCAAAAACTTTTTTGACCCCCCTTTGCAGAGTATCAACACTTTTTGCCCCCCCCCCCCACCAGAGTATTTATGAACGCTCCCTTACCAAGATGTCAGCCTTTTAAATATTTTAACAAAAAAGTTATAGCAAAAATTAAGGGAAAAAAGGAAAATTATAGAAGTCCTGAAAATGGTGCCCGAGGGGACCATTAAAACTGCTTTATTCACTTACTTGGACTTAATGATATTTGGATCATTCCACGTTTATACCTTGGGAGAAGTTGTCTTCATTTCAATAATTTAGATCTACCTTTCATTTCAACACAATCAAAATCTAAAGTTATTCCAAATTCATAAAAAAACATCGGCGACAGTGAGCGCTGTAATCTCAAAATTGGGATCAATTTGGCTTGATAGTATCCTAATTATCCAGGAATCAATGCACTATTATGATCAAAAGGTTAAATCAAACTTGAATATATACAAATACAGAAAAGAATCTGCCAATAACTTGCAATTCCATGTCTTATCTCTAACACCAAAACTCAAACATAGTTCACTATAATAATCAATAGCAGGTTCATTGACCTATACACATACAACACATACCTAGGTGGTCAAATCCACCATTATGGGATTCAACAATGGATTGTCAAGCAATCTCAAGTGGCCAATTTGCACCCCATTATTTCAGGTTTCGTCATGTCACAAGCATGATGAACTTAACGCAAACACACGCTGTTTCGGGCCTAATACCTAACTAACTAATATTCGGTGTAAGAGACTACCCATGCACACAGTGGGCAGTGGACTGTTGCACTATTTCCAATTTACCAACCGGAGCTGCCCAATACGCCATTTTATTCACAAAATACGCTAACAATCCACAATTAGAGTCCATTGAACCATCGATTACACTACTTTCCCGAATGATTTAAATTTCGTCCAAAGAACGGGATACTTATATATTCCTATTTCACCTATCTATGGCATTTTTCATTCTAACAAGTACTTAAAACTCCATATTTTGGGCCACGCATACGTCTTGGTGTGTTCAGAAATAGAAACAAAATGGTTCGTCACGCAGTTTCTCCTCAAAAACATGCTACAAATTCACAATTGAACCATCGATTACACCACTTTCATGGACGAATTGAATCTCGACCAAACCACGGTACCCTTTAGAAAACTCTATTCTATCTAAATATATCATTTTCTATACTAACAAGCACGGCTAATTCCATATTTTGCGCCATGCCGCGACGTCGGGGTCGGGGTGGGTTGTCTATGGAAATAGAAACAAAATGGCTCGTCGCGCAATTTCCCCTAAAAAACATTCGTATAAAATCACAATTGAACCATCGATTACACTACTTTCCTGGCTGATTTCAATTTCGTCCAAACTTCAGGAAACTTCGCTATCTCTATTCTACCTATCTATTGCATTCATTTTTCCAACAAGCGCTGCAAACTCCATATTTTGGGCCACGCAGACGTTTTGGTGATTTTGGAAACCGATTAGAAAGCTCTTACGTGCAACTTCTATGTAAAATTTAGCGTTGCTACATTGCGCGTCATTGGGCTACCAAATTTGGCTGGAGCAACTACTCTAAAAATGACAAAACAAAACTATATAGTCAGCCTTCGGCGACTCAATGAACAAATAATCAATGTTAAAAAATATCCAAACAAAAGGCCAATTACTCACTAACTATATCCTTAACTTGACACGGACCAGTTACCATGGGGCAACTGGTCCTATAATGTTCCAACGGTTAAAATATACAGAAATCATTGATTGACAACACGGAAACTAGGCAGTATTTTCTTTACAAACACATTTCCATATTATTTAACGTGTAAAAAAGGATACATGTCTCAAACACCCATGTTTTAAATAGTTTTAGTGGTTAACGTGTAAATAGCAGTAATACTAATTAAATGGTGTACAAAGCAAGCGAAATTGTCTACTGCACGTTTATTAGATAAAACGGTATGAACCTAGTTAAATGGTTACATGGTTGTGATATTCAGATGCCCCTTTCAGATAAATACCCTTTCTTTAATGATTTTATTTACTTCATATAATCATCATTTAGTACTTACAATAAACCATCTTGATATTTAGCCAGCTTTTCATGTTACAGAGCAAGTTAGTCAATATGGCAATGATGACCCAACGGTTAATATACACAAAAAGCAGTGAATAAAATACATAAATCATGATATTTCGTCATGGAAAACATATTTACAGACACCATTTAAAATAGAATGCAGATGTAATTCATAGTATACCGAGGTTTTAAACCATTCTAAAGCAAGTTCGTATCATAAATGTAATCATTCAATAGCAAATAATAGTATTAGACCCAAAATACCCCCCCCCCCCCCCCCCAAAAAAAAAATGCCTAAGAACTAGAAAGAATGCATCATATTTGGGACAAGTAATGACAAAGAAATGTGAAATATTAAAAGAATCACAAGAAATCCTTTATACAGGCTGTCCCAAAATGATTAGTACCCATCGATGCCCAAAGTTCAATAATTGTTGTCATCATCCAAATCGATGGGATTCGGTCCGTTGTTTTTACATCATTTTTATCGTACTGTACTATTTCATTAGAATTTTCGGATTTATCAAACTCAAGATACACTTCATTTAACATGGTGATTTCACCTTTTTGGCAAAGTGCTAAATAAAAATGCCATTGAAATGGAATGGGGGCGATCCAAAAGAAAGAAGCATGTTTTGTAACAATTTTCTGAAGCATCTGTTGCAAACCAAAATACCAGGAAAATGGTGTATGTAATTTTAATAATTCAAACCAAAAAACAAATAAAAACACCACAGTCTAAAAATAGTACAGGAAACCAATAAAGTTGATTTGTGTGCATGGAGGGGGGGGGGGACAAAAATGTGTGTGCTATTACAGCTTGTTTGAAAGAAACTTGTGTATTCTCATAATCTCTTGTCTACTCAATATAATCTTGTGTGTTTTCTGTTGTAACTGTTATTAGTTATGGGTGTTCAAATCATTAATAATTCTTCTCCTTAATTCAATTTAACGGGTAAAAGAAGTGTGTCACACTTGAGTGACCCCATGCATTGTTTTATTTGACAAGTGTTTAGGGACTTCTAAATGAAGTGGTATTTGGTGAATCACCAGTGGCTTAGATTTCATTTTCACATTGGAGAATGGCTTTCGTGAGGTTAAACACTAAGGGACTATATAATTTTAACCAAATGTGTAGGAAATTGCATCCCCAATATGAAAAAGAAGTCTAAGCCACTGCTAATTATCCATGACCACGTCTTTACCTGTTTAAATGTCCCTCAAGTTTAGCCTCAAAACTAGCTCATTGTAGAAACAAAGTGTGGGGTCGCTCATGCGTGACGATCCGTTTTTACTCTTCAAATTGAATCAAAATGAAGAAATATTAATGGTTTGAACAAAAATATAATACAGCAGCAGTTTAAAATGAAAGGAACCAAAGGTATTAGCTGGGTATTAGCAGGCAAGAGATTAAGAGAATGTATTAGTTTCTTTCAAACTATAGCTGTTTAAAAACTTTTTTTTTTGCACTTTGCCAAAAAGGTGAAATCACCATGTCTTACACAATGAAAGGGTACATCATAGCAAATATGATAGAAAAACAACGGATCTAATCTCATTGACTTTGATGATGAAAAAATGTATTGAACTTTGGGCACCAATGGGTACTAATCATTTTGAGACAGCCTGTAGGTGAATTTCATTAAAAATACTCAATTCGGGTAGTATCCCTTTAATTTGACAATTTTCCCCGCATATGGCTTACAAACTTATCAGATCTGGAATCAGCACAAAATTTCAGTTCAGATTTTGTTTTTGTTTTTTGTGGTATCATTCCATCAAAGAATAGAGTAATTATTAAAGGCATATTCCTAGATTTTGGACCAAATTTCAGGATTGTGGACCATTAAATCGGGTAATACCCCTTTAATGTGAGCCGAAATTGCTTTATATCAGTTCTCAACATTACAGAGCATCATATTTGGGACAATTAATGAGAAAGAAATGTGAAATATTAAAAGAATCACAAGAAATCCTTTGTAGGTGAATTTGATTAAAAATACTCAATTCGGGTAGTATCCCTTTAATTTGACAATTTTCCCCTCACACATGGTTTACAAACTTATCAGATTTGGAATCAGCACAAAATTTTAGTTCAGAAAAATATTTTGATTTTGTGGTATCATTCCATCAAAGAAAAGAGTAATTATTAAAGGCATATTCCTAGATTTTTGACAAAATTTCAGGATTGTGGACCGTTAAATCGGGTAATACCCCTTTAATGTGAGCCGAAATTGCTTTATATCAGTTCTCAACATTACAGAGCATCATATTTGGGACAATTAATGAGAAAGAAATGTGAAATATTAAAAGAATCGCAAGAAATCCTTTATAGGTGAATTTCATTAAAAATACTCAATTCGGGTAGTATCCCTTTAATTTGACAATTTTCTCCTCGCATATGGTTTACAAACTTATCAGATCTGGAATCAGCACAACATTTCAGTTTAGAAAAATGTTTTTGATTTTGTGGTATCATTCCATCAAAGAAAAGAGTAATTATTAAAGGCATATTTCTAGATTTTTGACCAAATTTCAGGATTGTGGACCATTAAATCGGGTAATACCCCTTTAATGTGAGCCGAAATTGCTTTATATCAGTTCTCAACATTACAGAGCATCATATTTGGGACAAGTAATGAGGAGAAAATGTGAAATATTAAAAGAATCACAAGAAAATGCTTTATAGGTGAATTTCATTAAAAACAGGTAGTATCCCTTTAATTTGACAACTTTCCTCACAGGTTCGGATTTTACACTCACCCGATTCGAAATCAGCACAAAATTTCAGTCTAAAACACTGTTCAAATTTTGTGGTGTATTTCATGCAAGGCTCAACTATTTCTAGAGCCTTTTCAAGCGAGTGGATCCCAGACTACTAAGAAACTCAAATTTACGAAACTCAAAAATATAGGACCAAAAAGTTTAATAATGAAATATTCTCACTCGGCGAGACAAAATGATTCAAACAATTCTGAGCCAGGATATGTACGCCACTTCCAGTCCAGTCCATGTACACATGTAACGTCCCATACCATGTCCTCACATCGGCTTGCCCAATACTGGTGGGTACACTTACATGCCCAGTACATGTCGCTGCATGTGCTGGTCCAGTACTGGGCTTGTGCTGGGCTGGCAAATGCACCGGCACGCACCAGCCCAGTACTTGCCAACTCTTGCTGTGTACCACTCAGCCACGGGGGGAGGGCTTCACAGGCTAACAATTCGGAGACCATATATACCCGTATTTTAGTGCTACATGAGATAGAACTTGTGCGCGCGCAAGCCAAGTGCTGCTGTTGTGTGGTTGCTGTGTGGTGTAGTAGGGTTAGGGTTATACAAATACACTGTGTGGTTTCGTATTAACCCTCATCCTAGAACGTGGCAGTGGGGATGGAACGAAGAACAGGGGGAGGGGGTTAAATAGAAAATGCGAAAAATTATGTCCGCCGGCCCCGGGAATCGAACCCGGGTCGGCCGCGTGACAGGCGAGATATACTACCACTCAGCCACGGGGGGAGGGCTTCACAGGCTAAAAATTCGGAGACCATATATACCCGTATTTTAGTGCTTCATGAGATAGAACTTGTGCGCGCGCAAGCCAAGTGCTGCTGTTGTGTGGTTGCTGTGTGGTGTAGTAGGGTTAGGGTTAAGCGCCAGTGCCCTGCGCTTGTTTTGTACATGCTCATAACAAGCGTGGATCATGGTTTGATTCATTGAACCCTTTCCTGCAAAAAAATGTCTACTTTTATCGAGATAAAATGAATAATGAAGAAGTTACGGCAGTTTTACGGAGGCTATACCGAAAGTGCACATCCCCCTTAATCCAAGCAAAATGTTTTGATTAAAGTCACCTATTTCCTCGACATAACTATGTCAGCGCACACCTTGGAAACCTTTTAGCATCGATAGTTGCAGCAGCATGCTCCAACTTACACCGGTCCGGTCAGGTATAACATTTAGTGTAAATTACTCGCAAGTTACTAGCCTATAGTAGCTTATCCCGGTTTGAATGATCTCAATTTTTTTGGTTACGTCTCAGTTACTAGCGAGGTAGTGCTATTCTTCAGCTACTCGCCATTGGTGCATTCGGCCGATAGTGTTGCAGTTGAGAGCATAATTACCTGGTCAGTTACTTATTTTGAGTACTGTATACTCCTTGTAGTTGATACAGAAGGAATAACAATGACCCATGTTTAAAGCTCTAATCACATTGCCGATACATTGATTGTTATTTAAAGCCTATTTAGAGAGCATTATCCTAGCTTAGCGTAATGCGATTATGCCATTTTTGTATAGCCATGGAAAACGTAGGTATCTATTGGCGGGAGTTTTGAACAGGTGTATCAATAACATTGTTGAATCTGAATACATTGTGTGTCTTGTCAATTTAGCTATTTGCATTTGCGAGTTATTTAATTACCCGCATATGAAAAGCGGAATATTTAATACGAAGGTCATTCAATAAGTTCTACCTCATACCTCATAAATTGGACTTAATAGCGGTATGCCAGTATGCTAAAGGCGTAGCAATACATTCGAGTAGATATTATACTATTTGCAAGCCTAGAAAGGTTAATATTGCCTACAATCTGATTTAAACATGATAATACAGTACTATATTCAGAAAAAAACATAATAACATCTTTCGGATAATTTTCCGTGTCCGTTGTCCAAAATCTCTTGCTGGTTTTGATCGCATCATTACAAAAGTGAGAGAGATACCAATTATCATTTACTATAAATCTGTAGCTATGACTCGGAGCTATAATCATGACAAATGTCATGAGGCAGCTGCCATTCATGTTATGAATGAGGAGGAGGTATAACTTATTGGATGACCCTCGTATTATTAAGGACATTTTGATATTCAATTTGTCAAAACAGGTCAATATTATTCAAATCATCACCCCAAGTACAATACCAAACACCTGTCAAACTTATAATCCAAGTGATTGGACTCCATCCATGCATATCCTTGTCTAAAGGATGCTCAGTCAGGCTCAGTCTGTGATTGGAGTTTGACGAGTGAACAACTACTGGATGACAAGACAGGAAAGCGCTCTGAAGGCGCCGAACCTCCATGCTTGTGTGCATGCACAAAACAAGCGCAGTACACTGGCGCTTAAGGGCGACCATGGGGACGCTCTCACGACCCTCTCACATCCCAGCCAGTTCCCACTGCGTCACCAAGGGGTTCGTTGTGGTCGATGTGTTTTAATTGAAGTGTAAATATTTATGGAATTGCTATGAAAATATCACCCATGTAACTGTTTACATATAACATATAATCAATGTTAAAAAATATCCAAACAAAAGGCCAATTACCACTAACTAAAAACTTTACTTGGGACGGTCCAGTTACCCCATCGTTGGGGCAACTGGACCTATGTGTTCCAACGGTTAGAATACACAGAAATCATTGATTGACAACACGGTAACTAAGCAGTATTTTCTTTACAAACTCATTTCCATATTATTCAACGTGTAACAATGATACAGGTCTCATGAAACCCATGTTTTATACAGTTTTCGTGGTTAACGTGTAAAAAGCAGTAATACTAATGGTGTACAAAGCAAGCGCAATTTTCGACTGCACGTTAATAGATAAAACGGTATGAACCTAGTTAAATGGTTACATGGTTGTGATATTCAGACGCCCCATACATTTGTCTATATACCCCTTTCTTTAATGATTTTATTTACTTCATATAATCATCATTTAGTACTTATAATAAACCATCTTGATATTTAGCCAGCTTTTCATGTTACAGGGGAAGTTAGTCAATATGGCAATGATGACCCAACGGTTGATATACACAAAAAGCAGTGGATAAAATACATAAATCATGATATTTCGTCATAGCAAATACCTTTACAGACACCATTCAAAATATAATAAAGATGTAATTCATAATACCGAGGTTTTAAACCATTCTAAAGCAATTTCATGTCATATTGTAATCCTTCAATATCAGAAATAGTGGTATTAGACCCGAAATGCCCCAAAATGTCTAAGAACTTGAAAGAATGTGAATTATTTCATATTCTATTCACATATCAATACCGAGTCATGTTTTATTGACACTAACAACTCATTTTCAAAATGAATTTTACAATTTTGATTAAGTTTTTGCAGGCGGTCCAGTTGCCCCACACCCCTTCGGTCCACTTACCCCAACAAATGACGTAGCACTTTGTCGAGATGAAACGTTATTAAAACACGCCTGTGACGTAATACATTTTACGCCAAAATGTTTTAAAACATACCACCATTTGTCATAATAATCAATAACTCCAATACATTTAAGAAAAAAGGCAAAACTGCATTTTTGTTTTTAGCCATTACATCTGTAGCCAGTGAGTATCTTTGAATTCGTAAATATTACGGCGTTCGGGTCCTACAAGTAGACGGGTGTCTTTAGATAAGTAAGAAATGGTGTACTTTGTTATTTGCAAATTCATAAACTAATAACTCTACCAAATGAATACCCGTGATAATGATTTAAGTTGAAGCATTCTTTAAATGATAATATTGATCGGAAATCCAAACCACCAATGCCCTAAATTAGCAATATGCGCCATTTTATGGTCATTTCAACCACAACCTATGGTTTTAATCATATTTCTGAAAGTCCCTAAGCACACTACAATATAGCACCCATCAAATGCAATATGCACCTAGTATCTTAAGACGACTGTACTGCATGTATATATTTACTGTTGCATATCTGTCAATCATATAAAGTACATTAAACATGATCTAAACCCATCGTCATATATCGCCCATACTATCTGTGAATTTTCAATCAGTCACTCAAGGAGTTAGCTTGAAAGATATGGAGAAAAATCACATGTGTAAATACCCTAAAGTTCCAAATGTTTTGGATTATAGAAGGTAAAGATATATGTCAAGTATCAACAAAAGTCGTATTGTTCAAAAGAAAGCAGTATGCCCATACAATTACAAAATCCTTCATTTCGGTCCAGTTGCCCCACGGTCCAGTTGCCCCATATTCCCCTAGTCCCTTAGTGTTTAACCTCACGAAATCCATTCTCCAATGTATTTTGATTCAATTTGAAGAGTAAAAATGGATCGTCACGCATGAGCGACCCCAAGCTTTGTTTCTATAATGAGCTAGTTTTGTGGCTAAACTTGGATATTTAAACAGGTAAAGACGTGGTCATGGGTAATTAGCAGTAGCTTCGACTTCTTTTTCATATTGGGGATGCAATTTCCTACAAACTTGGTAAAAATGATATAGTCCCTTAGTGTTTAACCTCACGAAATCCATTCTCCAATGTGAAAATGAAATCTAAGCCACTGGTGATTCACCAAATACCACTTCATTAGAAGTCCCTAAACACTTGTCAAATAAAACAATGCATTAGGTCACTCAGGTGTGACAAACTTCTTTTACCCGTTAAATTGAATTAAGGAAAATAATTATTAATGATTTGAACATGCATAACTAATAACAGTTACAACAGAAAGACACACAAGATTATATAGAGTAGACAAGAGATTATGAGAATACACAAGTTTCTTTCAAACAAGCTGTAATAGCACACACATATTTAGCACTTTGTCAAAAAGGTGAAATCACCATGTTTTACATAATGGAGTGTATCTTGAGTTTGATGAATCCGATATTCATGATCTAAAATTCGAATGAAAAAGTACAGTATGACAAAGATGATGTAAAAACAACGGACCATATCCCATCGATTTGATGATGATGACAAAAATGGTTAAAGTTTGGGCATCGATGGGTACTAATCATTTTGGGACAGCCTGTATAGGGAGTGTGAACTTTTGACCCTGTATAAGGCACAAAAACTACTTCAGGTGGTAACAACTACCATTTCTTGAACCCTTGTGATCTGACAAACAATTTGAGATATCGTTTGTCAAAATCAGCAAATTGTGAAAGGATTGTAGTGACATTGATTTAAAAATTGACAATTTCGGACAGTTTTCCGAGCTATCACTGCGTGTTATACATATTTTGATACTTTTTATAGCGAAGTGCAATCGCTGGCCTGATCGCCGTATGTGTGACAGGGCCTTTATATTGCTATGTATAGATTAATGAAAATAAAAAGAATGGATATTTAAAAAAGAAATAACGTCACATCACGTTACAAAAACGTTCAAATGCATCCAAACCAAAACTAAAATACAATATACATATATGACTTTATTATTTTGCCCGCTGGTATTAGCATTGCGACGATGATGATGACGATGACAATGATGATGATGACGACGACAATCGTGACGACGATGGTGATTATGATAATGATAGTGATCAAGATATTAAATGATAATGAGATTGTATATTATTTACTCGTTTCCTTCATCACTATTAGCGCTGACAGTAGGACACGTGGGCACGGCGAGCGATGACTTTGACGAGGGGTCGGATCCAATCGAAATAAACATACCCAATTTAGCCGGGAATGTCAACGCTGGCAATACTAAATGTGATGACACTGCAATGGAAATCATAGCGGATTCGATGGCTGAGACTGACGAAACGTTTACTCTAACGTTAACGGTAACGTCTTGCGGTAGTTGTACCGTTTTACCTGCTTATGATGTTCTTACTATTACGCTGACTGATGATGATACACCTGCGCCAGGTGTCTGTGATTGTACCAGTAAGTTTGTTTTAAAGAAACTCAATAGATTAAGGAGTGCATATGATATGACAAATGACTCAAATGTATTAATAACATTTATTTTAGGACCATAACACCTGCCATTTTAAGGTATCTTCTACAATTTTATCTACGAGTCATTGTCTTGCTATCAGACTCCGCAAAACATGGTTCAACTCTGTGTTCTCGTTATGGAAGCCTCGAGAATGAAAGCCTTAACATTATTCTTAAAGAATTGGAAACCAAACATATAATTAAAACTACTTAAGAACTACTTTTAGTTCATTGGAAAACCAATTTGTATACATTATTTTTCAACCTTTTTCCTCAGCCTTTGAGTGCGTGTGATATCCCGTGTTCAAGATGTTTTATTACTACTTCTCTATTACAGCGGATACCTGGTACATACTCAGTAAACCCGTTTACACAGTAACCGAACCCACGACGGGGACAGCACAAGTATTGGTCACCATATATAGGAAGGGTCAGATTGACCATGCTTCAGGAGGATCTGTAGGTAAGAGTATGGGAACAGACGGTGGAGACCGTATGTGTCATTATTTCAGTAGGTGTCTGATTTTCGCAAGACTCTTGAAAATTAAAAATACATGAATTGAATTACCGAAAAGAATCAATGAAATTTCATTGGGGTCGATTTTCCGACTCCATCGGTATTGTGTTGTGTTTTTTGATAGTTTAGATCTAATATGACATGTAGTATTTCGTTTTTCTAAAGTAATTAGATTCGCGAATGCATGTTTAAAAACCAATACAGTGTAACAGGTCATAAACACTCCACACTTTCCATCATCATCATCATCATCATCATCATCATCATCATCATCATCAGCAACGAATACAATACAAGATAGCTTTGCTCACATTCAAGGCATTAAACAATATGGCACCAGCATATATCACAGAACTCCTAACTAAATACACTCCAGGGAGAACCCTTCGCTCTTCTACTCAAAATCTTCTTCACATCCCGGCTACAGGAAAAACAAAATGTTACAGTAACAGAACATTTGCCATCATAGCACCAACGATTTGGAACAGTTTACCATCATATATTCGCTCAATGTCATCTCTTGGCCAATTTAAAAAGTGTCTCAAGACTCATATCTTTAAGTCCATACCTAGTGTCTGATTGTTTAGTATATTGTCAACTATTGTGCAGTTCCTGTATGTCTCTCATACTCATTTTTTGTTTTTGTTTGTATTTTATGTATTGTATACTTTTATCTTTGTATTTAAGCGCTTTGAGAACTTGTTGTAAGGCGCTATATAAGTATTTTGTATTATTATTTATTATTATCATAGCTTCCCAACCATACATGCCGGCCATGTTCAGGTCTTGGACGGTAGGAATTTCTAATCAAATTGAAACCAATGTCATATAATGATTTTGTAACCGTGAAGAGTGAAGGTTCGTTTCTCGCATAGATTTGTCTTCTAGGAAGGTCATTTAATAAATTAGCGGAGAGCGTCCCTCGCGAAAGTGTTGGCGGAATCCGTGGACATTTGTATCCTTTGTTAGCTTGGTTAATTTCCGTTTTGTTATCTTGTATAATTTACCATTGTAGATATATTCTTTAAATTATGAAAGAAAATGTTTTAGAAAACATACTATACGTCGTATATAGGTTGACATACATTGTACATGAATTTCTCAGAAAAACACGAAATTTTCACTCCCCTTCCTCAATGTGATTTCTAAAATCATTATCACAAGAAACTATACCATATTCAAATTCTGCTTTGTACAAAATAGTCGTTGTCATGGCTTATGTTTCTTTTATTTATATGCAGTGAATTTATTTTTACTGTAAAATGAAAGAATCCAGAAGCTATTGAAGACGACAATGAAAAATGCAGTTTTTGCCCCACAATTAGGGCCTAATATAAAGAAGAAAAAGGAAAAAATCAACTTGTACACATTTTAGGTAACGTGTTTAGCTACAATGTCTGAGGAAGTAATAAAATATATTAAAAAGCATTAGAATAATAAGTGAAATTGTCTTGATTATTTCAACTTAGATTTAGTATGCAAATTAGATGCAAGTCAGAAATATATAAAAATCCATCTCAAACTGGTAATTTCAATGCGGGCATAAACTCTGTGAGAATTCCATGTTGATTGGTTTATTCAAACTTTAATGATGTCCTAAAATATGCAAATTGATGCATTTTGGAGTCTTTATATGGTATGTCCCATGCATATGGGGGTTTAGAGCGAAAAGTTGCACAAAAGTTTAAACAATAGCGTATATTGGTGTGTTTCGGTGAAATTCAAAAAAAGATAAAAAATACAAAGGGGGAGGCTACTATATAGTATTATGGCCATAACGCCACTACTGCTACAGAGTGAAATATACTTTCGCAACTCCATGTATAAGTGTGAGAAACATCCAAAGCTACCAACTCAAGACCATCATAAGTTGGCAATCTCAGTCATCCTAGGCCATCTAAAGGCCATTCTGGGCCATTGGTGCCAGACCCTCTTAGGCTATCCGAGGCCATGATATGCCGTCCCATACCATTTAGGCTATTCCGGGTCATCTCCACACTTCTCGGCCATCCTAGGTACGTTTGTTTGCTTGTTTACCATAGAATCAAGCAATATGCTCAGACCGGGCTTTAAATTTGTCTCTATAAAAGTTATGTATGTTATAACTGTTAACCCTATTGTTTTTCATAGACGTCATCATAACAGATCTTAGCGCAACGGACACGGGGACAGATAATGACTACGATGCGCAGGGAGGATCTGTAAACGTTCCCTTTGCAATGGACGTCGATCAACAAACATTAACCATAGACATCGTTGCGGATGACATTGTTGAAGCAACCGAGAACTTCCTTGTGCAACTTTCCAATCCCAGTGGAACGAACGATGTGACTAATGCCGAAACCCTTGGTGATCTAACAACTGCGCTGGTATCTATTTATGATGTAGATACATGTAAGTATAGACACACACGGCACATATCGAAGATACGTTAAATTAATATGACCCCCAAATCCCGCTCATTGGCATTAATTGCAAAATATTTCTTGTCTTGTATTAATTCTTCAGAAAAAGATCAGAAACAGTATGACAATACATTTAAATAGTAAATTTAGAGAAACAATGAACATTGAACTCTTGTTAATATGATTGATTTCGTTTCTTTCATGATCAATAAAGTAACATGGTATGACTTTGAGCGTTCTGTATACACTGCCAAGGAAGCTGATGGAACACTCAGCATTGTCATTAACAGACGAGGCGATTTGAGTATCACACCTACCGTAGGTAAGTGCACTTTTGTTCATTATATTACAAAATGTGAATTGACACTCATGTGTGTATCTACATGTCCTATATCCTACTTCATATCCTCAAACACCTATCTTGTTTCTTTTTGATGAATGGTTTTATGTATCTTTTTTGTGATGATTATTTTTACATATTTTTGATCATCTCTATTACTCTAAGTGAGAGGCGGCAAAGTTGATGGTCATTACAAATGGGTAGGATTAATTGTTACGAGCAAAATTCCATTTACATCGAAACAAATTGTTTCCCCCTTATTTGTCAACTTTGTCATAAAAGTGTATGGCTTTTTACCATCAAAGTAATGCATATTTTTTTTGCATGAAAAAATTCTCATCACCCAAGCAACATTTTAGGCTAGGGATGTTTCGTTTAAATGCTATGAGCGTAAAAGTAGTGAATTTTTATACCCTACTCTTAGTCTATGGGAAAATCCTAAGTGAATGTTTGCTTTCATGAAAACAACTACTGGAGCAATTCAAATTGAATTTTGGAATAATATGACTGAATTGATGATGATGTGCCTTCATATAGAAAACACTAAGTGATAAAACTCTAATTTATTCTGTTTAAATAACAGGCGGCATGACCAGTCTAAGAAATGGTTTTTACATCATCACACAGTCTAAGAAATGGCTTTTTGCATTATCATACTGTACTAACATATTACCACACTGTGTTATTACATCATGAGCATAAATTTGGCCTAACAGTTTTTCTGCGGAGTAGGGGTGGAGATGGATGGATGGAGCGCCACCGTTGTCTATTTTGTGACATGCGATGTAAAGAGATAAGATACAGACCAGTCGCTTCTTTAATGCCGTCAGTTCAATGCAGCAGTGGTCTACCACGTTTACGCGTTCCTTCGATAGCGTCTTGTATTATCACCAATTCAAATTGTCACCCTTTCGTCTAGCGATATTCCCAAAGTATTGTAGTTCGTTGCTCATGATCTTTGTATACAGGGAAGATTGGTCACCAATCTGGCTTCTGACAAATTCGTTTGGTCTTATACTCTTTCCATGGTATTCCTAACATCTGGCGCTAACATCACACTTCAAAAGCTAATATTTTCTTTGAATTCGCTACTCCGATTGACCATGTTTCAGCGCCATATGCCTCAACCGAAGGATTAATGTCTTCATAATACGTACTTTTGTAGTTCCTCTATCCGTCCAAATAGTCGATGGAGCATTTGCTGATGTTCAAGCTATTGCCAGACGTCTTTTAATCGGCCCGAGCTTCTACCATCTTACAAGAAAAAGTGATCCAAGGAAACTGAAGGTGTCCTCACAATCTACTGTGTCGTAATCTGTGTAGAACCGCCACCGCCCCCTCCCCACAGCAAAGACAACATTTCAAATTGATTACTGCCATACCCATAATGCCCATATTCTTCGAAAGATAAATTTGGATAGATTCAGTTTACACGACATGACGTGACATGTTTTGAATTCAAACTTGTCATGAAGTATTGCATTTTTGATATTTCCTCATATCCTTTGACTGCCATGTATAAAACGTTTGCTAACATATTCAGAACGTAAGAAGTACACTATGTAAAAAAATATCATGATGAAATTCAATCATATTTTTAAATCGTTGAATGAAACCATGAAAGCAATAATAATAAAACACGTCATTTTTCCATCTAAAAAGAATCATAATGGTATGATAAAAAGAAAATATATTTCAATTTTCATGGCATATCTTGCAGAACTCCAAACAACTGCATTCACGGCAACCGCGGGTGTGGGGAATGATTTCACGGCCATAGCGGCAACTACTGTTACATTTACTGGCACCGCTGAACAAACATCTATGAATCTAGATATCCTGGCCGATACAATTCCTGAAGGTGTCGAATATCTAGAAGTTTCGCTGAGTTTCCCAGGTGCGGCCCCGCCGAATGAAGCACTCGGGGAATTACATAAAACTATAGTCCTTATTGTTGATGATGATGACGATTTTCTCTATCGAACGTGGTATGATATTGAATGTCCTGTATATACCGCTATAGAGACAGATACATCAATCGCCATTAAAGTTAATAGACGAGGAGATTTGAATGGGACTCCAACCGTACGTAAGTACAAGTATTTATTATCACGTTCATACATTAATTACTATTTGAGATGTGGCTGACACCCATTGAAAATATGGAGAATTAAGCCGTAAAGTTCATGTATATATTTTCATGTTCATACATTAATTACAATTATATGTTTTGTGTTATCTTTTGTTTTGCACTTATTTTCCCCATACTTTTCTGAATATTATGTTCATACATATTTAATATTTCTAATAATTCAAGTATTTTATTGTTACATGTGTGCGCGTGCGATGTAGCTAGTGTGACGGTGTCAACAATTTTCCAAAATGAATTTGTATTCATTGGCTATTGTGTAAGGACGTTACTCCAAATTGATCGAGTTTACAAAAAATATGCGACATGTTATGTTATTTATTACAACTGGTCAAAGTGTATGCCACCCTTATTTTCTCCTCTACTTTTCCAAACGTTCACTATTTTGATGTATTCATATGCTCGCCTGTGTAGAAGTGTTTCGAATTGGCAAAAGATTCACTGTTTGTATTGTTAGCATACAAACCATTCTTAATTTCAACTGGTCACAAGTTGTTTCGACTTATTTTCACCCGTAAATTTTCCAAAGTTCTAATTTGCCAAAAAAGGAATTTGTTTTATTAGCGGCTATGTAAACCGGTTTCTTTTAATTGATTCAGCTTACATAATACTGTTACGTGTTGTCAACTCAAAGGCCCACACGGTATTGTACCTTATTTCCTAGTGTATTGTATGATAACGCAAAGAACTTGCCCTTAACATGCTTTGTTTAACGTATTACATATGAACTATGTTAATTTAATAAGTGTCACGCTAAATTCCAATGTTCAAATTATTGAATGATGCCATGAATCCATGCAATATTTTTACATATCATAAAGTTTCAAAATAATAAAATGGAATTGATATTTGTTGTCTCGTATTTAATGGCATACCTCAAAGAACTCCAAACAACTGCATTCACGGCAACCGCAGGTGTGGGGAATGATTTCACGGCCATAGCGGCAACTACGGTTACATTTACTGGCAACGCTGAACAAACATCTATGAATCTAGATATCCTGGCCGATACAATTCCTGAAGGTGTCGAATATCTAGAGGTTTCGCTGAGTTTCCCAGGTGCGACCTCGCCGAATGAAGCACTCGGGGAATTACATAAAGCTATAGTCCTTATTGTTGATGATGATGACGATTTTCTCTATCGAACGTGGTATGATATTGAATGTCCTGTATATACCACTTTAGAGGCAGCTACGTCAATCGCCATTACAGTAAATAGATGTGGAGATTTGGGCGGGACTCCGACCGTACGTAAGTTCATGCATTTATTATAATTTTCATACATTAATTACTATTTGTTTTGTGTTATCTTTAGTTTTGCACTTATTTTTCAATACTTTTCTGAATATTATGTTCATACATATTCAATATTTCTAATAATTCTAGTATTTTATTGTTACATGTGTGCGCGTGCGATGTAGCTAGTGTGACTGTGTCAACAGTTTTCCAAAATGAATTTGAATTCATTGGCTATTGTGTAAAGACGTTACTTCAAATTGATCGAGTTTACAAAAAAAGGCGATATGTTATTTATTACAACTGGTCAAAGTGTATGCCACCCTTATTTCTCCTCTACTTTCCAAACGTCCACTATTGTGATTGTTCATATCGTCAGCCTGCTTCGATAATTGCCTAACTCATTTTTTCTAGTTTTGAGAAAACATCAAAAATAGAAAAAAGTGAGTTAGGCAGTTATCAAAGCAGGCTGACGATATGTTGAATAGCACCATGAATAGTACAGGTTAATTCCAACAGAAGTAGTACTTGTTGGATAGAATAAGGTTGGGGATATACCTTTAAGTGAAATGTGGCTTGTTATAGGCCTAATACGAGTTAATATGACCCATTTTAAACATTTTACATAATTATTACAATCTGCCTAACTCACGATGCTGACTTAGCCAGAATTGCAATTGTGCATTTATCAACACTTTTGATTTGTCAATGACTTAGGGAGCAGTTCCATTTGTACGCGATAAAAATTGCGAGAATGTTCCGGGCCCCGATGAGTTTTTTATCAGGCCCCGATGAGATTTTTATCGCGTACAGTTGCGAGTAGCAAAGGATTATTTATCGAGTAGCGTATTACCGCTTGTTTAAATATAACGAAAGATAAGTGGTCGGTATGTAAATAGAGCTTCGGGTTATTTATTCTAGTTGTAAGGTACAAATTCAGCATTTCATGTTTTTAGAGATAATATTATTGATTATGGATGTTTAACGTAAATTGTATTATCCTCGTGTATTTGCTAAACAATGTCCCGCTCTATTTGCTAAACATACCCCAGGGTATGGCAGAGGCCTCGTATCGGGCCCCGATGTCTATTTTATCGGGGCCTGATGACTATTTTATCGCGTATCAACTTAAAAAACATCGGGTCCAAAACATATCAGGCCCCGATACAGTCGCGATAAATTTATCGCGTATAAATGGAACTGCTCCCTTAGATATTATTACAGCATGTGCATAATGTAATGAAGTCATGATTTATGCAAAAAACTAAATTTCGCTGAAAAGTGAGTTAAGCAATTATCGAAGCAGGCTGACGATATGCTCGCCTGTGTAGAAGTATTTTTAATTGGCAAAAGATTCACTGTTTGTATTGTTAGCACACACACACAATTCTTAATTTCAACTGGTCACAAGTTGTTTCGATTTATTTTACCCGTAAATTTTCCAAAGTTCTTTGTTAGCGGCTGTGTAAAAAGGTTTCTTTTAATTGATTCAGCTTACATTACTGGTTACGTGTTGTCAACTCAAAGGCCCACACGTTATTGTACCTTATATCCTCGTGTATGGTATGATCTTAATAACTGTCACGCAGAGAACTTCCCCTAACATGCTTAACATATTAGTTTAACGTATTACATATGAACTATGTAAATTTAATGAGTGTCACGCTAAAATCGAATATTCAAATTATTGAATGATACCATGAATCCATGCAATATTTAAACAAATCATAAAGTTTCAAAATAATAAAATATAATTTTTATTTTTTGTTTCGTATATATTTAATGCCATTCCTCAAAGAACTCCAAACAACTCCATTAACGGCAACCGCGGGTGTGGGGAATGATTTCACGGCCATATCGGCAACTACGGTTACATTTACTGGCACCGCTGAACAAACATCTATGAATCTAGTTATCCTGGCCGATACAATTCCTGAAGGTGTCGAATATCTAGAAGTTTCGCTGAGTTTCCCAGGTGCGACCCCGCCGAATGAAGCACTCGGGGAGTTACATAAATCTATAGTCCTTATTGTTGATGATGATGACGATTTTCTCTATCAAACATGGTATGATATTGAATGTCCTGTATATACCGCTATAGAGACAGATACATCAATCGCCATTAAAGTTAATAGACGAGGAGATTTGAATGGGACTCCAACCGTACGTAAGTACAAGTATTTATTATCACGTTCATACATTAATTACTATTTGAGATGTGGCTGACACCCATTGAAAATATGGAGAATTAAGCCGTAACTCTCATTTCTATAACCTGAAAATAAATAACGTCTTCTTGTATTTATTGTTTTTTGTTATCTTTGGTTTTGATCTTATTTTTCAATACTTGTCTGAATATTATGTTCATACAGGGTGATTCAGAAAGAACGAGCACTTGTTTTGGCAAAAGCGCCACAGAAATATTAGTCCTGCATATTCAAAACCAAATATAATGTTATAAAGAAGAACACATATTTGGCTTTCATTCAAAAAAAGATTTTTTGAAATCGAACATTGCGTCATAAAGTTGCAACCTTTTGAGTAGAACCCGTTTTTTAAAGCAAATCCACGGAATGAATGGCAATAACCCATAGTCATGGTTGCCTGATTCCGAGATGCTGATCAATGAAACTAGTGAAAAAACTGAAAAGGCACATGAATGTTGGATACAATATCTTAAATTGACTTGGAAATAAATAGATCTGTGTAATTATGAGTAATAAAAACCTGAAATCAAAAAGTAAAAGGAGGCATATTTACAGGAGGTAAACCCTATTAGAATACTTTTAGGATTGGCTTGATAATTCGACCATTCCGTGGATTGGCTTCAGATTTTGGGGCTTTACTCAAATTAGGGTAGCATGATAACAAATAGGTTGATTTTAAAAATTCTTCTTTTGAATGAAAGCCAAATTGTAGTACATGATTGATTTGGAAAATGCATGCCTACATCTTTCGTGATGCTTATGTGCCCGTTCTTTCTGACTCACCCTGTACATATTCAATATTTCTAATAATGCAAATATTTTATTGTTACATTTGTGCAAGTGAGATGTAGCTAGCGTAACGGTGTCAAAATGATACAATATTAGTTATTGCCGTAAACATAACATACTCATATCCGTCATTAGATTACAGATCAAAATTGTTTTCCAAAATGATTTTGCATGCATTGGAAAAAATGAATTTGTATTCATTGGCTGTTGTGTAAGACGTTACTCCAAATTGATCGAGTTTACAAAAAAAGGGCAACATGTTATTCATACATCTGATCACAGTGAATCTTTTGCAAATTATAAACACTTCTACACAGGTAGTGATCATATATGATAACATCAAATAGTGAACGTTTGGAAAAATAAAGGAGACAATTAGGTATACCCGTATCTCTACTTTTCTAAACGTTCACTATTTGATGTATTCGTATGCTCACCTGTATAGATGTTTCTCTACTGTGCAAAAGATTCACTGTTTGTATTGTTAGCACCAACACAATCCATGTGAAGAAGTTTGTTCTGAATTGATTCATTTTACATAGCAGGTGAGCAAATTTTTAATTCCAACTGGTTACAAGTTACTTCGCACGTTGGGTGTAGGTTGCTCCAAAGTTCTCATTTGCACAAAAAAAGGAATTTGTGTTATTAGTGGTTGTGTAAATAGGTTTCTTTTAATTGATTTAGCTTACATTAATGGTTACGTGTTGCTAACTCAAAGGGCTCACATGGTATTCAGGCACGTACAGGTTGCGGAAGGGGCGGGCGCCCCCGTAAAATTTGCAAAGAGAGGAAGTGAGAGAGAGAGAGGAAAAAGAGAGGGGAGGAAGGGAAAAGGGGGGGGGGGGGGGAAGAGAAAGGAAATAGGGGAATAGAGGAAGAGTGGGACTTGAATTATAGAGAGGAAGAGAGATTGGTTGGTCACTAAATTAAGTCAGTTCCCCGTAGATGTCAATCCTGGATACGCCACTGGACTGTTGCACCTTATTTTCTCATGTATTGTATGATCTTACAGTCGTGCAGAGTATTTCGATGCCGTATTCGGTTAACGTTACATATGATTATGAACTAGTATGTTAAATAAGTATCAATGTTCAAATTAGTGAATTATGCTAAGAATCCTTGCAATAATTAAAGAAATTATAACGTTTCAAAATGGTAAACGAAAATTGTTTATTTTCTATTTCATATTTGATGGCATACCTCAAAGAACTCCAAACAACTCCATTCACGGCAACCGCGGGTGTGGGGAATGATTTCACGGCCATAGCGGCCACTACAGTTACATTCACCGGCTCCGCTGAACAAACATCTATGTATCTAGTTCTTCTACCCGATACAATTCCTGAAGGTGTCGAATATCTAGAAGTTTCGCTGAGTTTCCCATCTGCGGTCACGAATGAAGCACTCGGGGAATTACATAAAGCTATAGTCCTTATTGTTGATGATGATGACGCTTTTCTCTATCGAACATGGTATGATATTGAATGTCCTGTATATACTGCTATGGAGGCAGATCTATCAATCGACATTAAAGTTAATAGACGAGGAGATTTGAGTGTGACTCCTACTGTACGTAAGTGGGCCTATATGTATTATCATGTTCATACATCAGATAACTCTTAAATAGTAATTAAAATTACTATTTAAGAGTTATCTGATGATCTATAAAAAAAAATATGGAGAATTATAACGTAATTTTTATTTCTATGACCTGAAAATATATAACTTATTCTGGTTTATTATTTTGTGATATCTTTTGTTTTTGATCTTATACTTTTCTGATTATTATTTTCATACAAATTCAATATTTCTAACATTTCAAGTATTGTTTATTGTTACATGAGTGCGCGTGGGAGGTGGGTCGAATAGCAACCATTTAGTTATTGACCATGTTGACGGTAACGTATACCCATAATAGCCATCGAGAGATAAGAGATTGTTTTCCAAAATAAATTTGTATTCATTGGTTGTTGTGAAAGCATTACTCTCAAATTGATCGAGTTTACAAAAGAGGCGATATATATATTATCAATTCTAATTTGTCACATGGTATACTCATAGGTTTACTGAAATTAGTATTCATTAGCCGCCACTTAGAGCAGTTTGTCGGAATTCAGTTTACATAGCAGGTGAACACATTCTTAATTCTAACTGGTCACAGGTTGTTTCGCCTTATGTTCTCCAACCCCGTTTGTCCAAAGAGTACACTTGCAAAAGGAATTTGTTTTATTGGTTGCTATGTATGAGTTTTTCTTAATTGATTCAATTTACATGGCGGGATAAGTGCTGTGAAATCCAAATACCTATATGGTATTGCACCTATTTTCCTCGTGTATCTTATAAACTACGGTATTTGAACTGCCATGCAGATAATGTTTCCCGATGACATTCAATGTTTTCAAATAAAGCCATACATTCTGTGTAATAATTAAACAAGTCATACAGGGTCGTAATAGTAATAGAGGTTTGTTATTTTCGGTTTGTATTTCATGGCATATCTTATAGAACTCCAAACAACTGCATTCACGGCAACTGCGGGTGCGGGAAATGATTTCACGGCCATAGCTGGCAATACGTTTACATTTACCGGATCCAATACACAAGCATCTATTGAACTAGAACTTTTGCCCGATACAAATCCCGAAGGTATCGAATTTCTAGAGGTTTCACTAAGTTTACCAAGTCCAGGAGCGAATGAAGCGCTCGGGGAATTACATAAAGCTATAGTCATTATTGCTGATGATGACGTTTCGGGAGACGGAGATCCCATCCCAGGAGTAACAGGTAACTTCATATCTCCATGGAGGGTTTACTGGGTAAAACAGCGTAGGCCTATTATAGCCTGTTGGATCCACACCACTAAATCCCTATTGCCTACTGCGTAAAATGACCCCTATTTAGAATGCAATTTTCTCGGTTATAAAGCGACTAGTTATACTCTGTTTTGTCTGAAGAAGATCATGGTCTTAGTATTTTTGCAAACAAGAAAAAAGGGTAAGGTCAAGGCAACATTTTCGAGAAATGGCCCTTCAAAGATTCGCATGTTTATATTGAGTGCCTAGCTCAGGATTACGTAATTCTTATCAGTCATTGAAATCTCTAAAATGACTAGAAAATCATACAAAATTGGTCAAATGATGAAAATTAACTCTGATATTGTTTGATAATCTTCATTTAATAATCACCCGATCATTATTTAAGCCCAAAACACAACTTTTGGAGCATTTTCATTTAGTTCACAGGCGTTTCCGGCGTCGTCTACTCCATTATTTATTTTGCGTTATTGACTCTGTTAGTCACTGACAAATTAAATACTCGCAAAACTCAACTGTGATAAAGACTTTTGTCAGTCTAGGGATTTGTTATGGGATGTTAATTCGTGACATAAAAGTTAGACCCATGTTGATTTCTTCTTAATCTTATTTTATGATTTCATTTCTAGCTGTTTATAGCCTTCAGAAAAGTCTGTATCATGTAACAGAATCCAGATCATCAGTTACAGTAGACATTGTACGATTTGGATCGACTGATGTAGCAGGGACAGTAGGTGGGTGGTATGAATCACATTGAGAGATTCTCCGTGATGAGAGACCTCAATCATTGAAAACCAGAATGATATGTTATTACATTCAGACCAATTTATGATATGATTGTATGAAAGGAATCATGTTGTTCTTGGACGACCCCTTTCAGAATAACCTAACAGTGTCAATTCGAATACGAAGATCATTTATCATTATCTTTCATATCATAAACATAACGAAAGAAGTTTTATTTGTGTTCATTAAATCAATAGAACGATTTGGAAATTTGGGTGTCTGTGTTTTTCTCTCCTCTTCATCTGTCTGAGGACTTTGACGGTCAATATACCAGTGTCCGAACCACTCTACCATGTCGTATGTCCAAATACTAGTAGTCTGTAGTTTAGTTTAGTTTAGTTTTTAATTGAGATTTTCATTTTTCAAAACCAGTAATTGAAATTTAAAATGAAAATCTCAATTATCTATTCTTGCAAACCTGATGAATTTATTCAGAAATAGTTTAGTTTTTATTTGGCATCACAACATATACAAATAACAAATCACACGAGTATAAAATTATAATAACATTCAATAAATAACGCATATCACAATCCCAAACTGGAACGGCAGACACACCACAACACTAAAAGTTGCAAGGCCAGGATAGCCCATAAAAGCCAGCTACATGTGCAGGCTTGTAATCTCTAAGCAGACGTCAGTCTATGTTAAAACTATGAAAGTAAATGAAAGCCTAGAAACTGTTTCTTCTTGTGATCTTTTCTTTATTATTATATGTATTTATTTTAATAATCAGAAATCAACACATTTGATGACAGCGCCTTAGCTGGTGTTCATTACGATGCATACAGTGAAGACATTGCTTTTCCCGTCAGCGATGTTATACAGCCAGTCACGATTAACCTCGCGTCGGACGTCGATGTGACTAAGGACCGCTACTTTGATGTCTGTCTATCTAATCCAACATTAGGAGAAATAAGATCTCCCCAATGTGCCACGATCATAATTGAGGATGACGATTGTAAGTGAGGTTTCTTTTTCGCTCACTAATCCCCTCTTATTATTAAAATTATAAGTATTGAAATATTCTTTGTAACGAAGCAGTTACAAAGATGTTTTGAGTAAAAAGTGGATTTTGACCAAATTAATTCCATACTCGCCGATAGATCTTAGTAACGTTCTGTTAATATCCAGCGATTATTGGATAATTTGTCCATTAATAGGGGTTAGAAATTCAACTTAAAATTGTTCCAGACAAGATCCACTACTTCTGCCGAGTCCATCGTCTGTTAATATTTGTATGAGCAGGCCTACAAGAAGCATGCCAATAGCACGTGTGTATAACGCATGAATCTAATAAAAACATAAATGTAATAACTTTTAATCATGAATGTATAAACAACCATGAATGTAATAACTTTTAACTATGAATGAAAAATATGCTGACAAATTCCCAAAATTGAAAGTAGAATATTGTTACGGAAAATACGGTCAAGATAGATTTTTAAGTCCAGGTAAAAAAATTCTGATTAGTCAAAGGTGATTAGAAGAGAGAAAAAATACGTAAGTGTAAAAAAAATGAAAAAAGATCATACAATAATATTATACATTGATTTGAATTTAAGATTGTTTTAGTTTTGATTTTTAAATATGTTTAGGTTGTATAACGTGTAGAAATAAAAAATAAATAAGACAATCTAGGATTAAATGGGATGGGTCTCTGACCTTAATGTTGATATGGTTCATCTAAACTATATATTTTGTATTTGCAGCAACGTATGGATTTGAACAATCTATCTACTTTTTCGAGCATTCATTTTCAACTGTTGGGGTTCGTGTTATACGTACAGGATGTCTTGATACACCTGGAGCAGTTGGTAAGACCATCAATAGAAACTAATAGAAGCGTATTTAGAGAATAGAAGGTAAACCGTATTAGTAACCACCATTTTGAGTAAGTAAATGAACATTTGTATCGTGTGACTTCTTCATCAGCGTTCATACAAAGTTTAGAACACATACGGTATATCCTGCATGCTAACATATAAACTGTTATCTCATCCATGAATCCCTTTATGGTTGCTTTTAAAAGATATGTCAACGGTTGATGGCAGTGCAAATGCTGGAATAGAGTACGCAAGTCAGACGACTCAGGTGAACTTTCAACCAAGAGAAAGCAACCAAATAATTGGCATCAGTTTGCTAGATGAACTGTCGATTGGATTGGATGAGAGGTTTAAACGTTTCCAGGTCTGTCTTGACAATCCTGTACAGGGAACAATCAAATCATTGCGATGTGCAACTATAGTCATCGAATCTACTAGTGGTAAGTATATAGAAATCAGTTGGTATAAATATTTTAAATTTAATTGCTATCAAAATGGTTTATTTTTGTCACTCATAGCCATTAGATATGAACTTGATGTTGCTGTAAAACCATTGGATATGAATGTATTGGTGTAAGAACTATACTATAGTTACTATAGGGTATGCACGTTTATTTCTATTAGAGCAAAGGATATATAAAGGGGGACATCGAAACCATCGGATGAGAATTAAAACTGTTGGCTGTTGGCTATATTTGGCTACACGTCCCGTACGGAATAAACTGTACATACTAAACAACGCATTTTAATTGTTATGAGCATGCGCACATCGGTTACGGTACGTCCAGCAAGACATCGCCATACTGTTGTTTATACGAGGGTCATTCAATAAGTTCTACCTCCTCCCTCATAACATCGCTAATATTAATGTCAATAGCTCCGAATCATAGCTACATATTTGTAGTAAATGATAATTGATATCTGTTTTACTTTTGTTATGACGTGGTCAAAGCCAGAGAGAGATTTTGGACAACGGACACAGAAAATTACCTTAAAAATATTCACATGTTTTTGGGTGGTCTTTTTCGTATTGTATGGTTAGATATAAGAGCATGATTTAAGTACTGAAAATGGAAAAGAATGACAGTACAGTATTATCATGTATAGATAAGATTGTAAACAATATTAACTCTTGAAGGCTTGCAAATAGTGTAATATCAACTCAAATGTATTGCTATGCCATTGGCTTACCGGAATACTGCTAATCAGTCAAATTTTTCGTTGTTACAACAATGATGCCTCGAATGTTAACTCTTTCCCATAATAGTCACTTTATGAGTTTTACTTATGTGCAACCTTTAGAATAGTCAATCAGGTAGTCAATGATAGAAAATTATCGCTTTGACAGACTTTAAATCCTTCTATTTAGTTCGGTATATTGAAGATCGCTAAGTTCTCATGAAAGTCAAATATGACTTTTACAGGTTTTCTAGGGGAGGGGTAAACTGAATGGTTTTCCTGACCTGGATCTGGCTAATCAGAGGGCATATATTTTCCAAACCAATCAGTCAACTTTATTGTTTACAGTCTGTTAAAGAGATATCTGACATTTAGAACGGTTATAATTGACCGATAGGTGTGTTTTGCCTCTTACAATAGGCCAATTGAAAAGCACTTCGGCGATATGTTGCTGTTTTTCATCCGTTTCCGTCACACTAAATCGAGGTTTGGTTATCACTGCATGTCCGGAAAAGTACAACCAGTAATCAGATCAATTTACATTGGATTTGTAGCTGAGGTTCCAGGCTACAATCGTGTGATATTTGATTAGACTAGCTCATATAATAATAAAGTTATGAGGTAGGAGGTAGAACTTATTGAATGACCCTCGTATTAATGTTTAATTCCATAACAAATCAGCGAATGTGAACGATAAATAACTAGTAAGATCATAGAATATGAATGGTAAAATAATAATTTTCTGTCGAAAGTTAATTTTTTTTTAACGTCAAAAGTCAAATGTTCAAAAAAAAGTGTCAACACTTACTGATGATCAAGACTAAGTAAACACAGATTCTCTGAAACGTTAACTATAAATGTAGTTGAAAAGTGACCTTGAACTAGGGTCAACTCCCGGGGTCAACCTTTGTTTTAACTACCCGGTATAGGTCAAAATTAAAGAATGTGAATGATAAATGTATGTCAATATAATTGTTTACCAATGGTAATTTGTATGCTGGCGTAATTAGCATGTTCAAAATAGTCTGTTACAGGATTGAAGGATTGGTTTATTACGCAATATAATCTGTAACTGGTATACATTAAGTATAAAAAGGAACCGTAGTATGTGATTGGTACATGTGTTAAACCTTAAAGGATAAGAAAGACAAATATATCTGGCAATGCTAAATTATAAGAATACCATCGCCACCATTGGCAACGTAATATTATGTTTTTTATATTATGTTCTTTACAGCGTTTGTGTCCTTTGGCGATGAGATATATTCCTTGAAAGAGAGCGATAGGGTAGTCCGCATATCGGTTATCAGATCGGGAAGTCTGAAAAATACAGCCACTTTAGGTAAATGCACCCCTTTTTGAACATGTTGAATAGTATTGAGGTTTATTTGTGTACAAATCCAAAGGAAGTGAAAGATGAAAGGAAGGAAGGAAGTGTTACTCAATGTTTAATGACGTTTCACTACCATGCTGGTAGCTTCATCAGACTGTCAACTCTGATTCCTGATCCCTATATCATGTATATTGGCATTATAATCGATTTTGTGTAGTTGTTAACAGTTAATAATGAGTGGAAATGGTTTGAAGCAAGTCTAAATCTAAATCGATTTAAATATATCGATTTTTTTTGATTTTTTAACAAATCCCTTTGTCTCGTTTCTTTTCAAGTTATGCTGTATAACTGAGTACGACAATATGCTTTGAATAAAGTGTTAACAATATTAATATTTAGAATATTTAATCATATATTAAACAACACGGATGATTTTACTATACATGTACTATCATTCTTTACAGAGGTTCATACCTCAGACGTATCTGCTATTGTTGGAAAAGATTACAATGAACTTGTGCGATATATCGTGTTTAAAGAAGGGGAGGATTTGCATGCATTTGATTTGACGATCGTTGATCAAGATAACCTCCTTGAAGGAACCGAGAGCTTTCGGATATCTATGCGAAACATCATTGGAGCGAAACAGGGTGTTCCAAGCGTTGCAAATATATTCATAGATGACGATGATGGTAAGTTGCTCATATTTTGGAGCTTTTATTACAAACCAAATAAGGGTTGTTTTTTTACGAAATAAGTTCACAAGGCGGTACTGGAAATGCATTTGTCTAATCTTTAATTGGGAATACCCTATTGTTGAAGTGTTTTTAAGGTATATAATATCAGCTATAAGATGATATTCAAATATTGGACAATTAGGGTGCTTGACGATAAGAAAAGTAAACAAGTCAATCTCGTCAGCAAAAGCAGTCTGCAGATTCGCCATAGCGAATCCGTATCATTCACACGGGGTTCGAAGTATTAACTGTGACAATAGCTGATTGAAACTCGTAATATCAGGAATATGTAACGTTTTGACTGAGTGTTACCAAACATAGACATGAAATCCGATATAACATGCCTATCTTCCCCGTGGAGAGTTGCACCGTCCCACGATCAAAGTCAAATAAAAAACACCAAAAATTAAATAATTAGACACGCCCACGTCCGTTTACGCGTATGGGTAATATAACGTTATTTCATGTTCTACTCTCCCCGTGGACGACAGATAGACACACACACAAAAACGCATCCTTTCACTTTGTCAATTATATGGGCACTGAAGTAGCCTACAGAATGTTAATAATATATAACAATTACAAGTCAAAACTGGCTGGTTCTGTCTCCCTACACTTCATATCGGAAATATATCAATAGTAACAATATATCATCGAGTACTCGAAACCAGTTTTAAGATACTGGTACGTTTTAAGCATCACTGAACACACAATGAAATGCTTCATCGTTGTACCAATGACCGGGAAGAACGACCATTGAAGCTAGTCGATGTCGCAGTATATCAATATATGCTTCACTGTTATGGTGATTATCTTTTATTTACGTTCTCTTGTCACAGTGAGATATTGTTTTAGCAGTGAATATTATACTGTAACAGAGGGTGAAGCAAACGTCAGAATTACCATTTTAAGAATGGGATATCTCGGCATGCGGAGCTCAACAAGTACGTGAAATATTGATTTTACTTATTCTTAGATTTAAAGTTTTTGTAACTAGTACTACCACAAATTAACATAATAATAATATGAAAAAGTGACGTAATGTAGTATATTTGTCATGTTTTCTTTATTCAAATCGTGATTTAAACTCATTTAAATTGAAGACTGCATATGATTCCTGTGTTTTTCTTATCATGCTTACGTTGCCAATACATCCGTCGTTCTGGCTTCCGGAACATCGTTTAAAAAGGAAAAATAACGCTTGGATTTTGTGAAAACCACTATCGAGATTGAACTGCCCTCATAACCATTCCACGATATGTTACCCAGTACATGCAGTATCGATATCCGTTGCTTAATTGAACCGTTATTTCGTATGGCCTTTTGTTTATAATTATTTTCGTTTTAAATTCGTATAAGCTTTTATTATTATATTTTTGTGTGCGAAAAGAATTGCATACCACTGGAATTTCAGCAACGAACGACGATGACTTCATCGCCGTTGATCTGTTGGAGATTGAATTCGACGTCGATGAATCGTCGCAACAAATAAAGATTGACGTAATGGATGATGACGAAGCTGAGCCCACAGAGAAGTTCCTGGTTACTCTAAGCAGTGATATCTATGAGGAATTATGTGCCACTAATATCGCTACTGTAACAATACAAGATGATGATGAACGTAAATATAATTTTTGAAAACCGATTATTTTACGATAGTGTTTTGATATGACTGAATGTCTCCTAAAGTAATATGTATACCTTGACTTTTATTTGACTGCCTTGTCAAGCGTTATTTGTTTTGTGAAGCACAACACAGACAAGATGTAAAGGCCCTGTCACACCATAGCGTATGGCCTGAACGTGGACTGAACATATGCCGATGTATTCAAAAGATACCTCGAAAATTGTCAGAGTCCAAGAACGTCCAACTTCCCAATGAATTGCGTAGGAAAAGACGACATCGGTGATGGAATGGACGTATCCATAGCGTATCCATAGCGTATTGAACGTAGACAAAGCGTATGACCAACGTATGCTTAACGTATTCGTAGCGTATGTCTGCCGTGTTCGACGTACCCGAGTCAGCGTATCCTCGGCGTACAACGAACACGTGACTTATGCCGCTGCAGAAATTGAGTAAACGCAGCCTAGATGATAACTATTAAAATATCTAGAAGGATAAATCTATAGGTCCAACCTATAACTTACAAGTAACGTACCTCTAACGTATGTCAGCGTATGTCAACGTATGTCTAACGTTTGTCAGCGTATGCAAACGTATGTCTAACGTACCACGAACCTATCGGGAACTTATGCAGAACGTATTAAGCACACGTTGAGTACGTCGAGAAATTTTGAACATGCTCAATAATTTTTCGCGGGCTCGACGCGTTCCAAATTTTCACAGCGTATCACAGCGTGCTCTTAACGTAAACGACGTATCCCCAACTTACCCCTAACTTATATCAGCGTACACCAACGTACTGGCCCGAGATTTTACTTGAGTCTGGTTCCTTCAGGAATTGAGCGTGTGTCCGTACGGACCGACCGTGTAAATAAACAAACAAACAAACAAACAAACAAACAATAATGACTTTGAATAACGCATCAAATTTAATACATATCAAAATTCCTAAAGAATCCTTAAATCTATTTTCCATCATAGCCAAAAATGATCTTTACCATTTGCCGTGACTATCGTATTGATTATAAATTTGTTTCATATCGACAGAACCTGATCCCGTTACATCGACACCAAACCCAATGACCACTACATCTGAACTGACAACGACGTCATCATCTATATCATCCACTACAACACCACCGCTACAATGTGCGGAAGGTTTCCGAGTTGTTGATGATTCTTGTGTCGGTATGTTTTACAATATTATTCCTATTAAAATCATTTGTACATGTTCGCTGCGGTACCCCGTCCCCACACGCCTGTCCCCGACCCTTTCCATCCATTCTGCTACCTTTAAGGGAAAGGGCTGTTAAGAACTATATGTGATTTTCAAAACATTCTGTATTGCAAACCTATATTTTCATACCTCGTAATTTGCATATCATAAAAATATCCTCGTGCGACCTTATTCTATAGTCCTATTTTCCAGACAAGGCGAAATTATCTAGAATTAAATACTTAATTTCATATCTTTGAAATGCTCAACGTTACATCTGTAAAGACTATAACTGTATTATTTTTTCTTACAGCAACTTGTCGGAACATTACATGTAACACAGAATACGGATCCATCTTCTTCCAGGCCACATCCGTTAAACAAATGGCGTATTCAAACTCGTCTTGTCTATGTGGTAAGGTTATTCATACATATAATTAAATGCATCTTGTCTATGTGTGGTAAGGTTAATACGTTTAATAATCTCAATATGGTAGTAAAATATTGAGTGTCCCTTATCTCTACCATTTCTCATATTTAATTGATAAACATTTTGTAATTGTGAAACCTACTTAGCTTCTAAGACTAGAAATTTCTAAAACTATCAAATGCTTATTAATATAAAACAATTTGTCATATGTTAGGGTAAACAGAATACCCTTCCAACTTAAATACCAATATATGCATCGCATAGGTGGATATTTCCATCAACTAAGAAAAACGGATTCTAAAATGCCTAACTTCAACACTGTAATGTAGGCCTATATCTCAAAGGTTGTTTGTTGGATGTGTATGACATCTTCACAGTTAAAGGACAAACACTTACTGGTAATAAATAAATCACGAAGAAATTCACATCATTTACTAAATCAGGTGTTTGCCCATCATGTTTGGACACCAATTATTTGGGATACATTGTATATATCAACATGCTCAACATGCTTTTCACGTAGTCTGCTCAGGACTACAGCAGTTTAATGCAAATGTTAATCCTCTCTTCATTTCTACATTTCAATTTTATCTTCACCAATCCTTCAGTCCATCAACCGTTGCAAGTCATTTTGATCATCTACCATTGTTTATCATCTACCATTCTGTATTCCTGTATATTTTCTCGCGATTCCTGAAATTGTATTTGATTCATTATTCATGTGGTTTTTTTCATTGCTTTTATGTTCTCTTTATTTCGTAAAACGACCGGATCCTGACAGGGACAAAACATTTGTATTATTCAACTTGAGCGGTTCTCGAGTTTCGCATTTTTGTCACTACCGACTTTACATGATCAACTTTATCATTGCATGCACGTACAGTAGTATTTCTGTTCCATACACAATGAACTATCAGCAGAAATCGAAATTGTAATGCCCATATAATTTTTGCAATAATTACAATATTTATATTAAGATACTGGTCCTGTAGCATCACTTATCTGCGATGGTGACCTATTAAGTGCGGCTACATGGACATGTGATGATGTTGTTATGCTTTGCGAACAAGGAACTGTTGAGGAGCAATTGTTAGAATTATCTCTGGAGGTAGGTCATGAAGCTTTCCAGAAACATGTATATGCATAGGCCTAGTCCTTCTCGTGTATATGTTTAATAATTCCACATACATTATATTCCGATGTGTGCCGTATTTGTATATTAGTCTGCGCAAAAAGGAATAATAATATATATGTGCCCAAACGAAATTATACATATTTCATTTCCACACGATACCACGAGCCCCAAACAACTAGTGATACGTTGATACAATTTGCAGGTATTTTTTACCTGAAATAAAAGAAGCAGTGATTATCATTCATTGGACATTGATTATCATTCACTGGACATTGATTATCATTCATTGGACATTGATTATCATTCATTAATTTGGACATTGATTATCATTTAATGCACATATGTTTTGTCATTCAATGCACAAATATGCACGCTTTGCATGTAAACTTCATGCAATATTACATGCACATTTACAGTATGTGCAAGCGCTTTACAAGTTAATATTGACGTATTGGGTTGGTCTATACCTTGCTGACAGAAGACAACATTGAACAAGAAACTTGACGATTAATGTCTATTCTGGTCATTTCCAGTGAACTGCAAACACTATGATGAAGTGGTGCTGATTGGCATGACATACTGGAGCTTCAGTGCAACGATAGTTTGATTTACATACAACCTGATTAAACAATTGTAACTGCGAAGATAGTACTGTTGTAATTCAATTGTTAAGCGGACATTATTTTGGGTTTTAACATGAATTGTGCAATCCTGGTCTCATCTTAGCGACCAAATGTATTAATATAGCTAAAAAGCATTATAGGCCTACATGGTTTCGTGGGGAATTAAGTATTAACTATTTACATTTTTTATTTCATATACCTGTAGATATGACTGATTATTTTAAAGTTGTTAAACGATTACCTAATCTCCTCAAATGTGTATGGAACTTCTCACGTGCATGTGCCCTTTATTTAACAGTGCGATATTTCCAAAGAAACATCTTTACAAGTGGTCGAACGAATTAACGAGTTTTCATTAAATGCATATAACATGCGTGATAGTGACGTTACAACGATAGCTAGCATTCTAGAGAAAGTTGCAGATGTTCAGCCGAGTGATCCAGCGGTAAGAATTAACAATATATCATTTAGGAACGCGGTGACCATTGTCATCTTAATCGAGAATAAACATACCAGATATAATGTTATTTCAAATGTAACAACTGTAACCGTTATCAGCAATACACAGTGCTCAAAAATATTTTGCCCGGTAATAAATATAGACTACTCATAACTCCAAATCTATAGCAACTATAACTCACACGTATCAAATATCAAATCAAAGAATTGAAAAGAGATGTCCTCTCTTTAATTTGAGATATTGCACGTGAATATTGACTGAATACTAAAAAAGTATGTGTCAAAAACCAAAACAAAGCCTGTTTTTCATGTTAGAATTTCAATCGTTTACGCACGGCTGTTTGACAGTCCGATTTATTATGACGTCATCTTAACGTTTCTCAATACTTTCGATAGTTCGATTATCACGCAAACCAGTTGAGTGCATGTACTATGTACGCGTCCTATATATCAACGTGCAATTATGCGCAAGCCGCAAATCTAAGCACCATTTACACTTATTTTTTTCTCGTTTGGCCTCTCTCTAGAGTCTCTTATTTAACGTTGGACCAGCGGGAAATCTTATGATTCATACACTAAATACAAACATTTCTTGTGCATAAGATGCTATCATTTTCGTATCCGGGCCTCCAATATTTGGTTTGTATGTTAACATTATTTTGGTAACATCGTTTTCAAGTTTGCTTACGAAACAGCAGTTCCCTATATCTCAACGTGCAATCATGCGGAGCTCCGCAAATCTAAGCACCATTTACACTGATTTTTGTCTCGTTTGGCCTCTCTCTAGAGTCTCTTATTTAACGTTGGACCAGCGGGAAATCTTATTATTTATACACTAAATACAAAAATTTCTTGTGCATAAGATGCTTGCATTTTCGTATCCGGGCCTCCAATATTTGGTTTGTAATTTCACATTTTACTGCTCACACCGTGTGTTTCTTTTAGTATTCGTCATTTGGATTCTCAAAATGGATGCCAGTAACACACAGGCAGCAGGTATAGGACTAGTAAAAAAATGTGCCCTCCGATTTGCTTTTTTGTATATTATATCACATTTTGAGTTACGTATAATGTTTTTTTATCGAACTGGTCAATCTGCGACATATTTGGTGGAATAACTTACGTTGGCGTTGAAACCGCAACCAAAAAAGTCTTTTTTAGAGCGCGCAAGGCTAAAAAAGCTGAATATCCTAATATGTGCCCCACGATTTGCTTTTTGGGATATTATATCACATTTTGAGTTACGTATAGTGTTTTTTTATCGAACTGGTCAATCTGCGACATATTTGGCGGAATAACTTACGTTCGCGTTGAAAACGCAACCAAAAAAGTCTTTTTTAGAGCGCGCAAGGCTAAAAAAGCTGAATATCCTAATATGTGCCCCACGATTTGCTTTTTGGGATATTATATCACATTTTGAGTTACGTATAATGTTTTTTTATCGAACTGGTCAATCTGCGACATATTTGGCGGAATAACTTACGTTCGCGTTGAAACCGCAACCAAAAAAGTCTTTTTTAGAGCGCGCAAGGCTAAAAAAGCTGAATATCCTAATATGTGCCCCACGATTTGCTTTTTGGGATATTATATCACATTTTGAGTTACGTATAATGTTTTTTTATCGAACTGGTCAATCTGCGACATATTTGGCGGAATAACTTACGTTCGCGTTGAAACTGCAACCAAAAAAGTCTTTTTTAGAGCGCGCAAGGCTAAAAAAGCTGAATATCCAAATATGTGCCCCACAATTTGCTTTTTGGGATATTATATCACATTTTGAGTTACGTATAATGTTTTTTTATCGAACTGGTCAATCTGCGACATATTTGGCGGAATAACTTACGTTCGCGTTGAAACCGCAACCAAAAAAGTCTTTTTTAGAGCGCGCAAGGCTAAAAAAGCTGAATATCCTAATATGTGCCCCACAATTTGCTTTTTGGGATATTATATCATATTTTGAGTTACGTATAGTGTTTTTTTATCGAACTGGTCAATCTGCGACATATTTGGCGGAATAACTTACGTTCGCGTTGAAACCGCAACCAAAAAAGTCTTTTTTAGAGCGCGCAAGGCTAAAAAAGCTGAATATCCTAATATGTGCCCCACAATTTGCTTTTTGGGATATTATATCACATTTTGAGTTACGTATAATGTTTTTTTATCGAACTGGTCAATCTGCGACATATTTGGCGGAATAACTTACATTCGCGTTGAAACCGCAACCAAAAAAGTCTTTTTTAGAGCGCGCAAGGCTAAAAAAGCTGAATATCCTAATATGTGCCCCACGATTTGCTTTTTGGGATATTATATCACATTTTGAGTTACGTATAATGTTTTTTTATCGAACTGGTCAATCTGCGACATATTTGGCGGAATAACTTACGTTCGCGTTGAAACCGCAACCAAAAAAGTCTTTTTTAGAGCGCGCAAGGCTAAAAAAGCTGAATATCCTAATATGTGCCCCACGATTTGCTTTTTGGGATATTATATCACATTTTGAGTTACGTATAATGTTTTTTTATCGAACTGGTCAATCTGCGACATATTTGGCGGAATAACTTACGTTCGCGTTGAAACCGCAACCAAAAAAGTCTTTTTTAGAGCGCGCAAGGCTAAAAAAGCTGAATATCCTAATATGTGCCCCACAATTTGCTTTTTGGGATATTATATCACATTTTGAGTTACGTATAATGTTTTTTTATCGAACTGGTCAATCTGCGACATATTTGGCGGAATAACTTACGTTCGCGTTGAAACCGCAACCAAAAAAGTCTTTTTTAGAGCGCGCAAGGCTAAAAAAGCTGAATATCCTAATATGTGCCCCACGATTTGCTTTTTGGGATATTATATCACATTTTGAGTTACGTATAATGTTTTTTTATCGAACTGGTCAATCTGCGACATATTTGGCGGAATAACTTACGTTCGCGTTGAAACCGCAACCAAAAAAGTCTTTTTTAGAGCGCGCAAGGCTAAAAAAGCTGAATATCCTAATATGTGCCCCACGATTTGCTTTTTGGGATATTATATCACATTTTGAGTTACGTATAGTGTTTTTTTATCGAACTGGTCAATCTGCGACATATTTGACGGAATAACTTACGTTCGCGTTGAAACCGCAACCAAAAAAGTCTTTTTTAGAGCGCGCAAGGCTAAAAAAGCTGAATATCCTAATAAAATCGGGCTTGTATGAATGGCCACCGTCAGAAATAAATAGCTGAACAAAGTAAATGAACAAAGAACGTGATTAAAATGGATCTAGCAGTGATAAAATGTAATTAAAAGCCCCCCGTCCTAACTGGTGCATATCCCTTTGTTCTATAATCCTTGGTTACGGAGCTGAGCGGCACGGTTAGATTTACCTAGTTTTACCCGATAATCGATAATTGATAATCAATCTGTGCTGCCCTCTGTTTTGAAGATGCGGTTATAAATCGGACAATTTACACGCGATCAAACAGCCGTGTACGTACACGTAGCCTCGGTATAGCAATAAACAGAGTATTGCTTAACTGGAATAGCTACAACTCACCGGTCGAAAGTAATATGAGGATCGGGGATGCTTCAACTATGCAGTCTATACACATTCATATAACACTTTCTTTAGTAATTCCAACATTCGTTTTGTTTTCTTGTAGGTTACAAATAATGTTGTAGAGATTCTCAGCAACGTAATGAACATAGAAGACAGCATGTTGAGTACTGCACAATCAGATTCAGGATCAACGAACCAATTAATCATGTCGCTAGAGAGTCTTATGCAGACAGTCCAACTTACCGATGGTGAATTTTCGTTTGCCAGTGAGAATATTGGCGTATATATTAGCGAGGTGGAGGAATCAGATGTTGTAAATGGGCTGACATTCTTCTCTATGAATACGTCATCAATCCACTATGGAATCGAAGAGGGTTCACGACTATTTGATGAATCCATTGCCTCGTCTTTGTTTCTACCTCCGTCGCTGACCCGTCTGATGTTTGAAGGTGACTACAAACGTGTTGTATAAGCCTCAAGAAGAGTTTTTTGGCCACGTTATGTTCGCAGGCACAATTATTGATAACTCAATGATCACCTCATGTCTTGGCTAATGGACCTACGGCACATAATCTCCTGGCCACAGTTTGACATAAGTGGGCGCACTTCGATCAGTCTGCGCACGCATGCTTGAACTCACAAAATACTGCCAACCAACAACACCAAAGCACCTGATTGGTCAAATTTAAACTGAAGCCTTTTTAACGATCGTCACGCTGCGCCGTATCCACCAACGCAGTGCTCCCGCTGCGCCATAACCACCGACGCAGTGGTGCGTGGAAAAGCTCATGAGTTTTTCAGTTCTCACGTTTGAGCACCAACCAATCAGAGCCTTGAGGTCGAGATGACGTAGTGCGCACAACGAAGAACCACGGGACCGTTTTGGGGTGAGGTTGAGCAGGCGTACTTTACGCGAGCTCAACCTCATGTGACGTGGGCCCATTAGTATATGTATCTTATAGGAAATTTGCTCGGAAATTTATATTTCAGTAGGATCACAGGTTTTTTTGATAGTCCAACAGGCAAGCTTTTAATATTTGATCGATAATCGATAATTAATGATTGATAATTGAAATTTGGTTAATTTCTTATAAAAGTGCTCGTTTTTACAACAGACATATGCTTTTAAGTGTGATATAAACAATTGTGACATTTAGTCGGTTCACTTTTATTTTTCGCCCCCCCCCCCCCCCCCCCCTCCCCTCCCCCAATATAAAAAATAACTTTGCTACGCCACTGGTACCATGGACGGGCGTAACGTGGCCCCAAAACTTTCTAATTTTATATTAGGCAAAATATGTTACTTGTCCACTCTTCAGCATTCGTCGTGGCATAAAGCCTATTACTAATTTGTTTGTTTTCTGTCAGAACCCAACAAGAAAAAGGGCTGACCTTTTATTTTACATACATAAATAGGCCTACATACTACAAGTAACAACACAAAAACAAAAAAGAGTGAGAGAGAATTCTTTGACTGTCCGATTTATAATTAAAATTATGGGATAGAAAAAGATTATATAGTGGCCCTTTTATGGTTTGACCTGATTTAGGTAGTGCTAATGAATAAGAGTATACGGTGAAAATTTCAAGAACATTTTTCGAGCCCTTTTTTAATTATCTGCATTTTCTACTTGATACATATTTTACATTTTGAAATGTGGCCGATGAGGGCGCTATTATAGTAAATAATAACATTCAAAGCTCTATTTCTCAGAAATGGCACCAACAAATGTTCTCAAATTTCTACAAAGGATGGTCAGTATATTCAGGTATTTGAATCAGTTAAAAATAGAACTGGGCCAGCAAGTTACGGTGTTCTCAGAATAAAACGGACACATTATGTGGGATCAAACAGCCGTGCTTATTGTACCAGACCAATTTAAGCATAACTACCTACTTTATCCCATTTCATGTAATGAAATACCAGCCTCCCTCTTTGTCTCGCTAGGGTCCCCTCTATCGAGCAGTGTCTCTGATTACTATGGCAAAGACACCGATCGACAGAGAGGACCCCCTATATTTGCAGATGCAAATATATATGCGGGCCATTAAGAGAAGCTGGTTCCTCATTAACCACTCATCATCATCAATCATCATGATTAAATATACCGAATAGTTTTTCAACATTAGTGAAATTGTCAAACAAATCATTACCTTGATTTTTTCAAAAAATCGAGGTACTCTATCTCTGCCGTTTCTTTCTGCTTCTTCTTCTTCTTACCTTGATTTTTTCAAAAATCCAGGTACTGTATCTGTACTGTTTCTTTCTTCATCTTCTGGCAATATATCTACAAAATGCTTCTTCTCCTACAGTTTACATGCTACAATCACCATATTTGGTCAGTAGGACCCCCTACTAGACCTACATTACAGGACCTCACAGTTTGGGGTCAAAGGTCACAGGGGGGTCACTAGGGGTCAAAACGTGTTTTTCACTTAAAACGCATTTCCAATTTAGTGAAATGACCTAGGATCGTCAAAATCGGTCAACATATTCCTCATGACCGTACACATATATAATAGTTCGGTTTTTACAATCAACAAATATGTGGGGTCACTAGGGGTCAAAATGTTGATTTTCTAACCATATCACTTAAAATGCTTCTTGTCTCAGAGAAAATGGCTCATGAATGTCAGAATTAGTCAAAAGATTCCTTGGGTCCATGCACATACAGCGATCTCAGCGATTAAAATTGACGTGTCATGCGGGGTCACTAGAGGTAATTGACCTATACAGTGGTAAAACGTGAGATATGCTCCGATTGGGACCGGGTTTGTTGCATCTTGTTTGGATTGATGAGCCAAGAAAATAAATCAATCATATTGACCAGGTCAAAGGTCAAGAAGGGGTCAATACGGGTCATTGAACTTTACAGGGGTAAAAGTTAAGACATGATCCGATTTGGACCGGGTTTGTTGCATCTTGTTAAGATTGATAAGCCAAGAAAATAAGTCAATCATATTGACCAGGTAATAGGTCAAGAAGGGGTTAATAGGGGTCATTGAACTTTACAAGGGTAAAAGTTAAGACATGATCCGATTTATACCGGGTTTGTTGCATCTTGTTTGGATTGATGAGCCAAGAAAATAAGTCAATCATTTTAATCAGGTCAAAGGTCAAGAAGGGTCACTAGGAGTCAAAACGTCGATTTTCAATCCGTTCAACTATATGCTTCTCGTCTCAGAGGAAATGACTGATGTGCATTAGAATTGGTCAAAATATTCCCCAATACCAGTATTTCAGCGATTAAAATTGACATGTCGTATGAGGTCACTAGGGGTCATTGACCTATACAGGGGTAAAAGTTAAAACATGTTCTGATATGCAAGACATGCTCCGAATTAGATCGGACCTGTTTTATCTTGTTTGGTTCAATCAGGCAAGAATAAAAGTCAATCATCATAACCAGGTCAAAGGTCAAGAAGAGGTCACTATGGATCATTTTCTCATAAAAATCAAGGTGCCCTGGTCTCAGACCAGAACTAGATCTAGTTCTTCTTCTTTCTGGCAACCTTTCTACAAAATGCTTCTTCTCCTACAGTTTACATGCTACAATCACCAGACTTGGTCAGTAGGACCCTATACCAGACGTTCATTACAGGACCTCACAGTTTGGGGTCAAAGGTCACAGGGGGGTCACTAGGGGTCAAAACGTGATTTTCACTTAAAACGCATTTCCAATTTAGTGAAATGACCTAGGATCGTCAAAATCGGTCAACATATTCCTTATGACCATACGCATATACAATAGTTCGGTTTTTACAATCAACAAATATTTGAGGTCACTAGGGGTCAAAATGTTGATTTTCTTACCATTTCACTTAAAATGCTTCTTGTCTCAGAGGAAATGGCTTATGAATGTCAGAATTGGTCAAAAGATTCCTTAGGACCATGCACATACAGCGATCTCAGCGATTAAAATTGACGTGTCATACGGGGTCACTAGGGGTCATTGACCTATACAGGGGTAAAACGTGAGATATGCTCCGATTTAGACCGGACTTGTTTTATCTTGTAGGCATTGATGAGACAAGAAAAAAAGTCAATTATGATTTTGGGGTCAAAGGTCAGGAACAGGTCAGTAGAGGTCATTGAACTTTCTTGCACACCCATATACAAAATGCTTCTTCTCCTACAGTTTACATGCTACAATCACTAGACTTGGTCAGTAGGACCCTCTACCAGACCTTCATTACAGGATCTCACAGTTTGAGGTCAAAGGTCACAGGGGGGTCACTAGGGGCCAAAACGTGATTTTCACTTAAAATGTCCTTGCAATTGAGTGAAATGACCTAGGATCGTCAAAATCGGTTAACATATTCCTTATGATCATACACATTTATAATAGTTCGGTTTTTAAAATCAAAACATATTTGGGGTCACTAGGGGTCAAAATGTTGATTTGCTTACCATATCACTTAAAATGCTTCTTGTCTCAGAGGAAATGGCTGATGAATGTCAGAATTAATCAAAAGATTCCTTGGGTCCATGCACATACAGCAAATTTAAGCGTTTAAAATTGGCGTGTCGTATGGGGTCAAGAGGGGTCATTGAACTTTACATGGGTAAAACTCAAGACATGCTCCGAATTAGATCGGACCTGTTTTACCTTGTTTGGTTCGATAAGGCAAAAAAAATAGCCAATCATCATAACCAGGTCAAAGGTCAAGAAGAGGTCACTACACTGTTAGAAAAAAACCCGTTTTTTAACGGTATAATACCGGCGTCCCAGCTGCCAGTATAATACCGGTAAAATACAGCGGGCCGTAAAATATAATTTCCCGTTAATTCGAAAAAAACCCGTTTTTAAACGGTATAATACCGGCGTCCCAGCTGCCAGTATAATACCGATAAAATACAGTGGGCCGTTAAATATAATTTCCCGTTAATTAGAAAAACCCGTTTTTTAACGGTATAATACCGTTAAATAGCTGTCAGTTTTATACCGATAAAATACAACAAACCGTAAAATATAATTTCCCGTTAATTTATTTAGTTTTGACGTTATTTTACGAATGTGTTGTGAATATACATGACCTGTTAATTAACGGGGCTTGTGTTTAATTCCGGATATTTTAAGCAATTTTATGTGTCATTTGTTAATTTTATGTGTCAATTGTATGTGTCATTTGTTTATTCTGCTTTCGCAATTTATTAAAGATTTTTAGATGAACTTACCTTAACTTGACTGGACGGGGAATTGAACCCGGGACCTCTGTATTGTAAGTCGGACGCTTTACCGACTGAGCCAACGAAGTAGTTGATAATGTCGAAGTGTTTTGTGTTATATAAACTATTTATTCATAAAAAAACCGTTAATATACAGGGAGTCGTTACATTACGGGGTTTTACAATTTTTTGTGTAAATATTGTTTTAAAACGGTAAAAAACGTATATTATTCCTGTAAATTAACGTCAATTTTTAAGTTCGCTGTAAAAAACCGGAATATTTTAGAAATAACGTTGAAATAACGTTAATGTAGAGGAAATCGTAAAATTACGGGGTCTTTACCGTTTTGTGTGTGTAAATGTTGTTTTAAAACGGTAAAAACAGTATATTTATCCTGTAAATTAACGTCAATTTTTACGTTTGCTGTAAAAAACCGGAATATTTTACAAATAACGGTAAAATAACGTTAATGTAAAGGGAATCGTAAAATTACGGGTTTTTACCATTTTGTTGTTTAAAAATTGTTTTAAAACGGTAAAACCGTATGTTTTTTCCTGTAAATTAACATCAATTTCTACGTTTGCTGTAAAAAACCGGAATATTTTACAAATGACGTTGAAATATCGGTAATGTAGAGGAAATCGTAAAATTACGGGGTTTTACCATTTCTTCGGTGTAAATATTGTTTTAAAACGGTAAAAACCGTTTATTTTTCCTGTTAATTAACATCAATTTTTACGTTTGCTGTGAAAAAACGGATTACTTTACAAATAACGTTAAAATAACGTTTATGTAGAGGGAATCGTAAAATTACGGGTTTTTACCATTTCTTTGTGTAAATATTGTTTTAAAAAGGTAAAAAAACGTATTTTTCCTGTTAATTAACGTCAATTTTTACATTTGCTGTAAAAAAACGGAATATTTTACAAATAACGTAAAAATAAAGTTAATATAGAGGGAATCGTAAAATTACTGGTTTTTACCATTTTTTTGTGTAAATACTGTTTTAAAACGGTAAAAGCCGTATATTTTCCCTGTAAATTAACGTCAATTTCTAACAGTGTAGGGATCATTTTCTCATAAAAATCAAGGTGCCCTGGTCTTAGACCAGAACTAGATCTAGTTCTACTTCTGTTTTAAATCATTCCAAAATTTAACAACGCCTATTAATTACTAATGATGAATCCGGCTAATGGTATTTTGCTTCTTGATTCATGATTGGATCTTCTTTATTTTTGTGTATCAACTCAGGTGCAAGTACGCAGAGAATAGCATTTACCATATTCCTGGATGCATCACTCTTCATTTCACCGTCCCTCGAAACTCAAAATAAAAATGAAACTGCTTTTGAACGAGCCATCAATACACAAGTGATATCATGTAGCATTGGTGATCGCAGATATACAAATCTCCCGGATCCTGTAGTGACAAGTTATGCTTTGAAAGAGGTAAACAGTTTGATTCCAAATATACAACAAATTACGTCATGTATGTTGCAATTGTTGACAAATTAAGTTTGAATCAAAATATCACATGTTTGCACTGTAGGGGAGACCGGGGTGTGTACGCCTCCGGGACAGGATCACAGACCCCGTGATTCTCACCATTGCGACCACTGGTTGAATTTGGCGAAAACGCAATAGATAAAGCACTCTGTTGAAAGCTTCCCGCAGTGACCATATATCACCGTATAATGTTTGTCAAATTATCATCCAAAAAACAGTTTTACATCACAAAATATATATTGTCAGAATAAAGTGCAATATAATTATATACTCCTAGCCCTTTTCCTTCTTCCTTTGTTATCCATTGTATTTATCTTGCTCCTAATTCAGTGATCATGTCATTATATCTGGTAACTGGCCACATGAAAGATAACAGGCCTCCAGGCAGCCTGTTATCTTTCAAGTGGAATAATAACGGTCTCGGGAATTTCTAGAAACAACATTAGATTGACTGATTCATGATACTGCCGAGTGTGTTGTACACTACACCTATGAGTAAACACATTGCATTGATTATATAGTGACAAATAACAGTGCATACACTTTCTATACTGTTAAATTGGGCAAACTCGTGATATACTGAAATCAGTTGCATTGTTTCTTACATGAGAATACAAATGTCATAATTTGAATATAAATTAAACTTGTATTTATCATCTTTATGGTATGGTAGAACAAAAATGATTGCTTAAACATTTGAAGTCCATTATGTCACATCGTAATCAACCGCCATGAATGTTCCATTGTGGTTCCTCTGACGTTAAATGGAATACGTTTAAAATCTGGAACCGATCGGTCCATTAAGTTATGAATTGCGTTTAGTTAAACGATGTGTTTAGTTTAAAACCGCGTTTAACTACGTACGAGAATACGGCCCCTTGAAGTCCAGTATATCGCAGCGTAACCAACCTTTATGATTGTTAATCCATTTAGGCCAGTCCTCTGACGTTTTAACGTTTTAATTTAAAAATGGAATAGGTTTCAAATCTGGAACCTATAGGCGAATATTTATGATTCTACTGTGGTATACAGTTGAAATATCCGACATTTGCGAATTTGAGCCGTAAACATGGTGAATCAAGTAAAAATTGATTGAAATCAACCGAAAAGGTCGAGTCGAGTTAAACAGGTGTAGAATCACGAACAGAAGTTAAAAATAATAAAATAAAATTATTAGTTTATTGCGAAATTAATATATTTATGTGGTGTTTTTATCAGACTGGATACGTCAATGGGTCATCCTGTGTTTACTGGGATTTTATGGGTGACAACGGAAAAGGCAACTGGTCATCTGAAGGTTGTACCTTGGTGGACGTTGTAGGCACAAGATATCGAGAGTGTGAATGCAACCATTTGACAAACTTCGCCGTTCTCGTGGTAAGCACATTATTGTTTGACACGGTCAGATATTTGTTGTTATTTCCTGGACGTTTTATTAATCTAGCACTAGAGCTAATCATTTGATTACAGATCTGGCTCCATTTACCGTATTCTTCTATTTGATGGGTAGAGTGTTAGCTTCAGGACTAACAGATTGTTTAATGGAATTGGTAGAGGTCTAGTACTGGAACTAACAGTCATGACTAACATGTTAATGATACCAATGATACGTGATTTGCTGTTTTGATTGTTTGAAACACAACTATAAGGGATGTTCTGCTATTTCCTGATTTGAATACATAAAAAGTATTTGTTCAAAGCAGAGTGAAATGTCGCCATCTAGAGTTTAAAAAATAACAGCTTTTTGTGTGATTGCTGTTTTAAAAACACCAACGGCTGACTGATGAAAATGCTTTGCCAATTACTGTTTTGAAATCAGGGTAAGATTACCATTGTACAATATCCATATTAATATGGCGACACTTCGCTGTCTTGAACAAAATTAGGAAAAGAAGAAACAACATTTATTTTTGAAATGTCGCCCTCTAGATTTGAACCATAGAAATACTGCGTTATATTTTGCTTTGAAAAAAGATACACGAAATGCATTATACCATTTTTAGAATACCACCTTCTGGAGTTGCACAATAGCTCTGTTCCGTTTATTTGAAGAGCAAGGTATTTTGAATTTTTCCTAAAAATCATGGTCACTCGATTTGATCGAATTATAGAAATTCGGCGTCATTTGCCATGTTTTCAAGAAAAAAACAGTATAAGAAACTACAGACCATGAGTGTTTACATTTTGCTCTTCCCGCAAAAGCGAAAGTCATACATTTTGGTTGTTACCGCTTTGCTCCCACTCTGAGAGTGCCATATATCCACTTCATATTGAAATCCCCCTACACACACCCTACACCCCCCCCCCCCCCCCCCCCCCCACACCTCCATCGATCTTTTCGTGATATTAAAATCATATATGGCTGTTTCATTGTTTTATTTTTATTTAGAATATATATGGACCAACGCTGCCACCTACACAAGCGTTTGTCTTGGAATTGCTGAGCTATATAGGTTGTGGATTATCGATACTCGGTATCATAATCCTATTCATTGCATATATTCCAAACCGGTAAGTACTATAAATAAATAAATCAAATAAATATGGGATGTGTAATGGAAATAACAATTGTAAATTGCAAATTGTAACTGTGACCATGTACAATACCGCTTAGGAAACCATTATATCGACATTGCAAATGCTCTCCTACTAAACTACAGGGTGAGTCAAAAAAAAGTGCAATAGAGGAACCAAGTTGATGTTTGAAAACGAAAAATGCGGTTGACTTTATTTTTTCACATTAAGTTAGGAACAAATATATCATTCTTGTATGTTTAAAAAGTATCAAACTTCAACTTGATTTTGAAAATAAGATGGCTTTTTTCCACTATTGCAGTTTTTTGACTCACCCTGTATAGCAGCAAATAACCTCATTTACGTCTTCTACAAGGATGCATTCAATTCGAGTAATATCTATAAGTCAGTTCAGACCATGCTTGTATCGTTCTCATGTCCCCAAGGAGAAAACTTAGCCCGAGTTTTCAAAGGCCCGTAGGCACGTGCCTCCATCCGACATGAAAAAGGTTTATTTCATTTTGTTTTAATTTTTACGTGAGTGCACGCAATTCCTTTTTATTATCTCAGTCTAGTTTAGAATTATATTTTTCATGCGTGAGCAAAATGCTGCAATGGTTTGTAGAACGCGCTTAAAAAAGTAAAAACATGCTACTTTATACAACAACAAAAGAAAAACAACAAAAAACCAGGCCACACCCGACAGCAGACAGACAAACTAAACTAACACACCCCCCACCCCCCATCCCTACAGACCGACAGTAGTGGCATAACTAGAGGAGGAAGGGGCATCCCCTGCCAGGAGGCTCTCCCCTGATGCCCTCCCTACTGAAATGACAAAATAGTCGGTCATGCCCCCCCCCCCTCCTCTGATCACATGCCTCCCCCACCACCCAACCCACCCTAATTGAAGACCCTAGTTACGCCACTGACCGACAGACATCACGATAGACACCACGACAGACAGTCACCCACCCCTACAGACAGACAGACAGACAGACAGACAGACAGACAGACAGACGGGCTTACTTTCATTGAATTCTCCAAGGAATTCTATAAAAATGAATTATACCTACCGGGTGATACTTCTAAATTTTCCATTTTGTTCATTCAACAGAAACCTCCGATCGAAACTACCGAACAAGATACTACTGCGTATGTGCGCATCGTTATTGGTCCTCTACGCATTCTCCATCGTCATCATTGTACTGGATTCTGAAACGGATGTTGAAGAGGTCACGATAATCCCATGCAGTATTTTGGCGGGAATATTACAGTTCTCTTTACTGTCGGTGCTTGCATGGACTGTTGTTGAAGGCATCAATATGTACCTTCTATTCGTCAAAGTTTTCAACGCATATTTTGCACAGTTTATGCTCAAGGCATCTTTATTCGCATACGGTAAGATAGCAAATAGCGCGCTATTTAAACGTGCCATCAAAACAAGTGACACATTAGAAAGAAAATCAATTTGGACGGCACGAGAAAACTGTGCCAATATTCTGGGTATGAATGAACTACTAGTACCTACGATGTGATTCAAGACACAGGGAAGCACACAACCATATGTGCCAATGAACAGATTAAGGTTTCAAATCACTGTCGCCCCCTCAATTGGAAGATATTACCTATACGGCCATGTGTTTTGAGAGCGCCACCATTCCCGTTGCATGTCCAGATTTTTACAATTTACACCATCTGAGATTCGAATTAGCATATCTCAATAACTACTTGTTCAACTCCATAAAAAGTATATATTTTCTGGACGGTAATCTCACAAGGAATCCAAATATGCTACTGAAATTTAGATAGGACCTACTGGTAACATGTTGTGATTAAGAATATTCAAAGAATATCGATATTTTTCATATTTTGATTAAAGCTCAATATTTTTTTTATTCCTATCCCAATCTCAATTTTAATGTGCATAGTAGTACCTCATGCAGAAACTTATAGAATATAAAACAATCTATAAATGAAAGCAAAATCATGTTAGTACCATACAGAGATGAGGAGTTATTGTAAATTGAACATAGAATTGGGAACATTTTCTATATTCCCCATAGAGATTGTACACAGCGCCACCGCCGCCACCCCTGACTTTCGCAATATAATCAATCATATCTCAGCCAAACAGTTATAGAAATATCTGATTTATTCACACAATGTAGCTAGATAAATAGGCTTTCAAATGACACCTAAACCATAGCTCTACCACATTTAGTTGTTGAATTAATAGAAAGAGATAGATGATTTGTCACCAAAAATGCAACGCCGCCACCCTTTTGGGGGTCAGTTCAAAATACATGGCCATACTGAAATATTAAATCGGCCAAAGTCTGTAAATCTTCTATGGCAGTTTATGTTTTGTAGTGATGAGGGAGGTTAATAGCTAATCGCGCCACGGGGTCAGCTCGAAAATCTTAATTTGTTTTGTGCCCCTGCATGGTTTAGTGCTGAGGAAAGTACACACAATTACAAATAATTATAGATTCGTAAAACATCCTTAAATCATGTTAATACAAAACTTCAGTTTGGGCTATTTGCCAGATTATGTAACATTTTTTCCTCGGGCTTTCCCTCTCGGATGAAACTCTCTGGAAATTCCTGGCACCAAAGTAAAAGACTTTACACAGAACCGTAAAACAATTAAAACGCAGTCTTACACTTCTTAATATTGTTTGGTTAATATATATACAGGTGTTCCCGGCTTGATAGTTGTAGTGACCGCGGCGGTATCAAGAGAGCGCTACGCTCAGAATGATCTGTAAGTAGGGTAACTCAACCTGTTAGCTTAACGCATGTCGCATAGAGGCGAATAGAGCTTATTTATGCCTAGCGTACTGATTTTTTTTCCTCGAGATTTGGCAACGTCCAGACTATAAACTCAATATTTATAGTCAGCGAAGACACGTCACATGACCGGCCGCAGCACGCTAGGCATACATATGATACGTTGGGCATTCGTTTGGGATAAGTTGTAGGCATTAGCGGTTCGTAGGGGTGCGCTGGGGTCTAGGAACATGTTCAAAACTTTATGCGGGTGGCGGTTGGTTCGTCAGCTGTTCGATCAAAACGAACAGATGGGTTGGACGTATATGGCCGAACAGCTAACGAAGAAGCAACCTACACCCCGGGCCTACACCCAACGTGCGAAACGTTCACACTGCGAATGTTCAACGTATACGTTTTGCTCACTTCGTGGTGACCCGCCCAAAATGTTGAACATGTTCAAGCATGTTCCTAAAGGCCCTGTCACACCATAGCGTATGGCCTGAACGTGGCCTGAACGTATGCCGACGTATTCAAAAAATAGCTCGAAAATTGTCAGAGTCCAAGAACGTCCAACTTCCCAACGAATTGCGTAGAAAAAGTCGACATCGGTGATGGAATGGACGTATCCATAGCGTATCCATAGCGTATTAAACGTATACATAGCGTATGACTAACGTATTGATAGCGTATCACTAACTTATAACAAACTTATCACAGCGTATCACAGCGTATGCGATCGGCGAGCAACGTATGACCAACGTATGCTTAATAACGTATTCGAAGCGTATGTCTGCCGTGTTCGACGTATCCTCAGCGTATCCTCGGCGTACAACGAACACGTGACTTATGCCGCTGCAGAAATTGAGTTTCGTACACGGCGGGACAAGTGTTGCCAGTTCAAGTAAACGCAGCCTAGATTATAAATATTAAAATATCTAGAAGGGTAAATCTATAGGTCCAATCTATAATATACTACGAGTAACGTACCTCTAACGTATGTCAGCGTATGTCAACGTATGTCTAACGTATGTCAGCGTTTGTAAACGTATGTCTAACGTACCACGAACCTATCGGGAACTTATGCAGAACGTAAGTTAAGCACACGTTGAGTACGTCGATAAATTTTGAATATGCTCAATAATTGTTCGCGGGCTCGACGTGTTCCAAATGTTCACAACGTATCACAGCGTGCTCTTAACGTAAACGACGTATCCCCAACTTACCCCTTAACTTGTATCAGCGTATACCAACGTACGCCAACGTATTTTTCAATATTTCGCATACGCGTACGTTGTCATACGTTCAGTCGATACGCCACGGTGTGACAGGGCTACCGTACAGCTAGCGTATGTACCGTACAGCTAGCGAGCATTCGGCGTTTTGGGAACTTATGGAGGGTTTGAGTATATAAATGGGTCCCTTAAGTATCTCATCCTAACTTCTTCATGGTCTGTCGTGCTGAACACATCAACCCATCATCATACGCTACGAATACACTAAGCTACGTTAAGTATACGTTAAGCATACGTTAGTATACGCTCGCATACGCTGTGATACGCTGTCATAAGTATGTTATAAGTTAGTGATACGCTATCAATACGTTAGTCATACGCTATGGATACGCTATGGATACGCTATGGATACGTGACAGGGCCTTACACGATCGCCCGGTATAAGGTGAATACGTGAGAATACGTCGAAACTCATTGGAAATACGTCAGGAATACGTTAGACATACGGCACATATACGTTATCAACTCGTTATCACTACGTTGTCTGTACGTTTCCCCGTCAGCATACGTTCATCAACGTATACCAACTTACGAGTAACGTACCACTAACGTATGTTAGCGTATGTCCACGTATATTTAACGTACCACAAACTTACCGGGAACTTATGCAGAACGTATTAAGCACACGTTGAGTACGTCGGGAAATTTTGAGCATGCTCAATATTTTTTCGCGGGCTCGACGGGTTCCAAATTGTCAGTGTATCACAGCGTGCTCTTAACGTAAACGACGTATCCCCAACGTACCCCTAACTTATATCAGCGTACACCAACGTACACCAACGTATTTTTTCGATATTTCGCATACGTTGGTATACGTTGAGGCGATACGTTATGGTTTGACAGGGCCTTAAACCCCATCACACCTCTGCGAGCCCCTACGAACCGCTAACGAATACGACTTATGCCAAACGTGTCATAAATGAATGACAACTTATGACGAACGTACACCCATATTTCCAAAAACGTCGGGCACACGTTAGCTCTATTCACAAAAGTGTGACAGGGCCATTGCAGCGCGCTGCCGTGTCCATCTCGACTTCGATAAAGATTTTCATAATTTGGTCTTCACCTAAAGAGGTTCATATCAAAGATGACACTCGCTACCATATATATCATGATTATGAACCTCTCTCTTAGGGAAAGACCAAAGTCTAATCAAACAAAGATATTTTGTAAAAATCGCCTTCAACCGTTAAGGCTTGAGGAGTATGACGAATGTGACAAAACTCGGACGCGCAATACTGTACGATTGTATCTAAAAATGTAGTCTAAATGTCACATCGAACATACATGTTCAGCAAGTATGTCGAGATACAATAGCTACGAAATCATTTGCATTATTTAATACGACGGTGCGTTTTTGGTAACCATGGAAATCGTAAAAGAAATCATCCGCGGTTTGTTATGTTCATTATGTGTATGCAACAACATACCAAATGTAATTATGGGACATTTACCTTTTGAGATACATTCTGTCCGCTGATAAGCCATCCAGAATTCCTGCATAATAGCCCAATTTAAGTTGACGACATTCCGCAATCAAAACTTGGATCTTGCTAGTTATAGCATAGACGGTGATAGGGCATTTCGAAATCCAACTCAAACAAAGATATTGGGTTTTGTACTCAAAGTTTAATCAAAAACATTATAAATATTTCTACCTTGTCTTTCAACACAGATGTTTCCTACAATCTCAACCATTGATATATGGCGTAATGGTACCTATGGCTTTGGTCATTGTTTTCAACATATTCATCTACGTAATAGTTTTGACACGGCTCGCCAAACCCGCACCGGGCAAAGTAACCAGTCTCAAACGAAAGATGCAACTCAAGAGCCAACTTAAAAATGCTGTGATGTTTCTGGTATTGCTCGGATTAACCTGGTCTATCGGATATTTGGCGGTGATAAAAGCAGTAAGCTTCTTGGCTCAATTATTCTTCTGCGTGCTTAATTCTATGCTGGGATATTTTCTATTCGTAGTTTACGTAATCCGGCCACCTGGTGTACGTAACCAGTTCACTTCGCTATTTGACCGTTTGAAATTGGGACGTTTCATGAGCACAAGTGGTGGTGGTACCACTAGTCAAATCGGAATCGGAATAGGAATCGGACGTAGGGCTGCAAATTTCAATCAGGGCTCGGTGCCATTGGCACCAGTGGAAAGAAATCGTATCGATAACCCAGTAGCAGGAGAGATGAGGAATGAAAATATGAATGAAAATAGGAATGAATAACGTAGTACGCTGACACTTGCGCTGGCAGTTACGCTGATGACGCTGATTATCGCTGATACATGTATTGATGCAAAACTTGGGACATGTTTTGTTTCTCCTGAAACTTAAAATATAATATTGTCAAGTCTTAAATTTCAGCGTCTAAGCTATCTTGGTACATTAATACAAAACAAACACATAATTTGTGGTTTTGGTCCAGGCAATAATATTCGTAATTAAAATGTGAACTAGGAAAACCTACATTACTCTTTAATCATAGGTCTTATGTAAGTAACTACATTATAGTCAGGTGTGTATTATTATTAGCTAAATTTTTCGATTGGCATGATTGGAGCCAAGCCACAGGTGTTTAAATAAAACTATACATAAACTGTTCTCTGTTTTATCAATACAGCACAAAGACGAAAAAGAGTTGTTTCTCACTTTGGTGTAAAATAGGGCGTGGAAATATTGTCACATAAGCTTAACCATTATCTACGTACAAATCATCTGCAACACCAACTACACTAAAACACTGTATTGGTGAAACAGAGAATTAAGATTAAACTGTGATGATGACATATTGGTGTTGTAATAAATAACAAATTAGTAAACATTTCATCTGATACAAACAGTTGTCTCAGAATTCATGTATTATTATGAATAAAATCAGTTCAAGAAAGGTTAATAAGAGTGTAAATAAAAAACGTGATATGATACATTTTCCCTCATAGTAATGTCAAATGTCAATGTAGGTGTTCATATCAACGCTCAGCACAAAGTATGTATATTCATAGATGATATAACCAATTATATAACGCATGAAAATATTCTAGCCATCTGATTGGTGGATACAACATCAGATAACACAAAATAGTTTGGTCCATTTCATGCTTGACGTTACTTCCCGGTCTTTTTTTCTTTCTTTCAAAATGTACTATTGACCGGGCGGTCAATCGTACGATTTTGCCATAATGGCATGGAGGATCGACTCGCCTGTAAGATCTTTTTCATGTTTAATTTGATCAAAATCGCACACACAAATATTTTCATGCGTTATATAAAACAAATATGGACTGCTCTTTATTCGTGAAATGGGGTGAACTATTGTCCCTCGATGATCTGGAGACCTAGGCCTACTATTTTCCCTCAGCCTTCGGCTTCGGGAAAATAGTAGGCTTACGGTCTCCAGATCACCTTGGGGCAATAGTTCACCCCATTTCCCTCATGAACAGTCCATATTTGTATACCATCAGATGGCAAAATAATTATCTCGCCAAGTCGACATATCAACATTATGTCGATTGGTCATTTATTTTGTCTCACCTTCTTGAATTAATAAGGTATTTAATATGGGTTGTCATGGCGAAATAGATTATCTTACCAAGTTGACTTCACAAAAAGCAGATGTCGTCATGGTGAGATAGATTATCTTGCCAAGTTCAGTGACTTCACAAACAGTAGATGTCGTCATGACGAGATAGCTTATCTTGCCAAGTTGGCTTCACAAAAAGATTTTTACGGTCATTTTCAAGGTAAAATAAGAAAGAAGAAGAAAAAAAGCCCGACCGAACGACCCGACTGAGAGATCCGTTTGCCCGTACAACATGGTTTCTTTTTTCTTCACCCAAGCGAAGGAAAACATGTTATTTTGGGATTTAAAAAATGTTGTCCCAGCTTTTCACCAATATTTACAAAGTAGATGTTTCACTTTCGTATTGTGGCTTTTCGAGGACACCTTATCAACAACAAAAATGCGCACTATGTGCGACTTTTTTATGATACCATTTATAGCTAACATTTCAATAGTTGTGAAGTCAAGGAAAAGTAAAACTTATTAAGGAGGGTGTTAACCCTAAATAATATAAAATATTATGCTCTAACTTGTGAACTATTAACACTGATTAATGTGATGTTCATAAATAGTATACATTTTAGGAAAGGAAATGAGTCAATGAATCCATCTTAGGTATCAAATTTCACTAAAAATTCTGATTTAATAAAATCACTATTTTCGGACAACTTTTTTAAAAAAAATTGAGGCAAACAAATCTTTTTGGCACCTTTGGGTAAAAAATGTAAAAATTAAACATTTTATGAAGAAAATAAAGTATTTAGATGATTTGGGTGAAATTTCGGAATATTTTACCAAAACGTGATGAACCAGAAAAGTGATTTGTGATCGGCATTGTTAGTGAAATTGTATACCAAAATGGATTCTTCCTTTCCAAAAATGTATACTTTTTATGTACATCACATTAAAGGCATATTATGTGATCTTTTCCAGAGAGCGCCCTCTATTCATGATTTTTTTTAGAAAGTAGATTTTCTTGCAGATTTACATTTCCGATCATAAATCATACATACATTCCAAGTTACAGAGCGATACGATTCCTAATTACCTCAAAATCATGGTTTTAGAGTGAATTTAGAGTGAAAAATATAAACTGTCGGAATCCCGACAGTTTATTTTCTGATCAGTTTGATTTATGATCAGAAATGTAAATCTGCAAGATTTTCGATGTTGAGGGCGTTCCCTGGAAAGATCACATAATATACCTTTAATAGTTCAAAAGTTTGATACATTTAATTTCATATGGGTTAAAGGTAAATGTTCTGATTGCTGGCCTGATTTTCAACTTGATGTTTTCTATTTTACATGAAAGGTCATCCTTAAAATTGTCGCATTACAGAGTTTGAGTTGTATCACTCCAATGGTTCCGATTTTAGAAGCACAAGGTCACAAGAAATGTGCCTATTGAGTAGTACATAAACTGGCTGGTGGTTAACCACCTTTGGCAATAATTCACCACATTTAAGCCTATAATTTCTAAATGAAATATTTCTGGTCCCTAAGATTTTACAGACATAATGAGAAAATATGGGGATTCAAAATATCTTGATGTGAAAAAAAAAATCATAGCCAAAAAAAAGGTGATCAGAACATTCGCCTTTAACATCACCCTTAAATACCCTCACACATGTACATAATGGTGAATAAATAAAATACAGAATAGCTGCCTAATTTTATTGTCTTCTGATTTCATTCTCATGGATTCGCTTCATCCACTGTGCACCTTATTAGGGGCAGTCTGTTAAGGGTGCGGATCGCGAGGCGAGTCGACCCCTACTGCAATGGGTTTGCGATAATGACAAAATTAGGGTAAAATACATGTATAATGCTGCTTATTCTTTACAGTACCCGAAGTCTGTGATGGAGTCAAAGCTATATACTAGTGTGTTGATGTTTCAACCCATCGACATCAAATAGTTATTTCTTTTACCTTGGTTTTACTAAGGAAAAATCCCATAGTTGTCGGGTTGTCTAATAAGTGGCGAGTTGTCGAGTTGGTGAGTTTTAGGTTTTCTTGTGGCGAGCTATGGATTGAGTTTTAATTAATTGAGTTGGTAAAAGAGAGGTGAATTGTGTGTCCTTCAACACACACTTGACTTGTTACACGCCTTGGCTCAGAAACATGGACAATAACAACTAAAGTTCGGAAGCTATTGGATGGATGTTACACCAGGCTTCTTAGATCAGTCCTTGATATAAGTTGGAAGTCACACATCACCAACAAAGAACTCTATGGTGATCTTCCTACAGTAAATAAAAAAGATGGGGGAAAAAAGAATCAAACAGAGGCGACTACAGTTTGCTGGACAATGTGCCAGACGTTCTGGAGATGTGGTATCACATCTACAATCTTGGAAAAAGACCTTGGAACGCTTTACACGTTTTGATCATTGTGTGCAGAATTTGTTTGCTGATCTTTAAATGATGTTTATTTTGTGAAACTGTGAATAGGACATTTTCTAGACAACACCCCCATCGATCAATGTTGGGATTTTTCCCTTCCCCACACCCTCATCGATCAATGTTGGGACACTGCTGAAGACATTAACATTCATCAACATTGCACGGGGAGAAAGGGGGTGATAGTTTACCGTTGTTAACGAGTGGGTGTTCCAAGACTTTTTTCCAGGATTGTAGTTCTATGGAAACCAGTTCATGGCAAAAGAAATGCTGGACGTCCGATGTCAAGCTACATGTATGAGGATATCCTATGTCAGGACACTGGACAGACACCTGCTGATATGACGACCTGCATGGAAGATATGCGTGTCTGGAGGGCCATACAAAGCATGAGACCTACGTCCGAACTAAAATAAAAAATAAAGATGTCGCTACGTTCTGGAGATGTGGTATCAGATCTACAATATTGGTAAAAGACCTTGGAACGCTTTACACGTACGTTTTAATCATTATGTGCAGAATTTGTTTGCTGATCTTTAAATGATGTTTATTTTGTGAAACTGTGAAATTGTGAATAGGACATTTTAGACAACACTTTTCCCTTTCCCACACCCCCATCGATCAATGTTGGGATACCCTGTAGTATCCCGACGTCAGACAGCCCCTAATGGTCACTGCATCTCAATAATCAATAATGAAGTAGTGGCGCTTTTTTCAAAATACTAGTTGTAAGTTGTCATACTATTAAAACATACATAATCGGTATTCAATTACTATTGTATAGTATGAAACTGCCTATTTTATGAGAAATATAATGCGCATGTACCTCAATGGATTGGATATCTAAATTCTAATACTTCATATTTTCAGTTCAATTCATCTCATTGGTCTTTCAAAACAAACAAATAGAAATGCCTGGCTGTCATCTGTGTTTCTATTTTCTTGACACCATCTTGGCGTCATCTGATAGGCCTACTCACTCGATGGATCTCTCCATCATACCTTGTACACTACAAAAAAGGGTGGACTCTTATCAACTTACCGCATCCCAAAGAAACATCCAGTGACAGACAAACCAAATAAAATTCACCTATCTGTATGTGCCAAGAAGATAGTTGGGGCTGTAATTTTGAACTAAAGGGGTTAAAAAAAAAGTAAGTCCCCCCTAACATTTGATCACGTTCGTTTGCATAACTCTTCACACAATAAGACGTTTTGAGAGATTGAAACACTTCTGAAAAAGCAAAAACACTTGGCTACTCATAGAAAGTTTCTCCATTTCAATATCATTATTACTTTCCCCAAATAGTCACATTTCCCCAATCTGGAAGAAGTCAATGACTTTAAATATCTGGGATCCTGGACATCGAGCAGCTTGCAAGATATCAAAACAAGGAAGACACTAGCATGGAAGGCGTGTAATAAGCTCAACAAGATATGGAGATCCAACCTATACAGGGTGTCTAAATACCCCCATGCACGTGTTTACCCAACTTAATTGACCATGAACTTATAGAATTTGGTGTAACAATTGTATACATATTGATAGACTAAACGCTTAGCTTTCATATACCGTTTATTTCATCTAATTTGGTTGTATCAGTCCTGAGATATTAACAATTAACTAAAGCTACCTAAAATCGACGTCGTGCCACTTTTACAGAAAGAATGCTTAAGATAAGCATTAAAACCCTCGTCCTCCTAAAGGAGGGTGGTCACCGATTGTGCCAAAACGCACCCTGTACCAAGATCAACCAAAATTAAGTTATTCCAAGCTACAGTGGGAAGCATCCTTATCTAAACAAGGACAATAACAACCAAACTTCGCAAGCTAATTGGATGAATGCCGAGGATGAATTTTTTATTTATTTATTTATTGTTTCTTTATGGCTTCTTAGCTCAGTCCTTGATACAAGTTAGAAGTCACACATCACCAACATCTTCCTAGAGTAAGTGAAAGAATCAAAAAAAAGAGGCGACTACCGTTTCAGTGCTGAACACTAGTCGTTTTAAATAGCCTAGTAGAGGACTTCCTGGGCCGACGTTTTGAACTACACTGCCGCCCATAAGTATTTCTCCCCCTGAAAGCTTGCAAGTTATCACTGTGTTGTCGACAAAGATTAAACCATCAGACCCAATATACTATTTCATTGTGTTCATTGTACATTTTATACCAATAAATTCATGTTTCCTATTCAGATTCATGATTTAAAAGCTTTACAATTCATGATTTTATCGGGCAAGTCACAATTCCAATGTAAAATCGCCGTAGTAAATCACCTCATGAATATCAATTAGCTCATTATCGGCAGTGTAACGCTATGGGAATTTTCAACTGAGATCGACTGGTGATGGAAAACTTCATGTGCAGAAATTTATAAATGATAATTGGTATGCGCGGTTTATTGGAATACCTTCAGAAGGAACCATTCCAGCTTAAAAAACAAAAAATTGTAACGACGGTTTATATTTTTGGCAGATATTCATCTTTATTTAAGGGACATCTAAATTATTTTCAATACAATCGGGCTGAAATAACATGGAGAACCAGCAAAATTCCAGAGTGTGCATGCACGTAGTTCATTGACCTAAACTGCTCACAAAAAGTATCGAAACACTTAGAAATGATCCAATACATAACGGCTCGAAAGGGTATGCATTAATCGAAGCAAACATCCAAGTGCATAATTTTGTTCTGAGTATTTTGACATCTCGGTCGTTGAGATACGATGTTGCGGAGCGGAGTTATTGTCATTTCAATGAACGTGGGTCCAGTTTCAAAAGTGACACTCATCCCTATTGAAAAACACGAATATGATCATTCTAAACAGTAATGCGAACCTCTTTGTATATAGGACGATTGTCACTTTTGAAACTGGACCCACGACCATTGAAATTACAATAACTCCGCTCCGCAACATCGTATCTCATCGATCGAGGTGTCAAAATACGCAGAACAAAATTATGCACTTGGATATTTGCTTTGATTAATGCATACCCTTTTGAGCCGTTATATATTGGATAATTTATAAGTGTTTCGATACTTTTTGTGAGCAGTTTATTTACTCCAGTGACCTAACAAACCACGTTATCAATAGAATGATTCAAAGCAGTAGAGTTTCCCACTATTCATCGTCACAAAGGACCGCTCAATAAACAACATACCAAGACATAATAAATCCTTTTCTACTATGCCACCGTGTCTTCTCATTCCCAAACAATAGGGAGCTAGACTATCCTATTCAAATCAGATGAATAGGATACTTATCATGCTCATTGTGTCCATACTCTATCAGTACTTATTTACAGTCAATGGGTCCCCGGTGCTTTTTTTATCTTGCCGAATTTGCGTTATTACTGCCCGATATGATTTGGTTTTAAAAAGATGAATTTTTGTCAAAAACATAGTTCGGCTCAGAAAAATAACTCAGTATAGATGAAATGGTTCCTTCTAAAGGTATTCCAATAAACTGCGCATGCCAATTATCATTTATAAAATTCTGCACATGGAGTTTTCCATCACCAGTTGATAATTTCCTATACCGTTACACAGCCGATAATGAGCTGATTGATATTCATGAGGTGATTTACTACGCGATTTTACATTGGAATTTTGACTTGCCCGATAAAATCATGAATTGTAAAGCTTTTAAATCATGAATCATGGAAAATATACCATTTCCCTGGTATTTTGTTATGAAACAGATCATTCAATTACTTCCCATTCCAGTAAATGGTTACAAAACATGCCTCTTTCTCTTAGACTGCCCTACCCATTCTATTTTAATGGATTTTTTTCTTTCATAGGTCTTGGATCCGATCCCAAGGATGGATCATTTGATCGACCAGTTTCGGCCCAGGAATATTGTCACATTTTTGGTTCAAAATGCTCACAATGTCACGCAAACATTTCTAAATATGCCACATTTTACGGCTCGCTACGCTCAATACAATATTATTTCACATCATTTCATAGCCTATTGATGAAAGAAGTGGGCATCATAACATCAGGCCCTATTGTCCGTCACATAGGAGGAGAGGGGCACGGAACAGTTACTGACATATATCCATAATTTGTGACATACCCAAATAAAGCAAGTGGAACGAGGAGATACTGGGGGCTATGTAAAAAGCTATCTGAGAGGAGGGTACGTAATTTTAGTTTCAGCTTTAGAGGGCGGGTAATTTTGATATGCAAGTCTCAAATTTGTATTAAAATATAATCGGTGGCTGTAGCCAGGAAAGGTGAGAAGCTTTCCTGCTGGCAATTTTTTTTTTTTCATACATGATCCTAGTGAAATTCACTTTATTCCATTTTAATACGGAATAAAGCAAAATTCACTGAATATAATGATTTTTGAACAAATCCACTGATTTCACTAGGATCATGTACGAAAAAAACAATCGCTTCCTACTGTAACCAACCATAGATCAACAATAGATTATTTCCCGGATTATCTCTATTGAAATGTTATGTGGAGATGATCTATGTCTGTTTTGCACACACCTGTATGACTAGCATGTTTGAAAAGCCCGGTAAACAGAATGAGTATTGATAGTCTATCCGTGGTTCCCTGTTAAAAATTCCACAGACAAGAGTCACAAGACCATGTCGGGTGAACCTAAACAACTGAAAACAATTGCCATGATTACTGAGGACACAACTTTAACCATGGACTTATTCTTTTGACTTCTTGTTCTTGAATATTGAGTCTGAGACAAATAGACACACTTTTTTACAATTACTTGATGGTTATGTTATGTACATCTTGTACATCTACATTATGTACATTGTGTTTTATTTCTTACACAGACAAAGTCTCCCTTCAGGACGAAAAAGACACAACATAAATGGTAGGATTTTAATAGAATATCGGAAAATACTGTACTTTGGATCCTAGCGCCAGTTGCACATACACATATAAAAGTTCATCATATATTAACAACAAGGCAACGTATTCTACCGGGTCATTGATGCACATCTTGAGCTGTAAGCATGCGTCACCAAAGATTTTCAAGACACCCCTTAAATGTGTATTTCCTACATTATTTGACCCCTAACGAATATTAACATGATTTTTGAAAGTACCCTTTTTCTTGAGAATTGTCGATGTTAGACCACCCTTTAGATCCCTTAACCCTACCCTCTTGAGTACTACAAATTACTACGATGCGGTGTGCTTGTGCCAGGTGGCGTGGCAGTTTTTCGATGAAGAATGGCTACAGGCTATATACTTGGCGAAGTATACCGAGCCAAATATGGTTGACCCCCGTGGCCTAGTGGTAAGTCGGTCACCTCTGATGAACCCTGAGGTCAGGGACTCTGACGGGGGGGGGGGCCCTTTTACCCCTCTCTTTTTGGCCGCAATTTTTTTTCTTCTTTGGAAAAGATGCCTTGGGGGTTAGGGTTAACGTGTAACGCATCCCCATGTAAAAAACACCTTGTTACACATTTTGTGGTCACACAATGTTGGACTGCTGCCCTCACACCCTGGGGACTGAAGAGATATATAAATGAACATGGAGTTAGTGGATAGCAACTAATGTAAAGAGGACACAAGTACAAAACAAGAGAGTGCACTTTCATGTGTACTAAGCAGGGGAAAAAAATAGAACAAATATTTAAAAAAAAATTAAAGTGAGGGAAAGGCTACATTAGTATTGGTTAAATCAGTTACCGTCATACATGTAATTTAGAGTTGTTTTGACATCACAATGATGTTATCATTCACTGGTGAAGAATTGAAGTATACTCCAAATAATAACTTTTCGTTTCCTTAAAACTTTATCAAAACTGACTCCGATGGATACTGATATGAGGTTTCCGTCTTTTGTACCATTACATTGACTGTAGAGGCCATTGGTTGATGTTCTGCCATATGTATGCTAGCAGAAACAGGAGGTTGAGTTGATGGCAGCCCACATTTTTCAGATGAATCTTCTCCACCTTCTCCATCAAATTCTGTTAATGCCTGGCAGCCAAACTCCATATTAATTCCATGCTCACTCTTTGCATGGGATTTCAGACTGCTGTTGTGACTGTACGACTTTTTGCATACGGTACACACAAAAGGCCGTTCACCAGTGTGCGTACGCAGATGTGTTTTCAAGTTGAATTTGTAGTTGAAAGTCTTGCCACAGAATTCACAAGATAGTGCTTTCGCCGTGTGAATGGACCTGTGTCGCATTAGTCGGGATCTGAGCTTAAAACATTTACCACAAACCTCGCATATATGAGGCCGTTCGCTGAAATGCAGTTTGCGATGCATCGTCATAGTACCCACCAGTGCGAATCCTTTACCGCATTTATCGCACACGTGAGGATTGACGCCTGCCTCCTTGGCCTTGTGTGTTTTCATGTGACGACTCCAACCGCCAAAACTGGTGAACCAGTTGCCACAGATTTCACACATACGTCTGAAGTGCTTATTCAGTCGGTGGCTCTCCAGGTTGTCTGTTAGATCCCCACAATCTTTACATGGTATGAAAATGGTGGCTATCAATGGAATGTCGTCAAGTTTCAACTTTGACACTTGGTGTACCTTGGTGCCAATAATTATGGACTCTGTGTGAGTTTGGAAATGTTTTACTAGATCTTCAACAGCAGTAAAACGGTCTATGCACCTTTTGCATTCTAGAACTTTTGTTTGCTGAGGTGTGTTGAGGATTTCAATAGCTTTTGTTGGACGTCCAGTTTTTCTGTGTAGAGAGTGAAGATAAAAATTTAGTCAAGCAGGTAAGGTGTGTCCTAGGACTTTTTGATACCTTTTATTTGTGTTTCATTTTAAATATCACCATTTCTATCCCATACTGTACTAGACATGTAAAAACAGTAAATCAACATACAACATTAGTCTATGATGAGTAAAGAAACACTATTATCAGTAGTACATTGGTTTATGCTTTCTTTCGTATCTCATGAAGTAGAGTGATTAGATTAAAGGAGAAACCTGTGTATATTCTAGAAATTAACTTAACAATGGAATAATAACTAAGGTACTTTGATCAAATCTGGGGACAAATCTTACATCAGACTGAGCGTCTTTTATTCGCCTTTATTCAGTGGCATATACAGGATTAAAAGGTATAGTGAGGGGGCGTTGAAAGGCAGCAGTTTTCCGAAAATGGTTCAATTCAATATTTTGACATTTGTAACGCGATTACACGGAATGAGTCATACAGGTAAAAAGAAGTGACAAATTCTTGTGTTTCACTTTGTTTCACAGTTGGTAAACTGTTTGTTGACAAAATAAAAATTCCAAACTGCCAACATGTGACTTATTTCGCTTGATCACGTCACATTTTAGTATAGGTCACCATCTGCTACTTTAGGACACCGCGACAATGTACATCCTTATGACCTTTTTGCACTCCTGATTGTACTGGCCCAATGTCCCCCGTTCCAAACCCTATGGCTATTGCTTTTATCTATGATTGTGACATGTTTTTGCAGTGCATGTCATCATAGGATGCTCATTTCAACTAGATGCTAAGCCTCTGTCAAATCATAAACCATAAATTAAACTCAATTCATACACTCTTAGCAGTGTTGAACCAAACAGCATGCATGCAAGATAGTTAAGACCCCCCAACCCCCAACCCCACCCGCTCTCAAATTTCTAACTCGGCGGCGGCAATATCAGTGACGTACCCAGCTTTTGGAAACTGGGGGTGGCACAACCATAATTGTACCGACGAAAGGCATGATGTACCGACAATTTTTTTTACAGACTCCCAAAAAATCGTAAAACTTGCACAATTTTGTTCCCGTCAGCAGCGGAAATCCTGATAAGTGGGGGGAGGGTAGCGGATAATTGGCCCAAAAAATTGCATGGTCAAAATCGCAAATCTACCGACGGAGGGTCATCTTTATCGACGGGGATATTTCAGGGGGAAGCAACGGCCCCCTAGACCCCCCTGGGTACGCCACTGGGCAATATGTAGCCTGGTATGGTAAAGTTAAAGTCCACCGGCAAAAGTCCACCACCAAAAATACACTCGGTCCCCTCGGGCAAGTGACCCCAGATACGCCACTGCGAGAAGGAAATACTGCCTGCTACTTACTTATAGCCTTTAGCGGCATATGTTTTCTTTCGCTTTACTGATGTCTGCCCTCCACTGGATCCTTGATTGTCTATTACAAGCAATCTCTTTGGCTTAACTGACCTGGAAGTGTTCTTTTCTGATCGTTTTTGGTCCTGAAAAAAAACCAATAAATAAAATTATAAAATGTAATGAATTATCACCTTAATCCTAACCTTACCAGAGGCTACAAAAAATCACAGCAAATAGCTGATACGGCAAGCTGTCAAATGGTCTCGAAAAAGTCAACTTCATTTAGCTCCCCCGTTGACGCAATCAATTACTGAGTTAATCGTCCGCCGACCACAAGGCAGTTCAGGTTTGATCCCGGCGCGGGCGAACAGTGATCTATCCTCCAAAGTCTGACCAGTTTTTCTCCTCTGATAGTTTAATTGTCAAAAACATGATTAGAGAGTTAGGGTTAATAAGAGCATGTGTAACTACTATGTAAGAGATCAGTAATTCAGAAAACATTGTATGAATTTTGTTAGAAAATTCCAAATCTAGGAAACTTACTTTAATTCCATACGGATTTTGACAACTAATCTGTTGTCATCCTCAGTGGATTGTGTTCATGATTCAGAGCTACTGTTTCTATGGCGACATACCTACTCAGTCACCTTTACCACTCAGCGAGCAGATGGCATCATCAAGAAACAGCCTCGTTGTCGAAACCCATGCAAAAACAGTCAGTTTCTTTCACATTTTAAATTTTCCAACGAAAATTCAGCACAATTGGTAGAATCATCTTCAGAATAAGTTGTATCAAATTGTGTCCCTGATCCTATTATAGAATATAACCTAGCCTATCGACACACTGTGTCAGAGGCTCAAGCCAAAACTATGCGCACTATAAATCCAATGTTCATTCTTCTAGGATCGAAAGCTCAGGCCTCTTACAATTTGATATTTTACTAACAGGCTAGTGTTGTGAATACGCAGTTTCCAACAGAGATCTTTTTTAACTGTAAGTTGTTGTTTGTTTCATTAGGGATGAAATACATTAAATCCTGTATGTTATTACAGGATTATGAACTTACATTAGCAATATTATCCTCTGGTTTCCATTCCTTATCATCATCTTTATCACCATTGTTACTGTCATCATCCGCATCAATATCATCTTGTCTGTTATTACTATCCACAGTGTCCTCCACTGTCTCTTCATTAGCATCTTTGTTGCCACGGTCACTGGTCTGTTCATCTACTTGATCATCATCATCATCCTTCCAAACTAGCATGACATTATTCCCATAATCAATCTCATAATCGATGGCACTTGTTTCCCAATCCTGTCGGTCTTTCCATTCCATCATAAACTTGATCTCTTCTAAAAGTTCCCATCCCGCTTCCGAAGTACCGAATGGAAGCCGTTTCTTTTTGGTATTGTTCTGCCACTGCAAGCATCCACTAATAATTGCATCATAACTGTGAATGATTTAAAAAACAAACAAATCAAAATCTGCAAAGTACAAAATATTTGTTGCCTAAAATAACATCTTTGATCAGAGTCCTATTTGAAGCTGTCTGATGAATATTATTAAGGTATAGCAAAATAACCGCCCCCCCTGAACATTTCCCACCTCCTCTCCCATTCAGAAAAGTTAAGCTGAAGTGTTGCCCACCTATCGTACCTACTGTTTTTAAACAAAACCCACCTAAGTGGTTCGAAATGATGATTCAAAATCTCAGTTTGGCCTTGGCTACAAAGTCTAGCATAGAACAGGTTCGTCATTTTTATCAAGCAGGTTTTGCAGGTATTATATACATACAATGTATTATAGCAATTATGTCAGTTTTCTCAGAAATCGATGGTGCTTTAGCCATTGAACCAAAGGCTACATAATTCTATGAACATTAAAGATGCAACCTAAAGCTAAGTAAGACCAATTTTATCTCAGAAAAGTAGAGAAATATTGATGAAAATATATGATACAGTCATTCCATAGATCTATGTGATCACAGAGCTATCGTCAGATTTATAATTGAACAAATACATTGCAGCAGCATATTGCATACATTGCGTGAAAAGCGCACAACCATTACCGTGATAATTTCAGGCGTGATCATCTTTGTGCTGCGTGCGTGTTGTTGGTTCAATTATTAATTGGACTATAGTATGGCCTATTATCTTACCAATCAAGAAGCATTTTGGCAACCTCCAAGTCATCTGTCACTTTGTGTGCCATCTTGACGACTTTCCATCTGATTGTGTCACTGACCAGTACCATGTTGTCAACCTGTTTCAAGAATATTGGTGAAGAATAGACTATTACTTAAATTCACCGAGCTGCAAATTATACTAAATTCTTAGGCAAACCACAAACATGAGTAGTGCAAATACCTATTTAAACAAGTTTTGTGCTCATCATGATTAATTTGAATTAATTTAAAGACTGAGTAAAAAAATAAAAAATGAACATATAAATATAGGCCTACCATACACGAATTGATTGATTATCTAATTGATTGGCAGATTGCAATTACCATGAAACCAAACAATTAAGGTTTTAATCAAGCTCTTGTCCACACATCCACCCACTAAAACATAGGTTTGTTAGCTAATATTATAACTACCGTAATTTCAGTGCTATAAGCCGCGACTTATACACAGCATTTTGACCACACAGAGGCCTGTTTAATTAATTGAGGTGTAGCATAAGCATATTATATTCAAATACTATAAATAACATGTTTTGACATAAATACAATGGTTTGTTCTAACATTATATCATGATTGCGGGAGGGACCCACCGTTCAGGAACTGGCCCTCGTGTTTCCCATGGGCCGTTTGACAGGGAGTTATGCACAAGACAGTGCTCTAAGGGTGCTTTTCATGATTATAATTAACTATTGACAACAATAATATTAATTGAGAGGTGTATCGTAAGTACTATAAAAACAAACATTTAAACAACATGTTTTGACATAAATACAATCGTTGAATAAAAATTCAGGGTAGCAATTATTGATCCCCTCAAAAGAAATTTAAAAAAAATTACAGCATCGTTTCGAGAAAGTATGTATTCCTTAGGGTGCATCAAACCCCCCTCATGTCAACCAAATTTTTTCTACCTAGTCTTAAAATGTGCCACTTGTGATAATATTAACATACCCAAAATTAGAAAACAATCGGATGTCATCTTCTGGGTCCTCCGAGACCCTAAAGTTTGGTCGCAACATAGGCCTACTAATGCATATTGCGCAATTCGCATTATACAGCAGCTATTAAATTTCAATGAATTTACAGTACCCCATTATTGCTGCCATATGTTTTATTTATAGATTTGGATACTCCTGGGTAGACCTTATCGTTAAGAGTAGGGGATCATCCCGGGTCTGTTACCTGTACAAAAATCACAACCTCTAGGTTTCAGAGGGCTTCCAGTTTAGCCTAATAGGCTGCTATAGGGAGTTAACAAGCAATAAGCAATAAGTAAGGCCCCTTGCAATTAAATGTGAGTTTACTGTTGCCCGCGCGCGTCCAAAAGTCACCCGCGTGATATATGTAATATTTTAAAAATATTTAATTATTTCATTGTTTAAAGCTTTTTCATAAGCTTTTTAACACTTTTCTGACGATAAAATTAGCCGATGAGCAGCATTACAATACTTCCGGGTTGGGAAAACATTTCTAGGAAGTAAAAAAACTCTGCACGAAACTTGCAACTGTCGCTTTGTATTGAAATGTGTGCATTTGAAGCATATTCGTCGGCACGGCAGTTGATATCTGCGCAATCGCTTCAGCGCATGACGTCACATCAAAACCGCCGAATTTCTTTGGAGTTTCCTAGTGCATTCTGGGTTTGTTTACGATCGCCATCTTAAAAATTCTCCGAGCTAGCGTAACGGGAATTTTTTTTTACAAACATCGATCGAATATCTCATTAATATTCAAAATAGGGATGCAAATATGAGTAGACTCCTTTATAAAAGAAACAAAATGCAAAGCCAAGGCAGTAGGTGGTGTTTAGGACATAATTAACAGCATTTGAATTGTATTCGTACCTTGGATAATAGTTAACAACGCCGACAATATTAAATCAGGTGACTTTACCCCAAAATATTACAATATTAATATTAAATAGTCACCTCGTCCTGCTTTTCAAAAACGCAACAGTAAACTCACATTTAATTGCAAGGGGCCTAATAACCAATGGGTTTCCTGTACTAGCTAGGGATGGTCATATCATTGACTATTAGAGGGCGCCCTTTGTTTGGAAATTTGGTAGCAAATATATGTGGAAAACTCCATATACCTCTTTTAAATCCAGTGGAGTAGAACGAATTGCCATTGGGCTGGGATGTATTCACTGATGTCTAAATAACCACACACAAGCAACTGAACAACATTAAAGGCATATTATGTGATCTTTTCCAGAGAGCGCCTCTATTCATGATTTTTTTTTTAGAAAGTAGATTTTCTTGCAGATTTACATTTCTGATCATAAATCGTACATACATTCCAAGTTACAGAGCGATACGATTCCTAATTACCTCAAAATCATGGTTTTAGAGTGAATTTTATTTAGACTAGAATAAAATAAGTTGTCGGATATCCGACAGTTTATTTTCACTCTAAAACCATGATTTTGAAGTAATTAAGAATCTTATCGCCCTGTAACTTGGAATGTATGTACGATTTATGATCAGAAATGTAAATCTGCAAGAAAATCTGCTTTCAATTTTTTTTCGATGTTGAGGGCGTTCCATAGAAAGATCACATAATCAGACGACGCTGGACATAGGCGTATTCACGAGTATTCAGGTTAAAATATGCGAACGAGGTTACCTGATCAAGTGAATGGGACGACCGCTTAACAACGGTTTAAATTCAAAAAATAGCATTTACAATTGGGATGATTAGCCATCCCGAACGGTTTTGGATTGGAAAAATTTTCTTCTAATATGATGAATTTTATGGGGTCATATAATCAAAATCCATTGTTACATTGAAACCAACGGAAATTCAAAATTAACGGCCGTTCGTAGCCACCGTCGTCTGACATAATATACCTTTAAAGTTAACATGAAACTGAAAGTCATGCAAGTATAGAATTTCCCAAGTATAGCCCCAAATACAATAGTAAACAGCAACAAAAAAGTTTAAAATTTGCATGACTCGACCAGTTTGGTTATAGCTTTGTCATTATTCAGCCTGCAGAAATGGTTAAACCATCATTTTTTATTTTTAGAAAAGTACTTTGTTTCCATGCCATGTATTCCATGCCATGTATTCCATGTATTCAAAATGTATTCAAAATGTTTTATGATGATCATGGATTCATGCTGGATGGAATGTGACTTAATGTGGTTTCGTTGGTATACAGATTTATGGTGAAATAGCACATTGTACTACTGCTGCACCACTTACCTGATTATAAAAAAAATATTACACTAATTAAATCACACGATGGGATCAATTGCTGGGTACAAATTCTTGTAAAAATACACTAAATCTCGGAATTGTCAGACCATCAACTCGCTAAACGAAGCTCGTCCTCACTGGCCTCCCTTTGGCTATAGAGGGAGACGTTCCTTTTCGTCAACTGTTTCATCCAGACAGTGGCGGTCGTAGTCGTACTACCGGAATTTCCAACGACAAAAATTGATTTTAATGACAATGAAATCACTCTCTTCAGTTCCAGTGCAAGTAAATCTAAAGTTATTCATCATCGTTTGTTGTTTGCGTTTAAACATAGCGTACTATGCTTTGGATAATAAATACATTTCTTGATGGTAGGCCTACATACTAGCAAAATTAATGATTGATCACGTGTGTCACTGTGGTGTTGGAATACATAGTTTTGCATTTTCGATGTAAGGACATCATTATAATATATGACCCATCGAAATGGTTAATCATAGTTTTTATTCCGGATCTGTGGGAAATGGTGCCGTTAATTGATGTGTTAATGCAGCGTTACAGGGTTTCCCAGAAAGATCTATACCGTGTTTGACTCAAAAAATCCCGAGGGGGTACTCGACGGGGATGTGCCGCTCTAATGGATAGCTTTTTTGCAAAAAATCCCTAAACGTGGGGTAGGGGAGATGCGGGAGAGTTGAGCCACCGGGAGAGTTGAACTACCCCCTATAACTCGAAAAGTAGTAACTTACTAAAATTTATATTGGCATACATTGTTATATAGCATCAATACGACATTCTTAGTGTTAAACTCTACTGTCATGTGTGCTCAGTATCAAAGATACCTAAACAAAATTAATTTTTTCACTTTTGAGTGAAAAATAGAAAAATAAATGTTTTGTCTTTTTTCCCATAGCAAGACTTAGAATATAATAGCAGTAATTTGTTTATTGAAGGGGGTATATATGACCATTATTTTAGAGAACTATTGTAAACTACCAAAAGTTCTACACCAGACAGGATTGGGTTATTTACAAAATGGTCACCATGAGGAGAGTTGAGCCATTGGTCATGAGGAGAGTTGAGCATAGGGAAAACATGTAAACTGCTCACAAAAAGTATCGAAACACTTAGAAATGATCCAATATATAACGGTTCGAAAGGGTATGCATTAATCGAAGCAAATATCCAAGTGCATAATTTTGTTCTGCGTATTTTGACACCTCGATCGATGAGATACGATGTTGCAGAGCGGAGTTATTGTCATTTCAATGGTCGTGGGTCCAGTTTCAAAAGTGACAATCACCCTATAGAATATAAAGAGGTTTGCATTACTGTTTAGAATGATCAGATTCGTGATTTTCAATAGGGATGAGTGTCACCTTGGAAACTGGACCCACGATCATTGAAATGACAATAACTCCGCTCCGCAACATCGTATCTCAACGATTGAGGTGTCAAAATACGCAGAACAAAATTATGCACTTGGTTATTTGCTTCGATTAATGCATACCTTTTCGAGCCGTTATATATTGGATCATTTCTAAGTGTTTCGATACTTTTTGTGAGCAGTTTAGTAACATTTTGATTTTTGGACTAAAGGTGAAAAATGTATAATAAATGAGAGAAAATGTCATTTTGTGCCATGATAATAACAATTGAGCACCATATTTACTTTAAGGATTAATAAATCAAAAGTTGAAAAAATATGATTTTGGTTTTTTCACCAGCCATTGACTTATGATGCTGGTTCAACTCTCCTGTAATGGTGGCTCAACTCTCCCATACTGTAGGGAGAGTTGAGCCACTTTACCAATTTTTTTCAAACCTTTTGTATAAGCCTTAACTGCTATCCCAACTGTTATTGTTTCACAACGAAAACAACTCTAAAGTTGATCTTACACTCATTTTTTACAGGTTTGTACTTTTCTTCCGCATATGGTGACACAAAATATAAAAAATGGCTCAACTCTCCCGCATCTCCCCTATGATTTTGTGCTGGAAATTCCTAATAATGGGGTCATTTTTTACAAATGGGTCTATTTTCGCAAAAATGTGGTATATTTTTGCGAACATTTGCAAAACACAAGTGGTAGACTAGGCAGACGACGCTGGACACGGGCGTACCGCGCGTATTCACGAGTATTCAGGTTAAAATATGCGAACGAGGTTACGTGATCAAGTGTATGGGACGAACGCTGAACGGTTTTAATTCAAAAAATGATACTGACACTGCGGGTGGTTAGCCACCCACAACGGTTTTGGATTGGAAAAATTTTCTTCTAACCTGTGATGAATTTTTCAAAATGATTAGATCAACATTCGCGATTACGTGTTATTCCAATACGAATTCAAAATTTAGGTTTTCGCGTGTCCATCGTCGTCTGAGACTAGGGACATCTATTGAACAATAATTGCGACACATTCATTTTAACCCATCTGTATCGATCTGATATATTGCAGGGGAATGGCATTTGGTTCTCATCTCATTCATAATAGAGGTTTGACTAATATTCATTACATCCATACCATTAAACAACAATTTTGATATGTCAAATTTCTAATATAGTGGAACCCAATGGTTAGCTTTAGACAATTGACATCAAGCGACCATAGCTGTTTAGCTGTGCTTCGATTCCTATTGTTCAGCTGGTGGGCGCTGCATTTGATGTCCGTTATATTTTTGCGGTAGCATTTGTGAAAAATTAGGTCTCCCGATAATTTGCGAAAATTGGGTCTATAATGAAACAAAAACCTTTAGAAATGGGTACTGGGTTTTTTCTTCAAAATCACCCTTAAAAATGGGAAGGGGTTTTAAATCTCCAGCCTCACTGGCCCCCGACCAAAACCAAATCCGAGTAAATAAAAACAACATTGCAGTTCTAGTCTACTTACTGCATGCCTGCGACATAATGGGGAACATGTTTACTACTTACTCTGTTAATGTCATCAACATATATTTCTTTATCTGTTTCGATAATGGCATGACATTATAGAAAATCGGTGAAAACCTGTTTTTTCACTTTCAGCGTATTTCAATTTCAATCAAGCTCACAGTTACACCAAACTTCAAAACGGCTGCTTAAAGGTATATTATGTGATCTTTCCAGGAAACGCCCTCAACATCGAAAAAAAAATAGAAAGCAGATTTTCTTGCAGATTTACATTTCTGATCATAAATCATGCATACATTCCAAGTTACAGGGCGATACGATTCTTAATTACTTCAAAATCATGGTTTTAGAGTGAAAATAAACTGTCGGAATCCCGACAGTTTATATTTTTCACTCTAAATTCACTCTAAAACCATGATTTTGAGGTAATTAGGAATCGTATCGCTCTGTAACTTGGAATGTATGTATGATTTATGATCGGAAATGTAAATCTGCAAGAAAATCTGCTTTCTATTTTTTTTTCGATGTTGAGGGCGTTTCCTGGAAAGATCACATAATATACCTTTAAGGGGGCTGTCAAGTGTCAGAAATAGCTTCCGTAAAACTGCCGTAACTACGTAATTATTCATATATTCCATATACAAGTATACATTTTTTTGAAGGAAAGGGTTCAATAAATCTAACCATGAACATAAAATTGCTCTAAAAAGAACCATTTTGGAGAAAATCATAAAAAACGAGAATTTTGACCAGTCTTCAATTCGGACAAGGTAACCAAAAAAATATTTTCTGAAAATCTGTCCTTTTACGATTTTTGTAATCTTAAGAAAATTACCCGGGTTCCATTTTTTTTGTTTTTTGATATCTGAGATATTTTTTTATTTATTGACCAAATAAGGCAACAAAATGGGATTTTTAAATACAACAAACGTGAATTTCCACAAAATGATCCGAAAAATCGGGAAATAGGCCTAAAACAAAAAACAAAAAAATGGAACCTGGGGAAGATCATGGTTGTTGCGTTAAACTTACTTGCTGTCCATCAGATGCAGTTTGTATTGAGTTATCGTGTCTGTAAATCGTATTTTTACTCAAAAATGAACATAAAGAAATCAACCGATGAATGTGAAAAGTGACAATACCGCCGTTTGATCATGGTTTACGGGGAAATACACGTATTTCAAATCCTGTTCTTTAGATATTGTGGGAAACATATAAATCCCCAACTTCGTGCAAAGTTTCATTACAAACCGTTCTTTTCTTGGTATCAAAATAACCTCAAATGTGTGTTAAAAAACACCTTTTTCATGATGTCGAGTTTGAAAAAGAAGCCATACCATTTTATGCGCATTCGAAGTGCGTTCACAATTTCCGGGAAGCGTAACGCATTCAAGCGCGTGCGTTAATCGACAATGAGCGCAGACGCGCGCGGAATGTTTTGAGTTGGCAAAATAAATGGTGACGCGTGCGCGTTGAACCGGTTGACAAAGATTTAGACGCTCGTGTATTAATTTCTGTGCGCAACACTCTGCGGCTAATCATCAGAGTTTATCATTATAGGCCAGTGTAGTCGAGTCTTTATCAATGTGATCATTTAAAAATGCACCGTGGCGGGATTAGTGAGTAGTCTGGGTGTAAAAATCAATCCTAGGACTTAGTAAAGGAGAGAGAAAAATTGGAAACAGAGAGAAAGCAAGAAATGGGATGAAGATATAATTTAAGACCTGTCGTTTGGTAGGCTCTAGGCCTACATGTTTTCTCTTCTTCTACCTCAGATATTTAAAGAGACGGAATCGGGTAAGCTTCTGATTAACATGATTAATATGAGTCACGTCACGAATTGTAATTTCATCATATATAAATAGTAAAAGGCCACAACATGCCACCTGAACTTGATCCTCGTTATGCCAGCGCCACCGAAAAAGAAACTGAAATATATGTCCGATAGGTCTAATGTTTAATGAAGCAGGAAAATAAATTTAACGGTTTGTAAAATGACTATATGAATTGTCTATGGGTAAACTGTCAAGCGAACGAGTAACAGTAGCGTATCAGCAGAGTGTCCCCCCTCGACGGATTTGACCGGGTAGAACAGCTCAAACTACCGGGCTAAAAGGTTTTATTTTCTGTAAATACAGTGGGTTGGGGGAGCAAGGGCCCCAATTTGAATCGGATGGGGTGGATTTTGAGAACACCCACTCCCTCCCCGTTTTCAAATGTCGGACTCGGCGGCGGCGGCAATCCTCAGCCTGTAAAGTTAAAGCCTACCGGGAAGATACCATTTCCCCCTCTGACAAGCGATCTCATCAGATACGCCACTGGCCGGTAATGGAGCACATTTCACAGTAGTTAAATGATGAGTATTTTCCATTAGAATGGACTTGGATCCTTTTAAAATTGATTTGAATTGCTATCTACCAAATATAATTATTAAATAGTGATTGTTCAGTGTTATAACAATAGCTCTATTAAGCATTTCGGTTGGATCTCTTATAAAAGTAGTTTGCTATCTACTGAAGATAACAATGATAACGTTGAAAACACGGTCATTATTTAACAATTAGCTCTAGTGCTAGGCCTATATACAGTATTCGGTATTTCCATTACTGCATGGTTTTATTATTTATTGGCTATCCCTATGAATTGCCTTGTCACCTATACCTAGATTGAATTTTTTTTATTGAGAGGACACAAAAGTACAAGGATATCAAAGGTGCAACCACACATTTAATTAATCAGGCCTATTGTTTACATCTCATAACTTCGTGATAAACCAAACCGATGTTACCCTATTTTTTTATTGGGGTGGGTCCGAGGGGCAGAAATATAAAGCATCCTCTCCCACCATAATCCCATCCCTTCCACCTTTGCTTTCAGTCTAGAACAGTGGTTCCCATCCTATGGGGCGCGACCCCAGTTGGGGTCGCGACGCACTTTTTGTGGGGTCGCGGACTAGCCGAATTAAAAATTTAAAAAAATGTTATGTTTTTGTACTGTACTTTAGTGTACTGTACTGTATAGTTATATAGCAAATATCATGGTAGCACATTTCAAAAGGTTAAAATTTGACAAAATTTGACCATTTTAGCATAAAATATCAAATTTTGGCGCGCTGCGCGCACATTTTATCACCATATTATGTATAATAAGACCAAATGTTGCAATTTGCTTACCAAATTAGTTAAAATTAGACCAAATTTGACAGTTTTAGCGTAAAATGGCAAAACAAATAGCACGCATTTTTCAATTCTTGCCCCCACCTAAATGGTTTCTTACGCTCCCCACCCCCCCCCCCCCCCCCCCCCACCCCACCCAATTCATTATGCTGGTGCCGCCACTGGTGACTTTGTTCTGTGAGGGGTCGCGCTCTGATGCTGGTTTCTGAAATGGGGTCACCACCAGAAAAAGGTTGGGAACCACTGGTCTAGAACATTCGGACGTTTCATTGATTCAAAATATGAATGATGGGCATTTAGCGATCGAAATGGGAAGATCTCTGTTCTTTGTTCAGTCCGAATTTCATTTGGAATGTTCCAGAATTTTATATTATTCAATTTAACTATGACATTTTAGGAGGATTTTATAGAAACATGACTTGTTTGGCCGTATAGGCCTACTTCTGGTTATCTTGGAACTTATTTTGTCTTATATGGCATATGTCACCAACCAAACCGTAGGCCTAACAGAGGGGCCTTAGACCCGAACGCAACTGAATAAATGAGCTTATAATGGATAGTATATTAAAATACATGCCAGGAGAGGCTGTCCATCCCTGCTCTCCATGGCCCTATACACCCCCCCCCCCCCCCCCCCCCCAACTCCACATGTCGTGTGTTTGATTGCCGCGTGTGCAAATACATGTACTATACAAAGTTAGACTATTATGAGATAACCATGTGAACCATTTGATAGCATCGGCTCATCGGCCCGAGGATGCGTCTCCGATCATGCCATGTAGGCCTAGGTAAAACGGCACTTATAATTGATATTATGTTTGATATAACTGAATGACAAATTAGTACACCGAGTTGAACTAACTGAGAACTAGCTAACTTAACAACGATACGAAGTAATAGGCCTACCATATTCAGTAATGACAATAAATAGATAAACAGGTAGGCCTATTGGATGGACGCACGGGCGGGTGGAACGGACTTGTACAACATCGAAAGGCCAAACAAAAACAAAACATTAACGTCTTCGGATAAAACCCGGTGTAAGTCTTTTTGATCTCCTTACAATGTTTCACTCCGATCATGGATTCAAAATCTTTCTCTGTCCTTTTTTTTAAATCTTTTTTCCTTCTCTCTTTCCAAACTCCTTGACACTAACGCTTGTGCTAAAGCCTTGTTTTACTAATAGGCCTACTTGCTTTCAGGCTCAGCCACACCCCGGCAAAAATGACGGTTTGATAAGTCGGGCCTCCGATGCGTAAACAATGCGTATGAACAAGCCCTCAAACGCGGCAAAAACATAGCGGGTAACGCAGCACGCACTGACGGCTTTCGAAATAACAGCGTCGCGTATTTTAAGCGAACTGGCGCGTGCCAATTTGCGTGAAAAACAAAACACGGGATACGCGGCGCATGGGAGTTTCGCAGATCCCCTGCGGGCAGACTTTTCCATTCTACTTTGTCAATGATCACAATAAGGGATTTAAATCCTTCTAAATAGGCTTTTGGAATTTCAAAATTGAAAATTTCTTTGCATGTACTGATAGATAACACTCTGAAGTTTTGAAAAATGAAGAAAAGTGAAATTCCTGGAAAATACGAAATGACACTTGACAGCCCCCTTAAGCAGCCGGTTTTTTTTCGATGTTGAGGGCGCTCTCTGGAAAAGATCACATAATATGCCTTTAAGAAAGTATGATATAAAGCACTCGAGCAGAACAGTTCCTTCGACCCATTCAAATATTGCTTGATAAACATCAGGAAAAGTTGATATCTTTTTAAGTTTGTAGTGGAAATCAAAAGAGGACAGAGAAATTACCTGTTTATTATGAAATTGTGCTTTGTACCGAACATTGTCAATTATTATTATGTTATGGGTTTCAAAAACGGTACTTTTGGTTGGAATTTACCATTTTTACTAAAGAGTCCATATTTTCTGTCAGAAACGATTTTTAAAATTCCTCAGAAAGCTAAAACATATGTGGATGTTAAAATCATAAGCATCTTGATCGATAACAATATCATTCATGGCTAAATAAATGCACCTTTTCCGGTATAAATCATTATAGGACACCCTATAATGCATCACCAACTCTAACACAGTGGCATTTGCGATATCTGCACGGACCATTTCATGAGGGCAAGGCTGAGTGAACCGCAAGTTGTAGAATGATCAGAGTCATGCAAATGACAAAGACAAAGGACTTTGTTGGTATATACAGGGTGTCCCTAAAAAAAGGGTGCACGTGTTCCACGTCAGTGCTCTCATTGATGATTCGGTATGTGGCTGTAATTTGTTATATAATCTGAATGATAATTTAGTTGGCTTCCAAATGCCGTTTATTTGATTGTTCTTCACAAACCAACGATATTATGCTTGATCAATCACGGGTACTAAAAAATCCGGGTTATGCCACTTTTTATAGGAAAAGATGATGATGGAAAGAGTCATTTTACTCATTGAAAATGAGTGTATTTTACTAAACGTTGTTGATATGAGCTTCATGATGAGTGAATAACCTTTCCAATACTGTTTGTTTGGTCTCATTTGCTTGATCCTATCAGAAAATATTCTTGATTAAAGTTGACCCCAAAAATGTAACGTTTGTGCTATTTTTATGAAGAAATGCTTCAAACATTACATAACAGCAATTGTACACATGGATGATTTCTTTTAAAAACCTGGACAACTTTGATCTTGTTTTCTTTCGATCAAACAAGCATATTAATCTTTGGAAAGACTCAAGCAAATTCGACAAAACAAACAGCATGCATACGTATGAAAGGTCATTTTAGTCACCCTGAGGCTCGTACAAACATCAAATCCAAATACGAAATGTTTAAAGGCATATTATGTGATCTTTTCCAGAGAGCGCCCTCTATTCATTATTTCTTTTAAAAAGTAGATTTTCTTGCAGATTTACATTTCTGATCATAAATCATACATAATTCCTAATTCCTAATTACCTCAAAATCATGGTTTTAGAGTGAATTTAGAGTGAAAATAATAAACTGTCGGATTATCCGACAGTTTATTTTCACTCTAAAATCATGAGTTTGAAGTAATTAAGAATCGTATCGCCCTGTAACTTGGAATGTATGTACGATTTATGATCAGAAATGTAAATCTGCAAGAAAATCTTCTTTCAATTTTTGTTTCGATGTTGAGGGCGTTCCCTGGAAAGATCACATAATATACCTTTAATGATGAAAATGACACATTCCACACAAACACATATTTTCTAAAAGTGGCACAAGCCCGATTTTTAGAGCTCGTTGTTGATAAAACATATCTGTAAATTGAGAAAAGTAAACACAATAAAATAAACGACATTTGAAAGCCAACTTAAAATATCTTTCACATTATATAACGATTAAAACCAAATACAGAGTAACCAATTAGGGCATTGCCGTAGAACACGTGCACACTCTTTATAAGGACACTCTGTAAAAAGCGAATGTGAACAATAGACCATATTCACGCGGCAGCTATTTTCTAAAATTTGCCACCCAAGCCTCGTTCCCGTTACGGCACAGATAAACCAAACGGGAACGAGGCTTTGGTGGCATATTTTGGAAAATGGCTGCCGCGTGAATAGAGTCTATAGCCCAATACATTTACAAGAGTATTGAACCAACCGAGTGAGTGATTAAAAATCAAGTGGCAATACAAGAGCTCTGATGCACTTGTACACTGATCTGCATTCTACTGCTAAGAGAACTTACGTATGGGCAGAGGCTGAAATAAAGTTACATAAGAATTAAAGGTATATTATGTGATCTTTCCAGGGAACGCCCTCAACATCGAAAACAAAATTGAAAAAAGATTTTCTTGCAGATTTACATTTCTGATCATAAATCGTACATACATTCCAAGTTACAGGGCGATACGATTCTTAATTACTTCAAAATCATGATTTTAGAGTGAAAATAAACTGTCGGAAAATCCGACAGTTTATATTTTCACTCTTAAATTCACTCTAAAATCATGATTTTGAGGTAATTAGGAATCGTATCGCTCTGTAACTTGGAATGCATGTATGATTTATGATCAGAAATATAAATCTGCAAGAAAATCTACTTTCTAAAAAAAATAATGAATAGAGGGCGCTCTCTGGAAAAGATCACATACTATGCCTTTAAGACTAAATTCCGAAAAGAAACAAATATCTCGTGGTCATGGTATAATCAAGAGAACATTAACAACAAACCTGAGATCTAACCATTGTCATCTATTAGCATAGCCGTATCACTAACCTAAGAGCTGGACATGATTTACATGTTGTCACCATCTCTCCCACACTCAAAATGGAAACGTTCTCTTATCTGACCGAAATAATCACCATTTTATTTAACACGGAGTATTATATAGTGAGACCGCAGTTGTGCCAGGAAAGTATACTTTTCTTGATAAGCTATTTAAATACAATGGATAGCTAGTGCAGTTCCATTAAATTACTATTCTAATATGTATTCCTATAAATGTGGAAAAAATACATCATAAAAGGTTATTTCGTTTCATTAATCTTGTTAATGGAAAGAGCATAAGACCAATGAATTTGTCAGAAGCCAGATTGGGGATCAAACCTATCTGTATAATATTAATAAGATCATGCACAACAAACTGGAATACATTGTAAACATTGCTAGACGAGAAGGTGAAAACTTAGAAAAGGTGATAACTCAAGGAGCTGTCAAGGAATTCGTAAACGTGGCAGACCAAAACTCCGATAGACTGATGGCATTAAGGAAGCAACAGGTATATATATATATATATATATATCTCATCTCTGCACATCGCATGTCACAAAAAAACAACGATGGCGCTCCATCATCAATTAGGGTCACAATGAATCAGTCATGATTCATAGAGCGACGACGGCGACGATTTCGTGTCGACGGACCGTGTGTGTTAATGCCACGCGTCTACACTTTTCTTTTCAAATGGAACGGGAATGATAATGTCGCCAATTGGCGATTCCGGCATAATAAATTGGCCCTACCTGTGCTGGCCTTAGTGAATTGTTCTGCACACGGTCCTAGGCTAAAAAATGATGTAACACTTTCTCTGATTGGTTAAATAATTTTGGCGGGTCGGATCTTCCAATGACTTGAGAGAGGTATTTCTGATCAGCGACTCGAATTTATTTTGCATTGTCAGTGACCATTTTCTGTGTGTATTGACCCGAGCCATACAGTACAATGGCTTATTTGGGATATTATCAAGCTGAATGTAAAGCACTCACCCAGCTTTGAGTAAAGCATACTCCATTATTAGAGTTCACGTTTGGGATTCTCTCTTGGAGATTACCATGGTTTTGCATTTATAGACTCAAAGGTCACTTATCCGCCCATGCTGAGATCGCTGCTACTACATGCATTGTCTTGGAATTAGCTGACGAGTTAATGAATATGGGGGAGAAGAGTGTTGATGATGTTGATTCATCACCGTATAGACAGAGCTTATTATCAAAAACAACTAACTGGAGTGGACCAAGGATAGATCCTTGTGGAACGAAGCATTAATTTATAGAAGTATTGTTGGATACCTGACCTGACATGACAGCATTGATACGATATTGATATTGATATTGATATTGATATTGATATTGATATTGATATGACATCTATCGGATAAGTATATAAATTGTGCATCACGAAAGCAGTCTACCGGAAGCATCCTGATCCTTTGCCATCTGTTTTGAGCAGTCCGTTGTGCCATATACGCTTGTCAAAGCTCCTTATGTCTAGCGCAATGACGCAGACCTAATGATTTTGGTCAAGAGGGTTGTTCCATTTTTAGGACAGCAGCTGTCCTACTGCGGCCTGCTCAGCTGCTCTAAATCCAAACTGTCTGCTGTAGATCAGACTATTGCTAAGAAGAAAGTTGTTTATAGCGCTCCTGTACGGCAGCTTTCATGATCTTGGTGATATTACTTAGCAGAGAAACGGGGCGATACTTCGTAGGGTCTGTCTTTGGAATTTGGATCTTCTCATGTAAATATTAGAGAATCACGTTCACCACAAAGAATAAGTCGAAATACAACCTTATAATAATCTACATCTGTCCACAGCAAAAATACTACTCCGAATTTGCGGACATTGATTAACAAATAACTGTTCAATATTTTACCTATTATTGTTACCTTTTATTTATTCAAATACAAAAATGTGAGCAATTAGTCACTATGGGTAAGTTTATTAAGCACAGAGATTAAAGATACCATAACATGTTTCCACCAAGTCTTTTATATAAGGACACATTACACCTAATGACGAAATATGCCGTATGAAACAATCTTCTAGAGTTGACATAAACCACCGTCAGCGATTCTTTTGCCACCATGCAAACATGCACTTTACTCAAAACAGCTGCTGGTCATCATTTCAGTCAGTTAATGTCCAATGGTCTAAGATCATTTCGTTTAATATCGCTAGTCTAGTTCCCTTAAAATTGAATGTGAACACTTCATTTAACCCAAGCTTAATTACCTTAACCATCGCACCTAACTCAATTGGCTTAGGACAAAAGGGTTGTAGCCCGGCACCTGTGGCTATACGACGGGGTTTAGACTAAATGTCAATTTATCAATCAGTTGATGTTTCGTTTAGCATGTTGTTTATATTGACGTTTTGTTTCAAAGCAGCTAGTTGATACATTCTTTAGCTCGTTGTTCTTATTGACATTTCAAGGCAGTCGATATCCCTGGGTGCTCGTTGGTTTGTTATTATTAGTAGTTGGTATACCTTTAAAGCTGTTTCAATATCTCATTGAGCTCAATGTTTATATTGACATTTCAAATCTATCTCAATATCCCTTTGAGCTCGTTGTTTATATTGACGTTTCAAATCTATCTCAATATCCCTTTGAGCTCGTTGTTTATATTGACGTTTCAAATCTATCTCAATATCCCTTTGAGCTCGTTGTTTATATTGACGTTTCAAATCTATCTCAATATCCCTTTGAGCTCGTTGTTTATATTGACGTTTCAAATCTATCTCAATATCCCTTTGAGCTGACTGTTTATATTGACGTTTCGAAGTTGTACGGCAGTGGGACATCTTTACCTCTCGTCCAATTTAAATCATCAAACTTTTGAGTCTTTTCTGGTTCCAGAACAGCGGGTTCAACAATGTATTTATGCCGATAAGTGTAGTCTGGTGGAAAGTCACCCGAAATATCAAATGCCTTGTTTATAGATCCCTTCTTTTTCTTTGTAACTATTATAGGTTTAGTGGATTCTGGTAAGAGCGGGTAATTGGCTTCCTCGCGGTGCTTGTTCAATGCAGGGCCCCAGGTGTCCGCAGGCTTCATCGAGAACAGTAGACGCTAGATGAAAAATAGAAATATTCGTTAAAATGTTTGAACGAAATATTATATTACATGTACTTGTTAAGATAAATTAAAATGTTTGCCTCTTCTGATACAATACACGCAGTCGTATGAACTTAAGATGTATCATAAGTGTGTAGATCACATTTATACAAGTTGGTTTAAATTTCAGATATGGCTGGCATGATTAAAATTCTTTGAAACCCGTGTTTCAAACAATCATACATGTGAGAAACAACGCTTCTTTGCTAAGAGAATCTTTGTCAAGGCCATTCATTCCAAGTCATCACTCATTTTATTTTGATTAAAAACCTTACAACGCGATTATACAGTAATCTCTAAGGCCCATGATATCACCATAAAATCACACCATTCACACTTCAGACTGAATGTCTAGAATGTGGGTGATTGTTACCGGTTGGACTACTCTATACTAAGACATCCTACTTACCTCCATAAATGTATCGCCTTGTGCTTTCCAATGCAAGAAGTATATCATGTAGACGGGTGTTGGTAATATTGCCACAATAACCATACCCCAACCTAGGAATTCCGCCCACGGAGGAATGGTATAGCTTTCGTACATCAGCGGTGTGTAACCGATGCAAAAGAAGATGAATACTGCAAATATGAGAACGGGACAGATTCCCATCCAACACACTTTCCAGTAGATATTCATACGGAATTTTAACATCACGTACATATCGTCTATGAATTTGTTAGCACCTGAAAATATTACAAAGGAAAACACTTTATCTAATGATCAAGCATTTCGTACAATATGCGGGCGTTGCCGAGATGACAATCCACGAAAACAAAAGAAGAAACTTACAGCATATTCCATCTATCTTTAAACACTTTCCTCGTGGCTATTAGTTTTACCATACAGAAACCTTTCCCAGCTTATCTCAAGAATTACTGAACCAATACTAGGCATGTTTGTACTTATTTTAATGCATCTCTCATGGTGATTCCAAATAATGGTGGTGACATTAAATAATGTTAACATCTCTGAAACATTTTGTGACATTTTTGAACTGTCGGCTATTAACTACCATATAGGTAGGTATGGATAGATGTATATCTACCTAACGTTACTTCAGTCCATCTATTTAAAATCTCAGGGACTTTAACCATTTTAAATATTTCTATTTAGTGTTTTTTCTCAGTAATCCACCACAATTGCTATAGAATGCCAATTTATGTAGTTACAAAGTCAAATAAAGATTGATGAAGTTCATTATTACGAAACCCTACCCTGTACAGGCATTGACGTGAGGATAGATAATCAGACTAAATTTTGCCCTTTTAGGTTTTATGGAAATAAGGCCTAAGAGATAACAAAACATACCGTATACGTAAGAAATCACCAAGCTCTCAGACATTGCTATAAGTAAGAGTGAGAATCCTGCTGAATAATTGTCCATTAGGGAGAGTAGATAGATACCACCCTGTTAACAAATATATGTAATCATTTATCATATTATCAAACAGGGCTATTTTGCAGAATAAGTTAATTTTGGATTCGACATTTCTGTAATCTGCTCTTAAGACATTTCTTAAGCTTTAAAATGACACCCTATTTTATGGAGATTGTTCATCTCATTCAGATTTATAAACGAGAGGGTGTCCTAATTGAATGTTATTTCACTATTTGTTCTGTTTAATGTATTTAAATTTGTATTTGGAAAAGTGCTCCCTTTCGATAAGACATGATAAGAACTATCATACATTGATCGCGTGATAAAACATCGATGTGACGCGATACGAATTCATAAATAGTATTGACAACAAATCCCGACATGTCAAATTACCAAATGATCTCCAAATTCTAACAATCTTGAATAATCGAGTGACAAGTAACCATGACTATTGACTAGTTAGGCAAAAAAAAAAAAATTGTTATATTGGCGTAACGGGCTGAACAAAAATAGGGTAGGTAGGTAGGGATTTTTTTTTTTTTTTTTTTTTAGCAGCTGTTTTTGAACAATGTTAACCGAGTTTAAACATTCCCTATTGTTTGTTAGAAGTACCCCTCAGTACAAGTCTATATACAAATAAAACACAATAAACCATATTTTCGGAAGGAATTTCCGTTTATTCGAGGAGCACCGTCGTATTTCGTTCGAGAAAAAACATTTATTTTTTTCATTTTTTTATTTTTTAGGGTCGGTCGGTTGTTTTTTTTGTTTTTTTTTACTGAAAAAAAAAAAAAAAGTGTAGGGTCGGGCGTATTTTTAGGGTCGGGCGGGTTACGCCAATATAACAATTTTTTTTTTTGGCCTTAGTCTAGTAGTGGTGAGAGAAAGGGATATTGAATGGTTAGATAAGCGAAACAAGCTTTATTATCTACATTTTATGCAAACTTACATTCGTAGTCATAGGCAAGCCGAGAATAAAAAAGAAGACACATAAACCGACGGTAAGATGCATTTTCTTCTTGTAGATATCGGGATAGTATTCCTTCAATTCGTCCACTAATGCAGTTGTAACCGTCTCCGTGGTAACAAACTAAAATGTAATAAAATAAAGAAAATTTAGCAGTTTGCAATAACGATTCCATAGTTGCAATTTTCAACTGTTTGTTCTTGAGTTATAATTGCATGTACATTGTATAAATCGCTGTCATTTATACTCATATGACACTTATCATAGATTTAATATCTTTAGAAGCTAGAAACTCCATCAATTGCATATAGAAAAAATTGTTCAGCACTTATGCCTAAACCAAAATAATCCTACCTAGGCGCTTTGTGAGCTTAACTGAGCTGAACTAGCATAACAAATAGGAACTGTTATTATTATGTTAGGCCGACTACTCTTAGCAAAATGTGATTTTTCGACCTAAAACTGACCTCGTCGAAAGTTTTCGTTGATTCTAAGAACAACTCACTCATATTATTTGACGTGTCATTAAAACTATTGGGTTGAAACTCTTAAAGGTGATGAAATGAATGTTTTAGTAAATAGCATTATTATGAATAGGATTTTCTTACTGATTGTCTTACGCAGGGTGTGGACATTATTTATAAAGTGTAATGTGTGTGTATAAACAACGGCATTCCGAAGCAAAAAAATGCCCTAAAGCGGCACCTTTTATATGTCATTTTTAACTAAAGCAAGGCCACGTGTGGGATTTGCATCGCAGTGCTTTAGGGCATGACCACTAGCATACCTAAGTGGAATTGGAGAATTTATGAGCGCCCAATAGCTAAATCGCCGGTATAAGAGTAGTCTACTATATATACCTTTTTCCTTTTCTTTGTCACTCCCCCATGGACCGCTCCCTATCCTCTGATCTCACCCCCGGGAAAAAAGGTCTACTTGCATTGAATTGACCTCGTTGACCTCCGTATACTTTTACACTAGCGCTAATCCAAAAATTGGATGCATACGTAATGAGCAATTTGTTCGCGTGGGGTTCAAAATTGACCAATGGTAGACACGATAAATACGAAGTATATGAATATTTATATACCGTTTTCGCAGAGAGAAGAATCTTGCTCACTTTGATAAATTCAAAATGTCGATTTTCTGGCACTGTATAGCCGCCGTTTCGGTCTAAAATCACACTTTGGGAGTTATCTTTGACATTGGTCCAAAACATTTTCCTCAGAGATATAGCTACATTTTCGCATATGTGACTATTTCCATGCTATTTCCTATCTTTCAATATCGTGTAATAAAAAACCTTTTTACGTCCAAACAGAGACAAATAATTTGATCATTTTTTACGATAACTAGAAACTCTTACACCGCCACAGAAATACCACCTTCACACGTTTCTAGATGTACAAACAGCAAATTCAATATTAGCGCGTTATGAAGGGGTGTGATACTATCGTGACGCATAAAAAGCATCGTCCCTAGTAATCCCTAGTGTGCTTAAAGCACAGTTCCTTGGTAAATCCAATGCCAGTAGCCCTTGTATTTGGTCGGTTCTCGGATGGGAAGTACCAGGGGATGTTCTTCGATTGTGTGACAGTGAAATTATACAAGGTATACGAGTAGACTAGTATAAGAGTGGAACATAATATTATTTGCAACTATAGATGGGTGTTTCCCGAATAACGAAAAATATTAGTGACACTTTTAATGTGATGTTACTATTTTAAAAAAAATACTTACCATACTGTCAAGGCCGAGCGTGAACAGCATAAAAAAGAATATAAGTGACCAAAATACGGATCCTGGCATACGAGCCAATGCTTCAGGATATGCAACAAACGCCAATCCAGGACCTATATACATGTATTAATAAGGCAATTTTAAGAACTCAATTAATTTTGAAAATACTATTAAAAGAATCTCACTTTGTTCTTCATATTTTGGACGATATATTTGTAAGAGTTAATGATGCCAAACCAGGTTTTTCATGTCAAAAGCATATCAACTGAGATGGAAGAGCACTCAATATGTGGGCAGGAAATAATATTGATAACTCTCTGTTTCCATGCCCGAGGTAGGGTTAAAGTAAAAGTAAAACAGTTTTAACTGTTTACTTTAACATGTTAAAATCTCTTAAAAGAGATTTTAACATACCATTTGCATGTTTGATTCGATCATATACTATTATTTCTTACATCATGCATTTATAACGCTTCAATACTAATTGTTCTTGTTAGCTCAGTTTGGTAGCGTCCGTCTAGAATTCAGGAGGTCCCGGGTTTCATTTCTCAACCACCACGAGGATATTTTAATTAATATGAGGTTGATGATCACTTACCACCGTCTGCTACCTTGTCAATTGGTATTCCCGAGTCATATGATCACTTAGGCCAAAAAAAAAAATTGTTATATTGGCGTAACGGGCTGAACAAAAATAGGGTAGGTAGGTAGGGATTTTTTTTTTTTTTTTTTTTTTAGCAGCTGTTTTTGAACAATGTTAACCGAGTTTAAACATTCCCTATTGTTTGTTAGAAGTACCCCTCAGTACAAGTCTATATACAAATAAAACACAATAAACCATATTTTCGGAAGGAATTTCCGTTTATTCGAGGAGCACCGTCGTATTTCGTTCGAGAAAAAACATTTATTTTTTTCATTTTTTTATTTTTTAGGGTCGGTCGGTTGTTTTTTTTGTTTTTTTTTACTGAAAAAAAAAAAAAAGTGTAGGGTCGGGCGTATTTTTAGGGTCGGGCGGGTTACGCCAATATAACAAATTTTTTTTTTTGGCCTTACCACCGTCTGCTACCTTGTCAATTGGTATTCCCGAGTCATATGATCACTTACCACCGTCTGCTACCTTGTCAATTGGTATTCCCGAGTCATATGATCACTTACCACCGTCTGCTACCTTGTCAATTGGTATTGATCACTTACCACCGTCTGCTATCTTGTCAATTGGTATTCCCGAGTCATATGATCACTTACCACCGTCTGCTACCTTGTCAATTGGTATTCCCGAGTCATATGATCACTTACCACCGTCTGCTACCTTGTCAATTGGTATTCCCGAGTCATATGATCACTTACCACCGTCTGCTACCTTGTCAATTGGTATTCCCGAGTCATATGATCACTTACCACCGTCTGCTACCTTGTCAATTGGTATTGATCACTTACCACCGTCTGCTACCTTGTCAATTGGTATTCCCGAGTCATATGATCACTTACCACCGTCTGCTACCTTGTCAATTGGTATTGATCACTTACCACCGTCTGCTACCTTGTCAATTGGTATTCCCGAGTCATATGATCACTTACCACCGTCTGCTACCTTGTCAATTGGTATTCCCGAGTCATATGATCACTTACCACCGTCTGCTACCTTGTCAATTGGTATTGATCACTTACCACCGTCTGCTACCTTGTCAATTGGTATTCCCGAGTCATGGGACATGAATCCAATAACAGAAAATATCACGAATCCTGCGAATACACTGGTACCGCAGTTTATCAAAGCTACAAGTATTCCATCCCTACAAAAGAAAAGAACAGATAGTCATAGACCAGAACACCATGAAACCTGTGTTCCCATTGATCATGGACTTTTGTAGAATAGATACGAGTTTGTATGATAATTCATCTTCTTTTCTTTGACCCATAACCGCTTTCGACATATTAATCCTCCTTTATTTGTTTAACATTTCATGGAGACAAACGGTAATAAACAGAGCCATTATGAATGCGTGTATACCGTTAATCTCTCCTGACCGGCTACCTGGATGTTTTGGTATGTTTCAAGCAAAACAAACACTCAAACACTCAAACACTCAAACACTCAAACACTTAAACACTTAAACACTCAAACACTTAAACACTCTAACAAACAAACACACCCCCATACCAACACCCCCAACCAAGTGTTAAACCTACCGATGAAAGTTGTTGTGAAACTTATTGTAGCTGGCTAACGTTTGCAAACCACCCCAAGCAGGGCCCAAAGAATAGAATATTTGAACCGCTGCGTCTTTCCAGACCTGTTGTAAAAATAAAATGTGCAAAGAAAACCAACAAAAAAGAAAACATAGAAAATTACATTTTATCACAATTTATATAATGTGATATTAAGCAATACATGACCGATTGGTTAAACGTCTTCAAAGATAATCCCCATCGGTGGATGAGCGACTAGCATATTGGTACTGCAATGCATGCAAAAACGGTCGTGTGGGTCAGAGCATTTGATAGTTGTAAAGAAATGTGTTTACTAAAACAGAAGCACTAATATGTTACACGCAATACAGAAACCGCAGCTTTCTTGTTGCAATATGGTACATATTCTTTTAAACTCCATATATTGTAAAGTCCATATACTAATAAATAATTCTAAGAACCAACAAAATGACTCTGACGTAATATTAACTAGGTTTTTTTGTTACAGTATGGTACATTTTCTTTTAAATTGCATATATTATAAAGTCCATATAGTAGTAAATCATTCTAAAAACCAACAAAATGACTCTGACGTAATATTAACCCGCCAAAAATATTTTCGTCAACATTTCACATACGACTCCCTTGCCGTCGTACTCTGAATTGGTTTCTCTTTAACGTGCGTTTCCCTGTTACAGCTCTCCCTTTAAAAACAGTGTCAACCCTTTTATTTTGATGATCGATTTTTGCTTCCAAGTTTGAAAATATTGAATTAAAGTACATAAAAGTATATATTTCTAGAAAGGAAATTCAACAGTAAATCTGATTGTGCCATCAATTTAATACAAGTAACACTACATTTGGAGAAATGAACCAAAAAATAAGTTTTTTACCCATATTTTTCAGAAAGCATAACTAAAAAAGAAAAATGGTAATTTGTTCTAATATGATTTTTGTTAACAAGAAAATGTTGTCTAGGATCAGTTTTTTTCTTTTTCCAAAAAAAAGGCTTAGTTTTTTAATATTGCTAAAAACATCGGAAGTATGTAAAGTTGGCCATTTGTTTTACACATTTCACTAGAAATGGGTGAATATTTCGGGTTTGAATTCCACAATCTAACAAATTAAAAAACCGATCCTAGCGCTGAAAGTCCTTTACACAATGGTAGTAAAAGCTCACCTGATAGTTTGATTTTCTTTTAGTTATGTTGTATGGAAATTCGTAACATTCCTTCAAAATTGAACTTCTAGAAAACATCGATTTAGTAAAACTATATATTTTGTCAAATTTTGTCATACTAGTTTTATTATATTCCTCATTATAATTCCATAGGAAACAATTTTTTTCGCGATTTTGGAGGTTAAAAATCACGTTTTTTAGCACCTTTTGGTCTATAATTCAAAAAATAATAAAGATTTTCAAAAAAAAAACACGACTCCTAGGGAATTTTTGAGGAATATAATAAAACTAGTATGACAAAATTTGACAAAATAAATTTTTTGAGTTATCTTTTCCAAACCTAAAATGGGTCAAAAAACTTGTTTTTTATAATTTTCTCCAAAATGGTCAATTTCATGATCATAGTTGGATTCATTGAACCCTTTCCTGCAAAAAATGTATACTGTTATCAAGATTAAATGAATAATGAAGAAGTTACGGCAGTTTTACGGAGGCTATACGAAGGTGCACATCCCCTTCCCTTTAAGGATTACTCTATAACGCACGTTTCCCTGTTACAGATCTGCCTAACCTGGATTCGTCGATTTTATAAAGGGGGATATTTGTTGTTGTTTGATTAAAATAAATCTAACAACGGCGACCATACACGACTCCAAATATGGTACAGCCTATACATTAAATTAGACCATCGCATATAGCAAAACAGCTATGAACTATATTTTATTCTCTAACTCTGTAACGTGCATTTCCCTGTTCCAGCTCTCCATTTAAGGATCACTCTATAACGTGCGTTTCCCTGTTACAGCTCTCCCTGTAAGGATCACTCTATAACGTAAATTTCCCTGTTACAGCCCTCCCTTAAGGAGTACCCTATAATGTGCGTTTCCCTGTTCCTGCTCTATCGCAATTCGAAACCCTGCCAATTTCTTGCAACTTACCGTAGCATTTAGAAGCTTATCAAATCTCGGTTTGATGTAAAATTCGATGCCTTTTGCTGCACCAGGCAGCGTTACTCCGCGAATGAATAGAATAAATAGCACAACATACGGGAATGTAGCGGTGAAGTATACCACCTGAAATGAAAAGATAATTGGTAATTGATCAGAAAGGTATATTTGTTATCGATTGCAGACGACCGCATCTCGCATATAAAATCTATGAAAAGACCAAAGACGAACTTTAGATGTTCGTTAATATTTGTGTTTGACGTATATTGAATGGCAATTACACAATACAAAAGAAAATCTTAATTGGTTCCATCATTCTTTTCTATAAAATACCTAAATAAGTTTTATCTTAAAATATTGAGTCATTAAGGAAACCTAAAGTCAACAAGTTAATGTCATATCAATTTTGTGCTACCCCAACTGCATTTTCTTTAAGAACCTTAATTCAAAATGTTATACGCCTAAGCCGTCTACGAAGACGAAATGTCAATATCAGTAGTCACTGACGACAAAAGACATTGGTCATGATATGAATTGTCATGATATAACAATGAGTTGTGCGGCTGGTATAATAGTCCTTGTGGGTCAAGACACTTTGGCACGATATTATGATTACGATAGTTGCCATATCCTCTTCTTGTTATTTTGAAAGTAAAATTGAAAATAATAATGCAGCTTACCTTTCCAGAAGACTTTACCCCCTTGGCAATGCATAAGAATACGATGATCCAGGCAAGGAGTAAACATAGAAATAACTGCCATCGGATAGGCCCTATATCATGTAAACCTTCACTACGACCCAACGCATAGTTACTACAAATGAAATGTAAGAGATTGAAGTCAGCATAATTATATTAATCTTACTATAAATCTGGAAACGGTGTGTGTTTGTTTGTTTGTTTGTTATCATTAGTACTCCGTTAGTTTTGATCAAAGTGTCGCCTTAATTGCATGAAAGATAGAGGAAAAGTGTTATAAAGCATATTCCAGTGAAATTGGTTAATAATTGGCTCCAAAAACAGCAAAAAACCGTTCGAATTTGGCTCTTTTGACCATTTTTGCCGCGTTTTTGTTGGCAAGGGAGTGTGTGTACAACCTATCAAGCGCCGCGTTTCGCATACCGTCTATCGGGCGGGCGCCGCGTTTTATTTACAACTCATGAACTCAAGTTGTACAGTAATTTATAACTCATGTACTCAAGTTACAACTCATGAATCTCATTTGATCATCTAGCATGTTTAGCGGAACCCGAGCGTTGCGAGGGTGTCCCGCTAGTGTAAAATAAAAGATCGGCTATTAGGGCTAGCTAGTTGGCTTTCAACGCCTTCCCTTCCCCGACCGCCCCAACCACTTAAGTTGGACTAGGTTTTTACAAAAAAAATATTTATAAATAAAAATAAAAACAATATAAGAATCTTCCTTCTTTCAATGTTGTTTGTAACTATATACAAAAACATTCCAAAACAAACGTACAAACATGTGTCAGAATGATCACTTTCACGACGCCTTAATTGCATGAAAGATAGAGGAAAAGTATTATAAAGCATATTCCAGTGAAATTGGTTAATAATTGGCTCCAAAAACAGCAAAAACCGCTCGAATTTGGCTCTTTTGACCAACTTTTGCCGCGTTTTTGTTGGCAAGGGAGTGTGTGTACAACCTATCAAGCGCCGCGTTTCGCATACCGTCTATCGGGCGGGCGCCGCGTTTTATTTACAACTCATGAACTCAAGTTGTACAGTAATTTATAACTCATGTACTCAAGTTACAACTCATGAATCTCATTTGATCATCTAGCATGTTTAGCGGAACCCGAGCGTTGCGAGGGTGTCCCGCTAGTGTAAAATAAAAGATCGGCTATTAGGGCTAGCTAGTTGTTTTGTTGATGATTCAAGAGATATCAAAATGTGCTCTTATTTGTGTTCATTGATGTGTCATTTCTTTTCGTGTGTTTATAAAATCCCTTATCCTTAATTGCAAAATTATGATGAATAGGACAAAAGTGTAATACAAAATATTGCCTGAGCGCTATCCTACGTGCTAGCATCATGGTTAAACCAATACGAATTGGCAAATTTAGGCAAATCGTGTTCAGCGTCGTCTGTCTTTTCCAAAAAAAGTACACAACACCCTCTGTAGCCTACCCGAGATGCGGGCAGTCAATGAGTGTGACCAGTAACAGTTGAAAATAACAGTCACAAAGTCAAATTGTTTGGGCAAGGATGATTAACGATTCATAAAATTGATCTACAATGGGCTATTCCAGATAATAATGAACCCCACCTATATATAGAGGACATCTGAATTCCAGACTTTTTTTCCCACCAATTTTTCAATGAGATTCCATACCTTTTGGCACATGTTATTGGAATTCCAGACTTTTTCACAATTTAGACCCCCCCCCCCTCCCTATAGAGGACATCGGAATGCCAGACTTTTTCCCCACCAATTCCATACTTTTTTGAAGTTTGATCTGAATTTCAATCAGTTTTTGAAGTTTGATCTGGAATTCCATACTTTTTTTGAAGTTTGATCTGGAATATTCCATACTTTTTTTTAATTTGATCTGGAATTTAGATGCCGAGTCATGGAATTTCGGACTAAAAAATAAAATAAAATAATGTCTTCTATAGGGGGGGGGTCATTATTATCTGGAATAGCCCAATGGTGGCAGTTTATTGATATAATTAGGCCGAACCATAGATCCTTGAGAAGAATCAGGAACTATGGCCGGCCGAACTCACTCTCATACCAAGGATTTTACAAAAGAAAAATATCCCTGCGTTTCCCAGCTTTGATTTAACCAACTTCCCGATAAATTCGTACAAAAGAAAATCACTCACTCCCAAAATTCCTGCGCCGGTCTGGTAGCGTTCGTCGTGAAATTGAGTGATGTACCATTGCTCTTACTCACTTGACAGGCTGGTGTATTCCACCAATTATTGCAATCACTCCATGGTAATTTTTTGTTGAACGAGGCGAAGAAGTAAAATATTGTGTAGGCAATGACCATATTGTAATAGATCACTACCATTGCTGAGATAATTACCATGCCCCACCCGAGACCTGTCGGAAACGAAATTAAACGAAAAAAGGAAAAATATCATGCTTACTTAAAAATTAAAACTCCAAATTTTACACCTAGCAGATGACAATTTTTAAGCTCTCGGAATTGTATTTACAATTGTATTTATGTCGAGAGCATGATACATTTGAATTATGAATAGGTCATGGAATCAATAAGAAAACTAATTTACTAATGGTCAACCGTCAAGAAGAAATCTCACCGTACTTGGGGAAAATAACTATAACAAAATCTCTATTGTTATCAGGCTCTAAACAAATGTGCAGCTGAGATTGGAAATTGTGCAGTTGAAATCCAAAATATGTTTGCACACAACTCGTAGCATTCAATACTAAAAACTGAAATTGTCATGAACGAATTAAATGCCGATAAATTCAGAAATATAAATGTGCCCATCATAGTTTTTCCTCACTGTTTCTGTCATTGAATGTATTGCCCATGACTATGTCACACAGGTTGTGTGTTTTAAATTGCGTAGAAGCCATACCATTTTGGTTGGTGTTGACATTTAGCCTATTGGCAAAAGTTTTTAATATTGTTTGTGTAAAATTTCTCCAGATACATGTAATGAAAATGTGTACAAAATGATTACCAAAAACCAAGAGTTACATCTATGAAGGTTTCATAATATTTGGGTTTATTGTGTTACTGCAAAACAAGCTGGAAAAAGACAAATTTCTAGAATAATCAAAAGCACAGCATTTTTCTGTTTTATTCTATTAATGCAAATTTTGAGTTGTCAATGAATATCTTTCATGAAGAAAATATTTCCTCATTGGTAATTTTATAAGTTGTGGTAAACAATGAAACATCTATGTAGAACTACCAATTGAACCATTACTAAAAAAGGCTACAAAGTATCAGTTTCAATCAATTACTTTCTAATGATTGCCAATAATGTTAATAAACTGAAAAGAGGAGCAAAACCAGATATAACAATAGGCATATTATAACAATAGGCATATATATCAAGAGACATAACTGAAAGATACGGTACAATAGTGAATAAAATAACTATTTGTTTCAAAGTCCAGAAGTATAACATAACCTTGGATGACCGAAATAACTCATGGCTCACAACATAGCAATGGTAATTAAGATCCTACTAAAGATTTTCATATTTATTCTGATCGAGTAACTTATTAAGAGTGACTTTTTTCTAGATTTACAAACTTTTGGACACACATTTTTTAGATTTTGCTTAAAGTTGGGGAGATGAAAGACATTTAGTAGTTATTTAAAAATATGGTATTAAAAAATTCAGCAACCCTCTGTTGCCATGGTTACGAGCCTATCTTGTTTTAGGTCATTTTAGGGGGAAATTCTCCTAATTATACTGATTTCAGCAACGAAAAGAGTCAAAGTTTGGCAGAACCGTACACCAAGGTGGTACATGTTTTGCCCAAACTGACTTCATGAATGAGTTGCCCTATCTCTGGTCTAACAATCAACCGATTTAAATAAGTCAGTGTTGCCATATTGATACCCTGTTGCCATGTTCAAATATCACATTTTGAGGACGTTGAAAAAGTCAGATATTACTAACCGACTTCGGGTTGCTACAGTTCCTCTCGAGGTGATTTGGTTTTCTTCATGTTTTGTTTTTATAACAAGGACCTATTACCCTTTGAGTTAATTCAAGAAAAAAAATGGGGAAACCCAGCACTAACGTATCACGTGACCTGAAGTCACATGATCCAATTTACGGGAAATTGCATAGCCGGGTATATATGGGGGGTTACCGTGCACCACCAGTACTCCCCTAAACAACTTTTTTTTAACTTCCTTTCATTGTCTGTAAACATATTTAGTATATTACCAAAATAATTTTGGTATGCTAAGGGGTTATTCAACATGGCGTCGAAAATGGCCGCCAAATGGTCAAATTTCCTAAAATGACATTATATCAATCAAACTCGGGATCAAAATGTACGGTAAAAGTATAGTTTTAATAGTGGGACGTATGTATTAGACCACTAGACACTCATATCGAGTACTTTTGCTTTGTTAACATACCTAAATTCAAGATGGCCGCCAAAATGGCTGCCAAAAATGCTAAAATTCCATACATTCAGCATATATCAGCCCTACATGTATGATCAGAGTATAGTTTTAACAATGGGATATATGTGTTAGACTCCTAAAAGCTCATATGCGGCATTTTTGTTTTGCTTACTAATCTTAAATCCAAAATGGCCGCCAGAATGATGGCCAAAATTGGTCAAAAGTCCATAAAATGACATAATATTAACAAAATGAATGATGAAAATAGTTTTTAACAATGGGATGTATTTATTATATCACTAGTAACTCATATTCAGTATTTTTGCTTTGTTAACATACTTTAAATCCAAAATGGCTGCCAAAATGAGTCCCAAAATGGCTACTAAAATTGCCAAATTCCATAAGATAGGATAATAACAACCAGAATGTATGATGAAAATATATTAACAATGGGATGTATGTATTATAGTACTATCTATTTTTGCTTTGTAATAACTTCTGGATGATACATCACATTTAGCCATCTACTTCATATCGAACTTATATCCAACACTATTTAATGGAAGCAACTAATAACTATCCCATTACAAGCTACAGGGACATTTCTCAAGGTAGTCTTTCAGTTTCATTGAGTAGGTATTTTTCTGTCGTTTATCCGCTGACAGAGATATCTCGATGCCAAGGCTTTCACAACATGATCTAAGAAGCTGCAACTTAGCCTTTTGCAAGTTGCCACTTCTATTAAGCTCACACAAAAATTGGCTCCACTGCAAATAACTGGATGATCGATGGGTATACTACTGTCCATAGCGGCACTTATTTCTGATACAATAATATCATGCGTACTTTCAAATGCCGCTGCCTTTAGATCATTCTCATCATCGACGCTCAGTTTACGCTTGGATGCCAGTCGGGAAAAATAGCCAGAAATTTGCTGGAACGTGAGGAATTCGTTAAGTTGAAACAATTGTGTCCCATCTGGGCCTCTGACAAACTGCATCTGCTTTGCAACCAGGTTTGCATCCGCTTTAGCACTTTTGTTAATTTCTCCCTCCCTGAACCTTTCGTTAAGGTATGGTGTTTGCTTGTTAGAAAAGCGTGCTGATTTTTTTTTTTTTTCAGTGCCCAACCTTTTGGGCAGCTTGGATATGATTTAGATATGTTTGATGGAGCAAATGCCACTTTATTAGTGACACAATATCCAAGCTGCCCAAAAGGTTGGGCACTGAAACAAAAACAAAAAAATCAGCACGCTTTTCTAACAAGCAAACACAATACCTTAATGAAAGGTTCAGGGAGGGAGAAATTAACAAAAGTGCTAAAGCGGATGCAAACCTGGTTGCAAAGCAGATGCAGTTTGTCAGAGGCCCAGATGGGACACAATTGTTTCAACTTAACGAATTCCTCACGTTCCAGCAAATTTCTGGCTATTTTTCCCGACTGGCATCCAAGCGTAAACTGAGCGTCGATGATGAGAATGATCTAAAGGCAGCGGCATTTGAAAGTACGCATGATATTATTGTATCAGAAATAAGTGCCGCTATGGACAGTAGTATACCCATCGATCATCCAGTTATTTGCAGTGGAGCCAATTTGTGTGAGCTTAATAGAAGTGGCAACTTGCAAAAGGCTAAGTTGCAGCTTCTTAGATCATGTTGTGAAAGCCTTGGCATCGAGATATCTCTGTCAGCGGATAAACGACAGAAAAATACCTACTCAATGAAACTGAAAGACTACCTTGAGAAATGTCCCTGTAGCTTGTAATGGGATAGTTATTAGTTGCTTCCATTAAATAGTGTTGGATATAAGTTCGTTATGAAGTAGATGGCTAAATGTGATGTATCATCCAGAAGTTTTTACAAAGCAAAAATAGATAGTACTATAATACATACATCCCATTGTTAATATATTTTCATCATACATTCTGGTTGTTATTATCCTATCTTATGGAATTTGGCAATTTTAGCAGCCATTTTGGGACTCATTTTGGCAGCCATTTTGGATTTAAAGTATGTTAACAAAGCAAAAATACTGAATATGAGTTACTAGTGATATAAATAAATACATCCCATTGTTAAAAACTATTTTCATCATTCATTTTGTTAATATTATGTCATTTTATGGACTTTTGACCAATTTTGGCCATCATTCTGGCGGCCATTTTGGATTTAAGATTAGTAAGCAAAACAAAAATGCCGCATATGAGCTTTTAGGAGTCTAACACATATATCCCATTGTTAAAACTATACTCTGATCATACATGTAGGGCTGATATATGCTGAATGTATGGAATTTTAGCATTTTTGGCAGCCATTTTGGCGGCCATCTTGAATTTAGGTATGTTAACAAAGCAAAAGTACTCGATATGAGTGTCTAGTGGTCTAATACATACGTCCCACTATTAAAACTATACTTTCACCGTACATTTTGATCCCGAGTTTGATTGATATAATGTCATTTTAGGAAATTTGACCATTTGGCGGCCATTTTCGACGCCATGTTGAATAACCCCTTAGCATACCAAAATTATTTTGGTAATATACTAAATATGTTTACAGACAATGAAAGGAAGTTAAAAAAAAGTTGTTTAGGGGAGTACTGGTGGTGCACGGTAACCCCCCATATATACCCGGCTATGCAATTTCCCGTAAATTGGATCATGTGACTTCAGGTCACGTGATACGCTAGTGCTGGGTTTCCCCATTTTTTTTCTTGAATTAACTCAAAGGGTAATAGGTCCTTGTTATAAAAACAAAACATGAAGAAAAACAAATCACCTCGAGAGGAACTGTAGCAACCCGAAGTCGGTTAGTAATATCTGACTTTTTCAACGTCCTCAAAATGTGATATTTGAACATGGCAACAGGGTATCAATATGGCAACACTGACTTATTTAAATCGGTTGATTGTTAGACCAGAGATAGGGCAACTCATTCATGAAGTCAGTTTGGGCAAAACATGTACCACCTTGGTGTACGGTTCTGCCAAACTTTGACTCTTTTCGTTGCTGAAATCAGTATAATTAGGAGAATTTCCCCCTAAAATGACCTAAAACAAGATAGGCTCGTAACCATGGCAACAGAGGGTTGCTGAATTTTTTAATACCATATTTTTAAATAACTACTAAATGTCTTTCATCTCCCCAACTTTAAGCAAAATCTAAAAAATGTGTGTCCAAAAGTTTGTCAATCTAGAAAAAAGTCACTCTTAAGGATTTAAAGTAATTTTGAAGGAAAAATAGATCAAATACAGCTCAAAATTGTGTTTTTAGCGCACTAAATTCATAAAATTTCCCACGGCTTTCAACGCCTTCCCTTCCCCGACCGCCCCAACCACTTAAGTTGGACTAGGTTTTTACAAAAAAAAATATTTATAAATAAAAATAAAAACAATATAAGAATCTTCCTTCTTTCAATGTTGTTTGTAACTATATACAAAAACATTCCAAAACAAACGTACAAACATGTGTCAGAATGATCACTTTCACGACGCAAATGACACGATGGATGCAATGCACGACGCAAATGACGCAATTAATTAATTGTATTAACGTATTGCGTTACGCATCACCTATAAAACACATCATTTCGAGCCTTCTCTCGTTATTACTATTTGAACTTTTGAAGCGACAACATGAATACTATATTTAGATTATAGGCCTAACTTATGACTTTAGCAAATAAATGTGTTTCAGCGGACTACATTCAATGTTGTTTCCCAAAATGATGTTGGTAAAAAAGCCACACTAATGTGTTTGTGTGTGAGGGGAGGGGAAATCAGGGCGTTGGTGTCACAGTTGCCAAAAAAATGTAAGTAAAGTAAAGACTCGCGCCGAGCTTCTTAAGCTCGCGCGCGGAGTGCCCATCTCTCTTTCATTAGCGTTTGGGCCAGACTCCCCCATGTAATATTTGGCTGTGGGGGGTTCGCCATACTTCCCAACATGAATTAATGCCGGTACCCAATTATACACCTGGGTGAAGCGTGGCAAGTGCGGTAAAGTGCCTTGCCCAAGGACACAACATGCTGGCACCAACGGGGCTCGAACCCACAAACTTTGCATTGTGGAGCGAGGGTGAATCCGCTGGACCACGCATGCCCACCAAAAAATTGTGCAGTCTGTAATTTTTCCTTATTTAAGCCCTGATTGTTATCCATTAGTGATTGTTATTAATTTTAACATGACCTGATCCTCTTGAAGAATTTATTAAGGAACTGAGCAGATTATTATATTTTCATTAGGGACCGTTCATTATTTCTACCGGAGGGGGGGCCGGTAGCTGGAAGAAAGCAACAACCAAAAAACACATGACCCCCCCCTTCCCAAGATACTAAAAAGTTATGACCCCCCCCTCTGGAATGTAGAAAAAAGTTATGACCCCCCCCCTTATTTTTTTTGTACACACACCCCGGCTTACAAATACAATAAGCATACACAATTGAAGGGGTGGCTGCAATAAATTAGCACTTTAACTTAGCACTTTATTGCACCCACCCCTTCAATTATGAATATTTGAGAATACTATTCTTAAAAATATACACCAAAAAAAAAAAAATATATATATATATATACAACAATTATATTATTATATACACTTGTGATTTTTGTGGAGTAAAGTGTATAATTTCAGACAGTGTATGTGTGGGCATGTTGTCAGCATGGGCACAGTGTATGTAACTTTGGCTCTGTGCATGCAAACATTTGCCTGTGTGCATGTAAAATTGTGATATTCAGCCATTTTTACAATTTTAAGGGGGAAAAAAAGGAAATATTGCTGTTGTGCAGGTAACTTTTATTTAAACATGCTTTAAAACACCGAAAATCTATTTTGTGGCCACATGCCCATGATTGAGGTCTATTTTGGCTTTAAGGGGGGAATTTTTGATTTGATTTTTTGATTTTTGTGAGTGCTGTTATTATTGAATATTAATCAAATGAATACAAAAGTATACATTTTTGGAAAGGAAATCGATCAGAGAATCCAAATTTTGTGTTAATTTTGACCCAAAATGTTGAATTTGTGAGAAAATCACAAAATCCACTTTTTTTGACTCAATTTATTTTGGAACAAGCTAACTAAATTATTTTTGAGTAAAAAATGCCCAAAATTGCTTGATTCTAATATTATGTCACTAATCTAGGGAAGATTCTCTCATTTTTTCACCTAAACTTGTATTTTTTGAAATTTTAACCAGAAAGTGCCAAAAAATTGAAAAAATATGCCTTAAGAAAAAATTAAAAAATTATCCCTAGAATAGTGTCTTAATAGTATAATCAAGCAAATGTTGGCATTTTTTACTCAAAAATAATTTTGTTAGCTTGTCCCAAAAAAAATGGTTAAAAAAGTGATTTTTTTTGTGATTTTCTCAAAAAACAACATTTTTTGGTCAAAAATGATGCCAACAATGGATTCTCTGACCCAAATCCCATCCAAAAATGTATACTTCTATATGCATTTGATTAATAGTTCAATAATTACAGCACTCACAAAATTCCAAAAAAACTTCCTTAAGTCCCCTCCTCTCCTTAAACATGCTTTAAAACACTGAAAATATATTTTGTGGGCACATACAAAGAGTCATATTTCACATGATTGAGGTCTATTTTGGCTTTAAACGTGCTTTAAAACACCGAAAATCTATTTTGTGGGCACATGCCCGCATAACACAAGAGAAATAGGCATATTTCCCATGAATGAGGTCTATTCTGGCTTTAAACATGCTTTAAAGCACCGAAAATCTATTTTGTGGGTACATGCGCGCATAGCGCGAGAAAAATAGCAATATTTCCCTTGATTGAGGTCTATTTTAGCTTTAAACGTGCTCTAAAACACCGAAAATCTATTTTGTGGGCACATGCGCGCCTAGCGCTAGAAAAATAGCCATATTTCCTATGATTAAGGTCTATTTTGGCTTTAAAAATGCTCTAAAACACCGAAAATCTATTTTGTGGGCACATGTGCGCATAGCACGAGAAATATAGCCATATTTGTACTAAAAAATTATGGTTTGAAATATTAGTACAAAAAAGTTATGACCCCCCCTTTAATTTCCTAAAAAAAGTTGTAACCCCCCCTTTTGATTTCTTGAAAAAGTTATGACCCACCCCTGTTTGGTGCCGGCCCCCCCTCCGGTAGAAATTATGAACGGTCCCTTAGTATAAGTTAATCTGAAAGGTGAAGATAAGATAACGAGAAATCAAATGTTTCAGAATTATGAACAAGGTGGCGTACGGATGGTGTGCATCCAATCTTGCATGAAAGCTACATGGATCCGAACACTTCTTAATGCGTGGGATTTAGAGTGGATTAACCTTTTACAAAAAATGTAATCCCCTCTTATCATTATGGGATGCGAGGTCTATCATCTAAGGACCCTGTACTAATCTTTATTCTCAGTATCGTCTGTATTGTACTAAATAATATTATGAAGAAAATGTGATATTATTGTGTTGAACATAAGAGGCAACTGTGAGAAAAATTACCTAAAAAAACCTTGTAATCCGTAATGACCATAACCTATAACGGCATAAGTAAACAATATTATCGAAGCATTCTTTTCTTTTTCTTTTTCTTTTTCTTTTTCTTTTTTATCCGTGTTTTTTTGTTGTAACATTCACATATTACACATCGACTTAATACATTTTAAAGCTACTTTATTGATACTACTTGAATTCTTACCTCTAAAAAGTGGCGCTAAATCCCACACACCGACGCACCCTTTGCTGACGAACTGTCCGAAACCAAGTTCAAGAACAAACATTGGTAGACCTGCTGCAAACAGCATGATGACATACGGGACCAGAAATGCGCCTTCAAAAATTGTATAGAGAATTAATTTGTAATGAAGGTTAAACATTGCCTTTATAACATGTTTCACACCAAAACTACATATATATATATTGGATTCAGATTTAATAGAGTTTTATTTGACGGTTTTGCAATACTTTTCATCATAATATTGTGAGATAGGCTTTTAACGACGGGTATTTATAATATAGGTTAACGGGTTCGCCGTCGGACAAGTTTATAGTGTCAAGTTTTCTTCAGGATTAGCTTAAATCATCCAGCCCAAATGATGATAACAATCTCTATGTTTTGCTTAATATTATAATAATTTGGTCCTGAAGAAGTCAGAGCTAATCCTGACGAAAGCTTGACAGTTTTAAACTTGTCCGACGGCGAACCCGTTAAACTCTTAACCTCAGCTTTTCATCATGTTGGCATTTACATTTTCAGTAGGCCTATTTTGTATACGTTTTCAATATGTGTTTTCAGCCAAGTGTTTTATTATAATGAATAAATTCAAAACAATTTATTCAAAACAATTTATTCAAAACAATTTGTTCATAATAATGTTATGATTGACAATAACAACAAATAACAAGAAAAGGGTGATGTAGGATATTTTTGTCGTTTCTCCTCCCTCATTAAGTTCAAAATAGTTTGGATATACTGTATCTGGTCGGAAAAACGTTAATGCTGGGCTACAGAATTATCAAAATGTCATGATTCCATATCGCTATAACATTTTACTATAAAAATGATAACCATATTTTATACCTCCTCCATTCTTGTAACATAAATACGGAAATCGCCAAACGTTGCCAAGTCCTACGGCGTATCCAACAGACGACAGAATGAAATCCATCTTATTTCCCCAATTCCCGCGCTCTGTATTTTCGTCATCGCTGCCGTCTGCACTTGTGGCTGAATTATCTTTGGACGTTTCTTTGGCTGGGACGCCTTCCTCAAATACATCGTCGTCGCCGCCAGATGACCCATGAATGCGATCACTTATCTAGAAGTGATACAATGATACATGATGAAGAGTTATAAGGTCGCCTATAATATATCAGGGGAATTGACCACAGACGCCTAAATCAGTGACAGTTATTTTTAAAGGGACACGAAGTAGTGTTGAAGATTTGTTTTTAAAATCAATTTACTTCAGAATTAAAGATAAACATTAAAAATAAACATTATTGTTGTTTCTACTCACAAAAACACAGCAAAACTTGATTAAAACAATACCATCGCTATTTATTGAAACTTTTCTTAAAACGCCCTCTTTCGCGTTATGTATCACGGATACTACGGACGTAGTAACATTGTTCCTAAACGATGCCGACGTAACATAAACTGAAACTATATATATAATTCGGGTAAACTCTCTTAATTTTGTGATTTTGGGCATCATAGGCATTTCCCCGTGTAACAACACGGCTGTGTTGAGAGTTTTGAAATAATTAACTCGCGTCTCCTTTTACACGCATTCAGACCAGACTGCTGCGTTTAACTAGGAATTTGAAATAACATGAACATACAAATGTCATGGAATTGTAATAAACATAATATAAACATGTTAAAATGGAGCCATTTCATGATATTTCCAGTGAGAGAAAGTACTCTCTTAATGTAAAAGAGTGAAAATGTCACTCGTTGTTCAGAGTGAAGTCATTGTCACTCGTAAAGAGTGATATAAAACTCGGTGTCGAGTGACTTTTCACTCGGTGTCGAATGATTTTTCACTCTGTGCGATTGATGAGTTCAGAGTGAAATTATTGTCACTCGAAAAGAGCGATTTTCACTCTGTGTCGAGTGACTTTTCACTCTGTGCGGTTGATGAGTTCAGAGTGAAATTATTGTCACTCGAAAAGAGTGATTTTCACTCTGTGTCGAGTGATTTTTCACTCTGTGCGAGTGATCAGTTGTACCAGATTTAAATAATTTGAGAGCCGGAACACAATCAAATAGAAAAATATTCAAAAACTCAAAATATTCTTTATTTTATTAAATTTAAACATTATTGAAGTGATAATTAATGATGATATCAATGTTAATTGTTTCTGCAATAATTTTAAAGTCCAAATAATGATTAAATATAAATTACAGTAATGAAACGCGTAAAACATCATCGATAAAAAACACCATAGAAAGTAGATTTAGATACTTTACATATAGAAATATTATGTTGGTATATGATATCGTTTCACTACTGAAAGGAAGTGATAATGTAACATAGGCATAGGTATAGTTTGGATAATGACTCTTTGTTTGTTATTCAAATTTTCTATTGAATTGCAAGTTATTCATGAACACAATTCACTCTCTAGGAGTGACTGTGCTTCACTCAACGAAGGAGTAAATGTCCATTCTTTTAGAGTGAGAATCACTCTTTTCCCACTATTTCTGGGAGTGGATTTCACTCTTTTATAGAGTGAAAAGTCACTATTTTCCCTCTCTTTTAAGAGTGAAATATTTTCACTCTTTTAGAAGAGTGACTTTCACTCTAAGGAGTGATCACTAGATCCCTTCAAGGAGTGATCACTAGATCCACTCTAACAAAGAGTGAATATTCACTCTAAAGAGTGAAATTTCACTCTTTAACATTAAGAGAGTACTATGTTTTTATATATACTACACGACTTCGTAATCCTTACCGTAAACACTGCCCTCGATACGTATTTTTTTAATGAAGGCATTGTCAGAATTGAGAGCTGAACTGACCTATAGGCCTAATATATTATCTGAAAAAAATGACAATCATGAAATCGTTAACAATAACTTCCAGCAAAAGCATCTTTGAAATCGCCTATATAGGTGCCGCCATTCGGTAACTTTCGTTAGAACACTGCTCGTGATGTTTTGTAATCTTTGCTATCGATAAGTGCTGGATAAAGATTACTGGAGTGTTAACCCATATCAATATTTCAATTTTGACATAAATAGTTGAATCAATCAATATCATTATTAATTTCATCTTAAAATACTTTAATGTCGTATTTATTGACGACCCGCTAGGAAGGGTCAAGCTCGACCTTAAAACTTCTCATTCTTTTGTCAGTGATAATAATAATAACCATGCTTATAAACAGGCTAAATTTAAAGAGCTATAAGGTGAATTACACAATTAGTCTCCCGATAGATAAGTTTCAAAAGGCGCGACATAAAAACACTGTAAATTATAATGGAAAGAACAACATACAAAAAGTTCCATGATGATGAAACAGAGTGAAAAACATGGAAACTTTGTTCAGATTAAACAAGTATTTTTGACAGAAAATTTGAATTGGTCAGCAGTTTTTGAGGATGTTATACTAATGCAGATTGTTCCAGAATTCAACAGATCTGTTTGAACCTAATAACCATACGAAACTTTTGAAGTGACTTCTGAAATCCGTTTTTCATGTCTTAGTCCTTCTGAAATGTTAAACACAGTTATTATTCCCGACAAGCTGGATGTCAGCTCATGACTGAGCTATCCGTTACATGGATTATCAACTTGCGGTACAAGCTTCATTAAACAAGAATCCCCGGATGCATATCTCCATGTTAATCATTGTTGATGAATTACGACATTAAGGTTGTTTGGTAGTCATGGTGGATCATGGTGATAGAGCTTCAATTCAATGGAAAATTTAGGCCTAGGGGCGTCCGACAAGGCCTACCGATATTTTATGAGAAATACACTATATACGGCGTGAGGCTGTTTGGAGAAAGGAAGAAAGCAGCGCGGATGAGTGTATCAGGCTAGCAACTGTTTCTCGTTCATCAATACGTGAAGTCTTTCATCAAGAAAAATCATAAAAAACGATACTAAAAATTGTGGGTTGGGAATGCAATGCCTGCCAAAACGCCGGTAGTTGTACAAGACGGAAATACCCAAATGCAAATACAAAACAAAAAACTTATGTAACAGTAACGCAATACTTACAATTTAAAATGATAACCAACATTATTGTCCACCTGGTAAAATGTTGCTGTATATATGTAGACGTGTAGCCATTCATGACAGGCTAAGCTTTACAAACTTGCAGTAAGAACGAATACAAATGTAAGACTGTTTAATATTAAGTTTAATTCATTGTCAAAATTCCCACGTACTTAATTTAACCATCAAATTACTCGGGTCATTGTGCGGTGGTGCCTGTTAAATATTATGGATTTAGGGATCGAGTACTATTACATAAATGGTGGGGGTGAGAATGAGAATTTGGAATGGTTTTGCTGTGTGTGTAGTGATAAAATGGGCGGTGGGGTTGTGAACAAACGATCCCTTCCCCTTGCCGTCGCTCTGGCATCCCCATCAACAAGATCAATCTCAATGTTGGGACACTTGGAAACTCAGCTGTGGACATTAACGCCCTCAACATTTGCAGGAAGAAGGGGGTCGGGAGTTTCCAGTAAAGTGTTCCGTAACCATGGGCCCGCTGTTGAACAATCATGCCTGAAAGATCCTACTCGTAGTCCAATATTTGAAGTTACCCCAATATTTAGCTTTTATTGACAAACGAGATTGACAAGCGAACAAATATTCTGCAAAATATCGAAAATTACTGAAACACTTGAACGATATTCAATCTAAATATTTTGCGTAGTGCGAAATATAGGCTATCGTTTAGGTTGAATTAAATGGACGGTCCCTTATTATGTATAAGAATACAGCAAATGGTTGAGTGCTTGAAAAGAATACTCAATGAAAAGATTATTTTAAGCATGACTGGTTATTACGACAGAATATTCAGCATTGTTGCTAATTTTGAGCCAGAAAACCATATCTGCAATCGTTATTTTTACAATCCGCCCGCGCGGGTGGATGCAATTATGTCCCACACGGTGTACAACTCGGCCGAATCCGAGCTAAAGTCATTCCCGGAAAGCATTCAGAAGAGAGAACGGGCAAAACAGTAGGAGACTACAAATTCAATAGATGAGAGACTCGGGAGAGACTGCCATATTGCCTCAAAAAGGTGTCTTTAGGTTCTGCAAACAAATCCACTAGAGGGGATTTGGGTTAGATAAAAACAATGTACAAACATTTCAATAAGGGGGTCTTTGCAAAGAAGGGAGGGTGGGATTTCCAAAAAGAATGGGTCTTTGAATGAGAGTGGTCAAACTCAAAAAAATATAGTCATTGAATATTAGAGCGAGGCTGAAAAGGCCGGGTCTTTAAACTCCCACAGGCTTGGCCTGGAAGTATTATTATATACCCCTCGGAAAAATCCAGAGCTACCCTTACTACTGGGAGCTTATACAGATCGCATATGCTTATTAGAATAAGCAAGGGGTAGTGAGGAATTCTCTTAAAGCTGCCATGTGGATCGAATGGTAAGATCATTTGACCATGGACTTGACCTAAAAACCACTGTTATTGCAGGTAAGCCCTTTTGGTGCCTGAAGCACTCAAATGGAATATACGATCTGTCATGTCTGTTATTGTTTATGCTGTGGTTGTGACGTTTAAACTAAGATATTTCAATTGTCTAGTGATCGCAAGTTGAACTTGGAAGTGGGACAACTTGTTTTTGTTTTGTACTGGTATCGCATACACGGCCGTTCGGGTTCAAAAAACTAACAAGAAAGAAAATCATGGCGACACTTGCTTATATGGTATGTAAAACCAGGAAAGGTGGTTAAACATATTGAAATACTAATTTTGAAAGATTGGGGCGGGAAATTACACATAATACTCAACTCTCTCTGGAACCCTCTCACATACTCACAGAACTAGACGTCCTTTTAAAAAGCAAACACTTCAAAAAAACTCAGTTAAAAAACTTATTTATTTTCTTATTTTTTCTACGTCTTAAAAATGAAACAATTCAAATATCAAGTTTGGTATTAAAGCTTCAAATGTTTATAAAATAAATAGGCCTAAGCAGAGAGCAAGGTAATTTCAGGTATAACATTACCACAATGAAAAGAGAGTTAATCAATTCTATCATTCATTCTTAAGTACAAAATGGTTAGTGTTTTAAGCTTCAAATCGTGTATTCATTCATGTCATTAGACTGAATCTAATATTGTTGACTGGTCTTACGTGTGATAATTATTTCACAACCCTCTATAAATGTCATATCTCACTGATGCCAGCATTAACCTGTATCCAATTCACACTTAACTGTTCCCTAAATACCCTTACCTCCAGTAGATATTTCACATTTAGGAGGCAAACTAAAACTTGCATGATTTGAATAAAACAATATACAATAAAAATTCATACAAATCAATAAATTTGTCAAAATATTTATCTTTATTAAATTAAATACATTAACAATGCACTTTTGAGTATCAAAATTAAATGTATTATTACTTAGATACGACAAGTCAAACGGCCTAACAAATTTGGATCATGTTTTTAAATTTTCTTTTAGTCTGTATGTAGCTTGACCATAACATGTTATGGTATTAAGGGGGCTGTGCACCTTCGGTATAGCCTCTGTAAAACTGCCGTAACTTCTTCATTATTCATTTCATCTATATAAAAGTATACACAGTTTCTTGAAGGAAAGGGTTCAATGAATCCAACCATAAGCATGAAATTGACCATTTTGGAGAAAATGATAAAAAAAACATGTTTTTTGACCCATTTTAGGTTCTGCAAAGATAACTCAAAATATATTGTGTCAAATTGTGTCATACTAGTTTTATTATATTCCTCATGCAATTCCCTAGGAATCGGGTTTTTTGTTTAAATATTAATTATTTTTTGAATTATAGACCAAAAAGTGCTAAAAAACGTTTTTTGGCACTTTTTGGTCGATAATTCAAAAAATAATAAAGATTTTTCAACAACAAAAAAAACGATTCCTAGGGAATTGTATGAGGAATATAATTAAACTAGTATGACAAAATTTGACAAAATATATTTTGAGTTATCTTTGCAGAACCTAAAATGGGTCAAAAAACGTGTTTTTTATAATTTTTTCCATAATGGTCAATTTCATGATCATGGTTGGATTCATTGAACCCTTTCCTGCAAAAAAATGTATACTTTTATATAGATTAAATGAATAATGAAGAAGTTACGGCAGTTTGACGGAGGCTGTACCTGAAGGTGCACAGCCCCCTTAAGTTAGTGTAGTAGAGGACACCTGAACTATTGAAATGAATAAATATAAACAAATATAAACATTCTAAAGTTTGTTTTCACATAAACAACCTTCAAACATTCCAAATCTGTTTTTTGTTGAAAGAAAAAAGTCTGAATCGTTCACAAAAATAACAAGAGAAAACTGCGGAAAATCACTCTTTTTTTCCCGATCACCTTCAAACTCAGAGATCGCACAATTAATTTTGATCGGACATTCAATTCTCCCAATATGGACAGCCAATAGAAACAGTTCTACAATACTAGCTCAACTTTTTAACCAATCACAGATCGTGTAAAAAGATTGTTGGGCTCGAGAATTTACACCAAGATGGCAGCCTGCACTGTTTTCATGGAATCTCATTTTGAGCAGCTTGGTGCTAGCAGCCAGTAGGGAGGTCACGCTGCATGTCATATTTTGTTATACGCAAGAAAACAATGGAGTATCAGTGACTGCAATATTTGCGAGAAATTGCTTCGGATAATGTTCTATTTGGGCATCTCAAAAACTGAGAAACGTGTTAAAAATCATGCAGAATTTTAGAGGAGGGTCAATAACATCTGCAGAATGGTAAAATGTATAGTTTTAAATACGTTTGGTGACCAAATTTATGTCGTAAAATGTTGGAAAATTTACGTTTTGAAAATCCGTGGTCTTCAAAATTACAGGAATCCTAACTCATTCTAAACCTCACCAGATCATGAAATGAACCCTCGTCTACAAAAAAAAGTCCGTGTACGTATTGCTCTATCTGCTTGGAGATAGCGAAGACCACGGAAACCTCATAGCTTTATACTACAATATGAAATCTGCCATAGACATTACATGGCGAATATCGTACAGATTTGCACTGCAGACCTCTGTGATGGAGTGTTGACAATAGCATGACAATAGCAAGGTCGTTTGACTATTGTGTTTGTGCATGTTTGTGACGACTGACCCTGTTTAACAATCTTCATAGCTTTCATATAGGGCTTGGGTGACCAACTATTGACTGCTAGCATAGATGAAAGGAACCGACAATTTGGAACTCGGTAGTATATATTTAATGGAATAAATCGTATTGGAAACTGGAAACCAATGCTTAGCACTATGCTGCCGGAAACTGGATTCGTTTTCATGCACGATTTATCGCTTTTATTTCACTTTTTTGACATCAATTCTGACAAAATATTAACTTTTTTTAAATTATTTTCCTGGCAACAGATTGTAAGTAAACTGCATCCAATCATGTGAGTTTTTACATTGTAATCACGTTTTTAGTGTTCAAAATGCCTACAAATCTTGGCGAAATGGTTGTTTTTCATGGAACATTTTATGCTTGTTGTTTTACCCCGTAATTTCCCTCAATACTCAAAGCCCTAGTGCCCTCTTTCCAAAAATTAAACCTTGTACTATAGAGGGTTGGGGAGCTTTTTAAGCTTGTTAAAATTGTTTTGATGCTTATAGAATGATAATTAAAGTTACTTTTAATCTCTATATAGCTTAGGTGTCCTTTCCTATAAACATGGCACAATTCTGCAGGATATTTTGAATCAGCAACAAAAAACGCCTGTAAAATTCAAACCAAAAGGTGTTGTATCCTAACATTTTTAATGATATTCCTCTTAAATGACCAAATTGAGGAAGACACATCAAACCTCTATACTAAGGTCACGAATTTAAAAAACGACATTTTGATGAAAAGAAGAAAATAATTGCACAAAAAACGTCCAAAACACAAACTTTATAAATAGTCTTGAATAAAACAATATAAATATTAAAAAACGATACGTAATAAAACAAAACAAACAATATTAAGTAAGAATAAGGTAAGCCTAAAAATCTAAAATGATGTGTTTTTCTGTAAAGTGTGTTTATTTTGGTTTTATAGATCGTAAATGTTAAGCTTTCTTGGGGAAAATTACATCACAGAAAAATGCAAAACTTACAAAGCGGAAAAACGCGGAATTCGACAGTTACAAAGCAGAAAATTCGTGACCTTACTCTATACAGGTTGATGTCTCATATGTATGCACTTATTCTATGTGTTAAGGGGGTACTAAGAGATGTGTTGAAGGCTGCGCCCTCAATTAGGATAAAAACCGGGATTTCTACATGTTTACAATTGTAATATATAGACTCAAACAAACTAAATATTAACAATTTATAATGGCAATTGTATTACATACACAAACTTACAGCTGTAAGGATTAAAAAAATGTTGTTTCAAGATATTCCATCCCGGGCTCGGACAGCGTTTTATTGTAAACAGCGTTACACTATTTTTCTATTCGATTTGATTCAAATTACATACAATATTACATAGAGGGTGTTTTAAAAAGAAAGTTTCAATAAATAGCGATGATATTTCAACATATTTAAACATTGTTTGAATCAAGTTTTGCTGCTTTTTGTGAGTAGAAACAACAATAATAATGGCCAATTGTTTTGATAATATTAAAGTAAATTTTGTAAAAATAAATGTTAAACATCTCTTAGTACCCCTTTAATGTACAGAGTGACAGTTATGTGACTAAAACATCCATTCCCAGTGTGTTATCATTTCATTTCTTCCAAAGTATGAAACATAACTCCCAAAGGTTTAGATTTAAAATTAATGACAATATCACAATATCAATACCATCAAATGATAAGTGCATGTGCCCATGCTGATCCCCCCCCCCCCCCCCCAAAAAAAAAAATTCATATAATTATCTCTCACATAAGACCTACAACCCCCGAAGAAAAGGGTTGGCATAATTCAGTCATTAAACTATTATTTTTTCGAAAATTCATAAAAATTACAAGTTTCATTCATCTTCCCGCCATCAATTGATGTTGGGTCTACTTATTTAGCTGCTGAAGAAACAACTTCGATAAACATTGATTTGGGGAGTATTTTACCATTAAAGTTGGCCAACATTTAATGCCTTGATTGTGTAGCTGTTGTTGATGATAAAACAAATTGTGGTTTAATACCACAGCTTAATGAGTGACACATCCATTTGATAATGTTATTATTGTTTTTACCATTGTTTTTGTTTCTTTCTTGAATTTTAATTGTTGGTCTAGTTGTGTAACTTACAAACATCAAGATGAAGACTTTCATTACAAACTGGATGTTAATAATCTTCAAACTTTATAAATTAAAAGGTCACTTTAATATAGATTTTATATGATGCTAGAATTAAGTTGACAACTGAAACTCACACCTTTAGGAAAGACAGTATACATACCATAGACTTTATGTGGCAAGTATTTAGATTGAGACTTAAAGGGGTACTAAGATGTTTTGAAGGCTTCGCCCTCAATTAGGATAATACCAGGATTTCTACATTTTTACAATTGTATTACATACACAAACTTACAGCTGTAAGGATTAAGAAAAATCAGCCATCTTTGTGCAATAAAACGTTGTATCAAAATATTCCATCCCCGGCTCGGACAGCATTTTATGGTAAACAGCGTTACGCTATTTTTCTTTTCGATTCAAATTACATACAATATTAAATAGGGCTTTCTTTTTTTAAAAGTTTCAAAAAATAGCGATGATATTTCAACATATTTAAATATTGTTTTAATCAAGTTTTACTGCTTTTTTTGAGTAGAAACAACAATAATGGCCAATTATAATGATCATCTTTAATATTAAGTAAATTTCATAAAATAAATCAATCTCAAACATCTCTTAGTACACATTTAAGAGTCAACTGTGTGATTCTATAGTTTAAACCTTCTTGACTTATATATATTGACTTGTTAGACATGAACTTATTGCATTTTTATAAAGTTTTGCACATATATAAAATGTGATAATCTAAACATTTCTTGACCACCATATAAGTCTGTCGTCCCTAATGTGTCCGGTAAGTAATGATAGATTGAAAGGCACCACGGTCACATTAAAGTTATAGTTATTTATGACAGTGACGATTGGTATCTGTGCACATTGCCCTTTAACCACGTAGCCTGGCACATTCAGCTGTGTCAAGTTGCTGGTAAAGTAGCCTTGGATTGCGAAGAATTCCTGCAGAGATGGAAAAGAGAAGATCCAATAATAAGTTATAAAATATATGAATCTGCTCAATTTTATATACAAGAATTGGAGGTTCGTTTAGAATATGTACCATAAGACTTTTCAGCAGACCATTTATAACCAATCATTCATATAAAGTGCGTAACATTGTGGGGTATTCTAAAGTGCATAACATCGTGGGGTATTCTTAATAAGGAGTAACAAGGAGGTGCAAAGGTTGCTAGCCAAACTGAAAATATGATTGCTAAGTTATGCGGAGTAATATCAGCTTGAAAAAATCAATGCCATGTCAGGGTATAGCCATGTGTAATATACAACAACATTTCACTTAGTTTATGATTATATTAAGTGATTAATTAATGAATGAACAACGGTTTTACATCTTATTATTATCAGGGGAACTAGCCTTCTGGCAGGGGGTGGGCAAATGCCCCTCCCCCACCCCCACCCCCTCTAGTTACGCCCCTGTTAGGTTTGATTTCATACGATATAACTTTATTCCATACAGCAATCATACATTTAAGTGATAACTTCTTACACAAGTGCATGTTTTTTAATCAATTTCAAAGATTCTTAAAAGCTACAGACTCACCTTCTCTGCATTGTATACATCTACCAGAGCTTGGTACACTGGCCAGTTTGGGTCTCTAGTGAATTTAGTACTGTTAACCTTTTCTGTGCTGAACTGTAATATCCCCCACCTGATATACAATAACATAAATAAATGATAATATCAATCAGAACACCTCATTTGTCAGAGATATACATACATGTACAGCGTGTCCAAAAAAATAGGTCCAAACACCGGAGAGCTTATAACTAAAAATGTAGGAAACATAGCTGCTTCACATTTGGGGATATAACAGTAAATATATCTGACAATAATTGGTGAAATTATGAGACCAATCGGATATAAGGTTTTTTCAAATATAAAGCTTTGAACAAAGCGTGGAACCTGTTTTTTCTGATTTTGCCCATGAACCGTCCATTTGTTATATACTATTTACTACAATATCACAATTCAGGCCATTTTGTTTGTAGGACAATAAATGAAATGCAATCATAATGGCGAATAATTCGAAGAAAATATATTTCAAAAGCAATGCATCATCAAAATGAACTTTATTTTTTCCTTAAAATGAAATTTAATGCATTTTGATATTGTAAAAGGATCTGGTGATCAGCATTAACTGTTTTACCAAAGGTAATGTAGTAATTTGCAGTAAAGAAAGTTTAGCAATTTTATGTTCACAATAAGAATCATTTCAATCTGAATTAACAATAACCTTTCTCTTCACTACATCCCCCACCTTCAGTTCATTACATAAGCTCATTATATAGTACACATGTATATGAAAGTGCCGTTTTAAAGTTCAAAAAACAAAGATAGCTGTTATTGTAATTTCGAATCAAAATAATTCTACAAGTTTTCTCTATCCAAATATGTTTTAAGTTTAACCCTGCAAGTTACCAGAGATTTACAAAGGTATCGTAACTTTTGGGACACCCTGTACTTATAGCTGACAGGCGGTTTATGAACAACAATGTTTGGAGATCAGACATATCTTGTAAGTGAATGAGAAGTGTGTGGGTGCGAATCCTATTTATAACACTTTTGTTCAAGTTACATCTAAAAAGACCTGAAGGCCTCTAATTGATGTCAGACAAACAATGGAAAAGACATAGTCGCTGTTCTGTGTTTTTCCGGCCCTTCAAATGTATTAAGTAAAACTTCCCAACATTTATGAATAGGAAGTGTTGCTTTACACATGCTATGGGGCACGAGCACTCACAAGGCTTTATTAGATGTGTTTGTTGGCCCTTAAACATGTTTAGAGCAAACTGCCTAAAGGTTATACGTAAGAAGTATATCTTTATACATGCTGAAGGGCCAGATGGCGATACAAGGCTTTGACAAAACAGCGACAACATGACCTACCTCTCTGGAAGATGCATGTTGATAGCATGTTGAGGCGACCAAACCCAATTATCTTCAGGTACTCCTGGAAGCTGCACAGAAAAATTAGAGCAGTCGATAATCGATATTATTCTCTTACCCAAAAAAATACATGATGTTACGATCAATTGGCTGATCACATTTTGGCCTATCACATGTTACCAGCCATACCTTTATACTGCAATAGGTATTAAATACATTTTGTATTACATTACGAAAGCTTAAACATCCAAGATTTAAAGCCTACCTTACGTATTGAAATCAAACTTTTTATTGTATTTCACCAACTAGGAACCAAAACCATGTTTGCTTTCAAAGTATAAATTTCTTCAAAATTTTTGTACTTGTTATCACTGAAATTTATTTTAGACATGACCTACCTTTTCATAATGACCATTGACAATTTTAACTTGCCATTCTACCCTGGAAGGGAAAGTAATAAACAAATAAATGTAAGAGACATATACAAACTTCAAATTACACATATTTCTCTGATTAGTCATCATTTTCAATACCAATGCTTAATAAAGATGGCAGTGGATCTACTTGAACAGATGCCCAAACCAGTTGAGTTTTCCAATACTTCCTGAACCATGAGTGGGCCTCCATAACATAACATTGTGTATGTTCAAAGAGGGTTCCATTCAGATAAATTATTCACTTTAATATCTTTTTCTCATGATTCTGGTAAAACAAGCATCATTTTTTTAATATTTCTGAATTCTATACCTTACCTACTAAAATTGATTCTCCATTGGTCGTTATTCTTTGGTGGTGCTTTTGCTATGCTGTCATTGGTCACTAGTGATTTAAGTGGCATGGCTATCTCCACAGTCCAGTATTTATCTGTTTATAGAAGTTCATTAACAGTTATTCGGTTTATAACTGCTGATAAAAGGTATGATTTGTTGTTTGTAAACATTTGATACGATTGTTTCATTGCTTTCTTTATTTTTGAAACACAAAAACATAGTGTTGTCATAAAAGATGCAAAGCTTCTCCACTATGCACTGAATATCATCATTAAAAACAATGACCATTGGTAAAATGTCAGCACCCAGAATGAAACTGAAGTGGCATGTATCTATATACTAATTTTCGGTCCCTCGCCTGATTAGATAGTTCAATAATAATTTTGCACTCGCGTCCCTCTTCAACTGAAAAAGCGTGGTAATTGCGCCTCTAATACACGAGCTAATTAGATAGTTCAATACCCGTTTTTTCCCGTTTTCAGACATGCGCAGAAAGGATCACATGTGAAAATCCAAAATGTTGAATTTATTTTACTCGGGTAGCTACTGTTCGGACACAAATTGTGGTTTTCGGAGTGAGTGATGACATATGGTCTTCACCCAAAATATTCTCTTCAGGAATATAGCTACATTTCTGTATATGCGGCTGTTTGTTATTCTTAAAGATCGCATAGTAACAAACATTTATACGTCCGACAAATAAAAATATTTCACGACATTTTCTAAATGTAAACAAAAACTCTTACACAGATCTTAAAGTGACACTTTCACATTAGTAACATAGATGAATGCGACGTTTGCTAACGATAAAGAAACTGGCAGTACCATGTCAACCGTTTCTATGTTGTGCTGCGCGACCGCGTTTAACATGGCGCACGCGGTTCGGCGCGCACGTAATGACGCAGACAAAAAGTGTACGCGTTTGTGGCGCAAACCGTGCACATTGTAACGGAGCAGAGTGAAAGCAGGCAGTCCGTACACTCTTAGAAAAAGGATGCTTCAGGCTTCAGGGGTTCTTGGCTGTCCCGTATGGAACCCTTTATATCACCTTAAAAGGTTCCAAAAAGAACCATTTTAAGGTTCAAAATAGGCAAAATATGGGCAAACATTGGTCTTTCGAACCTCTAAAGGTTCTCTACAGAACCTTTTGGGGCCTTTAAAATCAAAGAACCTTTAAACCATTATACGGGACAGCCAAGAACCCCTCTGAAGCACCCTTTTTCTAATAGTGTACCCTATAAAGCCACCTCCTCCTCTCCGCACTTCCCTTACTTGATAATCTGGATATAAGGGCACATGGGGCATCTGGATAAACGGAACGTGTGGTACATTATCATGATTATTATAGAGTGACTGGATTATTCAGGGCATCCGTGGTATCTGGATTACGGGGTTCACTATAAAACGAGTCTCAAATTACCTGGATATACTATGCGCAGGTGGGCCACCTGTGATAACTGGATTTTAAGGGTGTACACTCAGGTAGTATCTCGGGAGGCTTTATAGAACACAGCAAACATGATAAAGGGACTACATTATACTATACATTAAGGCCCCACATGCCTATTGGAGGAATAATGTATTTAATGTAAATAGGCCAAACAAAACCCGGATGGCACACATTGTGCTCAAGTACAAGCGTGGAATGGTACAAGTGATATGATAGACTCCGCCGACCATAAAACTAAACGACCGACTATAAAACTATAACACTCAGAACGTAGGCCTACTGAATTACCTGGATACAGTATGTGCATATGGGAGTGGCGACACTTGCACCAGCACCATATGTTAAAGGCATATTATGTGATCTTTTCCAGAGAGCGCCCTCTATTCGTGATTTTTTTTAGAAAGTAGATTTTCTTGCAGATTTACATTTCTGATCATAATCGTACATATATTCCAAGTTACAGAGCGATACGATTCCTAATTACCTCAAAATCATGGTTTTAGAGTGAATTTAGACTAGAATAAAATAAGTTGTCGGATATCCGACAGTTTATTTTCACTCTAAAACCATGATTTTGAAGTAATTAAGAATCGTATCGCCCTGTAACTTGGAATGTAAGTACGATTTATGATCAGAAATGTAAATCTGCAAGAAAATCTACTTTCAATTTTTTTTCGATGTTGAGGGCGTTCCATGGAAAGATCACATAATATACCTTTAAAGGAGGAAAACGGGGTGGCAGGGCAATAAAAGAATCGGGGGAGACATTTAAAAGGTAATTTTAAGTAACTTTCAATTTTGACATTAAAATTCAACTTTTTATTATTTGGGGTACAAAATAGGTAGAGACATGCGCTGACAGGAGTATAACTGGGGGTATTAAGAACACGTTGATGGAGTAGGCCTACTCGGATTAATATCTTGGGTATCTGTATTATTTAAGAGCACATTGGGCCTAGGCTCATGGTGTATTAAGGGCACCATGTTACTTACATTATATCAAGGGCACCTTAGTACCTGAATTATTTAAGGACATACTCTTGATTGATATTTATATAAACATTTATAACGCTTTGATATTACTGACCTCTGCCTATTGTGATATGATTTTTACTGTCCGCTATCTTCGGCACCCGCGTTTAATTTACTTGACTATGATAAAGTAAGGGCACCTGGGTATCTCGAGATAACGGCACACTGCAGTGGGCCTACCTTGATTATGTGGTATCCAGTGCATTATTAAGGGCACCTGGGGTAACTGGATTAGGGGGTAGGGCTTAGGCCTATGGGGTCCCTGGATATAATGGGACAACGGGTACCTGCATTTCAGGTCTCATGGGAGGCCTACATAGGTATCTGGAAACACAAACGTAGGCCTACCTAGATTAAGGCAATGTATAACCTGGATTATCAAAAGCACCTGCGATATTCGGATTATTTAGGGCCCCGTCTGGATTATGTATACATGTATAGGACATGTTCTTGATATTATTGTATCAAATTTTCTTACGCTTTGTTTACTTATTCCCCGTGAAATCTTCTAGCGGGTCCAGCGCGAAGCGCTGGTGCCCGCTAGTATATTATAATTTGTGGACCTTTAAGATATCTGGGAGTTTTGTCCTAGATATCAAGTCTTTGAATCATAACTGTTCGATTTCCAATTTGTATACAATTTTCAGAAGAAATGTACCAACTTTTTAGAATACTGATTTAATGAGCAGCATTATGCTACTGGACCACTAGTTTTAGTATCCTTCAATATAACAAAATTATGAAATAACAAAGACAATAAGATACTGATGTATGATGAAAGTGAGTGAAATCAGTCAATGGAAAATGTGTGTTAAAGGAAGTGTCCCGCAAGCATAAAAGTGTGCATTATATGTTAGAAAAATAACTATCAAGCCCAACTTTTGTAATTATATAGAACAAAACACCACACTTATGACAAAAAACAAATAAAAGCCGCAATCTCTCAACATGCACTTTTTAAAATTCGCGGCGATCGAAAGTCCCAGTGTCGATGATGTCATAGTTATACAATGCACATGCGCAAATTTTAGCACCGATACCCGTGACGTCATCGACACCGGGACTTTTGATCGCCGCGAATTTTAAAAATTGCATGTTGAGTGATGGCAGTTTTTATTCATTTGTGTGACTAGTATGGTGTTTTGTTCTATATAATTACGTAATTTCGGCTCGATAATTATTTTTCTAACAAATAATGCTCAATGTTGTGCTTGCGGGACCCTTCCTTTAAAAGTTTAAAACACCTGTTATGAAAGAGGTTACACCTGTGAAAGGCATGTGGGGCACAGAGATTTGTCTCGTTTCCATTGCTTACCTTTCACTGTTGGATCATTCACTGGACCATCTATATAGATTGCACTCTTCAATATTGGCATCTCAAAACTGCTATTGGCAAAGCCGCCATTCATGTATGGCTGATGATAGTCACAATGAGAGATACAAGACTTAGTGTATGACCCTATGTTGAACTTTCAATACATTTACTAGGCCTGCCATAATATTTAATATGATAGGAAATAAATTTATTGACTGTGTATGTTGGGGTGTGTGTGTATGAGATACAAATAAACATGTTATCTCCTTATCATGACAAAACTATGTATACAGCAGTCTATGTCCTGGACAGAATTTTAGGATAGAGTGTACTGGACAGAATATAAGGATAAAGTGTACTTTAGGCCCCAGACATGCGTTAAAACACAGTAGAATAAAGTGCTTTATTTAAACTATGCACTTAATTCTATCAAAGACTTGACCTAAAGTACACTATTTCCTGAAATTAAAAAAGTTGAGAATGGCCAGAACATGCAATCATCTAAATAGACTATAAATTAAAATACAGGGTGAATCGAATAACAAATTGTACATGGATTGAAACGGCCCTTTGACCTTGATGTGTTCATGAAATGACTGTTGCTTGTATTAACCCTATCTAATCTAGTTTATCTTCCAGAAGAATGAAAGTAATTGATTGAAAAATAAGCCAAATGTTTTGCATCTTACAAAACCTGTAACATTTTATTTATTTTTTAGTTGATTACTTTCATTTTTTTGGAAGATGAACTAGATTAAATATGCTTTAAAAAAACAAAATTAATGTCATGGTTCATTTCACACATCAAGGTCAAAGAGCCGTTTCAATCCATGAACATTTTGTTTTTTGATTCACCCTGTAATATATGTTTACAATACACGGTTTGATTAATTGTGAGGGGGTAACTGTTGAACTGTTCACCAATAATGAAATGTTTCATTTGAATGGCACCCATTAAATATGATCCATAACATAAATGTTGTTCCAAATAATGTTCTGATCTATTTTGAAGTTCAGAAAATGTGTACAACGATGAAATCTTAAATTTACTTACTTTGTTCAATATCAGATCCCAAGTTGTGTTGATAGCATTGATTTCAAACTCTTTGTACCTGTATTTAGTAAAGAAATGATAATCAGGTTTGATCATGGATAAGTGAATGAGGCCATCTATGAAAATGGTAGTGTTATTGTAATAATGGTCATGAATAAAGTACTTATGCTTTGGAACTGGTGATATTAAATGGTTCTCTCCAAACAAAAGGTTCACCTATATAATAATGTAATATATACATGATTACACAGCACATATCAGTAGTAATTCGTCACAAACCTCATCGGGCAAGTAATGATCAAAGTTTGTCACACATTGTGAGAATCAAATCGAATCGAATCTTTATCATATACCTTTGATAAAGATCCTGCTAGGATAGAAAACTCATATCAGGCCTCTTACAATTTGATATTTTACCAACAGGACATTGTAGTGAATAAGCAGTTTCCAACAGGTCTTTTTATCACCCAATTATTATCCCAATGGATACTTCTCATATATTACCGTACCAATGTGTGCTCCAATCAGGATCTGTGAACACCTGGAGAAATGCAAAGATTTCATCATTATTGTGTGAATAAGCCACTTCATACTTGGTTCAGGAATTAAAATCATTGTTTTTGGTTCCATAATAGGAGATTTATTCATGATGTAGTTTAGGTGTGTTTGAACACGGCACAACATGACCTGGTATAAATTTGACCTATTTTGTAATTTTAATGTTCATGTTTTGGTTATTTCTCCACTTACATCCAAAGGAGTGGCTTTTACAATAGGATGAGTAGGTAGAACAATTTTGTGTGCAAGCTGTAATTCAAAAATATTCATGCTTGATAAGCCTTTACATATCAATGTTTTCTCTTTGGCCTAACTAGGGTCTTCAATTATTTTATTTGGGGGGGGGGGCATGTGGGGGGACAGGCCTGTGATCAGGGGGACGCATAACCAACTTTTTTTTGTTAATACACATCAAGTTTGTTACTTCATCTTGTTACACCCCTGCTCTTTACATACCTCAAAATCATTGTCTTTAAAAACTGTAATATAAACAAAATAATGCAAGAATTAAATCTTTATTATTGGTTACAACAGGTTAGGACTGTTAGGGTGGTATAATTTTACTGTCACTAACTAGCAGAGAGTGAACAACTTGGATAGCAAATGCAAAGAAGCTTGAAATGTTTTAATTATCTTACATCTAGGGTCACTTATCGGGGGGATTAGTTTGGTGGTGTCCCGGTGAGCACCCGATTGGTAGAATCATCCATGGTCATTTAGTTGAGGTATAATTTGTAATTTATAATTTGTAATTTGTAATTTGTAATTTGTAATTTGTAATTTTGTTTATTAACGGCCCCTTGTATGGACTTTAATATGTGTTGCCACTCCTTATTACAAAAACACAATTAAGGTGTGCTAGTCTTCTTATCCTAGACAAAAGAATGATTATTAACAGACATGGAGAGCAGACAAATTAATAAACTCTGTCCTGTCCTGCTACAGCGGTAAAAGAGAGGAGGATCTGTATTAAAATTAATTTAAGGGAAATCGACATACCAACTGAATCATGTTCTGTCTGGTTTGCAAACACATCGCTCTCCTGTAGGTATGCTCCTATGTAAAGATAGGTATCATCCCATCGCATCTTGGCCCATGTCTCATAGCGGGGTGTTGGAAAGCTTTTACCTTGGATATCTGCAAGAAATGTTTAGCCAGTTTACAATATGATACTGAAATTTTGTTCTTATCACCTTAACCTTTTTGGGGAAGAGTTTTAGGAACTAGGGTTTTAAAGAAAACACATTTTTTTCTGACTTCATGATACAATGTAGGCATTAGATGGAAAGTTTCAAGAAATTATCAAGGCATACAAATCTTAAAATGGGTATCCCATACCAAAGCCAAGCGGGTAGCCAGCTTTCCCAGTCAGGGGTGGCAGAATAAAATGTTCATGCTGGTTTTGGTAACTGTGGGAACACAATTTGGGTAGTCTCAACATAGTGATATAAATGCTGATGATGCAAAAGTCATCAGTGTTGTTTAAGAATCAAATGGATAACTAATCATGAGTGGCAGCACCAGCATCATTTTTTATTGGGAGGGCAAGACAAAATCTTGAGTGCAAGAGCAATTTTGTGAGTAAGGTGCGCACAAATATTTTGGCTTTTAATGTCAAAATTACCTTAAAATTAGCTGAACATTAGCGAAATTCTAATTTCAGACCAATTTTAAGTTAATTTGGATTTAATTTTGACATAAAAAGTCAACATTCTTTATTGATTGAGGTGGGCTCGTTCTGAGTGGGGGCCCGGTTTTTACTTGGGCTTGCAAGCTCTATTTCCCGAGCAGAAATTGACTAGAATTGCCATGTGAAACTGCTTCCTTTTTGCCCGGTAAACATGCTTCGTATGCTAAAAGTAGCCCGGTAAATAAAACGTATCGGATTGATTTAGGCTAGGGGTTAAATTAGAACACAAGCAATAAGGCAGCTCTAAAGACCAAAGAAATGAATGCGAACCTACAATAGTTTGGTCAGCTCCAAATTGGCGAAGCCTCCTTACAGCAGTGACTGAATAGAAGGATGTGGGCATGCCCGAATGCAACAGGGGACTGTAAGGCTGTGGTCGACACGCCATATGTCGACACAAAGTATATTCTGACATGTCGCTATAATATTTAATATATCGACAGAATTAAAATTCCCTCACAGACCTTCAAAATACCCTTGTAAAATTGTAGTACAGGAAACCCATACGTTGGTGGGTTTTTTTCTTCCCCTACCAACCTAGGATGGGGACAGATAAGTGAAACATGCAAAATACCCTATGATGAATAATACCGACTGATGACAAATATCACTAAGTATGATTTGTTGTACTAGTGTGACCATTGCCATTGGGACTATTTCCACACTAGAATACTAGTATACATATCAGAACTTACCAACAAAACTTTCTGTTGGTGCAACCTGCGTCCATTCTTTTTCATTCAGTTTTCCATCGATAACAATCAATTCATCAGGTTCTAGGTGATAGGCTATATATGTATTTGGAAGGGGTAACCAATTACATGATGTCGAATACACATGCTGTATTTTTAACAATAGAATGAAGATAAACGGTGTCATAATGTTAAACTGAAACATTATTTTGTTTTCAATTTGCACCAATTATCCAATGCTAAACTGAGCCCGTAACCAAAGGAAGAAGACAAAACAAAGAGGGCGTGCTTCAAGTTGTGATGAAGTTTATCAGCCCTATCAGACAACGATGGACACGATTTTGGGTCTACATTTGATTTAGAGCCTGGTCGTTTTATTACATCGTTCGAATTTATTAACCGTAACAAACGTTTAGCCAAACACTGTATACATGTATTGCTGAGTAAGTTGCTATCCTCAGTAGATAGCAAGTCTATTAGAGTAACTTGCTATTTTCATTTCAGTAGATAGCAAGTCTATCAGATTAAATTGCTATCTTCAATGGATATCAAGTCTATCAGAGTAAATTGCTATCTTGGATAGCAAGTCTATCAGAGTAAATTTCTATCTTCAGTGATAGCAAGTCTATCAGAGTAAGTTGCTATCTTCAGTAGATAGCAAACCTATCAGAGTGAGTTGCTTTCTTCAGTAGACACCAAGTCTATCAGAGTAAGTTGCTATCTTCAGCAAATAACAAGTATATCACAGTAAATTGCTATCTGCAGTAGACACCAAATCTATCAGAGTAAATTGCTATCTGTAGTAGACACCAAATCTATCAGAGTAAGTTGCCATCTTCAGGTTCAAGTTGCCATGACAGACTTGCTATCTACTGAAGATAGCAATTTACTCTGATAGACTCGCTATCTACCGAAGATAGCAACTTACTCTGATAGATTTGCTGTCTACTGAAGATAACAAGTTACTCTGATAGACTTGCTATCTACTGAAGATAGCAACTTACTCTGATAGACTTGCTGTCTACTGAAGATAGCAATTTACTCTGATAGACTTGCTATCTACTGAAGCATGGATAGCAACTTTATATTCTGGTAGACTTGGTATCAACTGAAGATAATAATTTACTCTGACACACTTGCTACGCACAGAACGTACAGAACTTCCAAACCTGGTCCTTAAACCACTGACGGAGTTCATGGGTTACATGTGTGCATGGGTTACATGTGTGCTTATCAAGATGGAACAGCAACGTAGCATACGAGCGGCATTAGGCCTATCATGATACAGACAGCCGGATTAACTCCCAAAAAAGTCGTCAACTCGTCAATAATCCCGTCATCTGTAAATTATGTCGCAATTATCTAGTCAATAACCACGTCATCTGTAAATTATCTCGTCATCTCGTCAATTATCGTGTCATCTGTAAATTATGTCGCAATTATCTAGTCAATTATCACGTTATCTGTAAATTATCTCGCAATTATCTCGTCAATAAATATGTGATCTGTAAATTATCTCGTCATCTCATCAATTATCACGTCATTTTAAAATTATCTCGGCATCTCCTCAATTATCACGTCATCTTGAAATTATCTCGGCATCTCGTCAATTAGCAAGTCATCTCGTTAATTATCACGTCAACTTGTCAATTATCACATCATTTTGAATTTATCTCACAATTATCTCGTCAATCATCATGTCATCTTGAGATTATCTTGTCATCTCGTCAATTATCAAGTCATCTCGTCAATTATCACGTCATCTTGAAATTATTTCGCAACTATCTCTTCAATTATCACATCATCTTGAAATGATCTCGTCAATTATCACATCAACTCGTCAATTATCACGTCATCTTGAAATTATCTCGCAATTATCTGGTCATCTTGAAAATATCTAGTCATTCACTCCCGCATTTAAATCAAATTGACCATTTCTAGCAATACAATTTCCCCATAATTATGTTGGTGATAAAAAAATAAAAAAATAAAAAAATAAAAAAATAATGGGTTTCCTGTACTTAGGTATGACATGACATACTTACTGCACACAAATGACTTTACACGCGGCAAAACGTTACCGTGTCCAACGCCGTCTGGTGTCAGTCAGGCATTGTGATGAACGCCCTCTTTCTGGCTGTAAAAATTAACCGGAGAACTTTGCGAGATATTCACACAGAATTAAATAGATGGAAGCCAACAGCAAGTGACGCCACGACTGCTTCGTTTGCAGGGTATTTGTTCGTTTGGTGATATTCTGGGATTAGGCTACTGAATATTACTGTGGAGTTTCTAGTACGGGAATCACCCGGGGGAATCATTGGAAATTCTGTAACCTCAGCACTTATTTTGTCTATGGATAACATCTAGGGATCCAAGATGTGTTTCTCACCACCACCAGGTAAGTGAAATGAATATTATTAGAAGGAATTACCCTTTAGAATAGAAGAACGTCGTAGCCTACACCAAGGCATTACACACTGAAACAAATAAAAGGTTTCTATAGACACCTTTTCGGGTGTCCAGTTTTGGGTTCTGAGGCGCTACCAAAAGGTGTCAAAGTGACACCTTTCGAGTGTCTTGATGACTCCTTTAGGGGTTTCTGGTAACACCATAAAGGTGTCAAACTGGTACTGACACCTTTTTGGTAGCGCCTCAGAACCCATTTGAGGGGGTTTAATTTGACCCCGTGTCGGCAGATCCATTAAAGATGTCAACGGATACCTTTACAGTGTCAGGAAATCCATTAAAGGTGTCAGGGGATACCTTTAAGGAGTCTTAATGATTCTTAGAATACTCTTAAAGGTGTCCCCCGACACCTTTAATGGTTCTCGTGAAACCTTAAAGGTGTCCCTTGACACCATTATTGGGGTCAAATTACACCCTCTCAAATGGGTTCTGAGGTGCTACCAAAAAGGTGTCGGTACCAGTTTGACACCTTTATGGTGTCACCAGAAACCCCTAAAGGGTTCTCCCAACACTGCTCTTGGTGTCAAATTACACCCTAAAAAGGGTTCTGAGGCGCTAGACCCCGTTTTGAAAGGTGTCAAAATGTTTTGATGACACATTAAAGGTGTAATCTGGACATCTTTAAGGTGTCACCTTGACACCTTTAGGGTTTCATTTCAAATTGACACCACTGGGGGTGCATATAAGACCCCGTTTTGAAAGGTGTCAAAATGACACCTTTCAAGTGTTTTGATGACACATTAAAGGTGTAATCCGGACATCTTTAAGGTGTCACCTTGACACCTGTAAGATGTCCGGATTACACCTTTGTGTGCCAATCAAGAATGACATGCGAGAACATATTTTTATACTATTTTCTTTATATTTATAGATACCTCTCCATCAAAATTACTACACTATAAAAACCTAATTAAGTTAGCTAATCAGTGTCATTTGCATTACTTTTCACACACTAGCAGATGGAATATGGCAAGTCGCCATTTCCGTGGACCTCGCTAATGTAAGCTCCCCAGTCCCCAGTAAGCTTATTATCCTTATACATTACACATAGCCCCGGAAATTTTCTCACATGTTTTTAAGAACATTCGTATAACCAGCACTTAACTGAATGCACCACCGATTAGCCTCACTTAATAAGGTTATAGTGTAGTAATTTTGATGGAAAGGAGTCTATAGATATAAAGAAAATAGTATACAAATATGTACTCACATGACATGCGACGCATCCGTTGCACAATACAGATGAAAAAGACTAAAAGACCCGCAGACGAACTTTCCTTGGCCTGCGCATGTGCACAACTTCGAAAACACCATCAAGGTGTCCAACGGCACCATCAAGGTGTACATTTGCATCATATGAATCATCAATGCACATGAGCAGTCACAGGTTCTGTCATCTGCTATTAAATGTTAAAGGTGGGCGCGCAAATTTGACACCATCAAGGTTTCATTCGACACCACGAAAACGAATCAACACTACGGAGGTGTCCACTGACGTGAGAGACACCTCAATGGGCGTCAGTCAACACCCAAAAGGTGTCAACAGAGGTGTCAACGTGGAACGTAAATTAAAACTATGACACCCCTGGTAGTCTCAATGACACCCCGGAGTGTCATTTGGCATCATAATTGGTGTCCCCAGACAAACAAACTTAAATACTCTCAAAAGGTGTCGGCATGAGCCATTACATTCTCAAAAGCCTATCACTTTGTCAAAAGCGATACTCATTCTGGTGACACTTGACACCCAAGGATGGTCGGTGGTGATTAGATTCTTAAAAAGTGCTGATTGACACCCCAATATATTTTCAGTGTAGGCACCGGCTAGCCGGGGTGTGTTCCCTTTTATTTAGCCCACAACGGTCTTTTGTGAAGCGTGGCACTTGAAGTTGATGCTGTTGCTATCTTTGCGCTTCTGCTTTTTTGGGGGGGGGGGGGGGGGGGGGCGTGGAGATGTGTGCGAAGCATGCACACATTTTGCCTGCTAAATATATCAAGAATAAGGTGACCCAGATATTGGCACAAAATGGAGATGTATGCAAGTCATACACATGTTAAAGGTAGATGTTCCGATTTTCAACTTGAAGTTTTCTATTCTACATGAAAGGTCATCCTTAAAAAGGTCGTGTTCCAAAGTTCGAGTTGCATAGCTCTAATGGTTCTTATTTTAGACGCACAAGATGCTGTAAACTGTACCCATTGAGTAGTACACAAACTATATCGGTGGTTACCACCATTCGCGGTAATTCGACGTTATTTCATCGATTTCTCCGTAATTATACCGATTTAGGCCGTCAAATTTCAGTATGATGATGAGAAAAATACGAGCTTTCATATGATATGAAAATCTCCGTATGTTTGAAATAATTCTGTGTTACGAAAATGTGATCGGGTCATCTACCTTTAACAGCAGAAGCAAAAATGGCGCAAGCAAAATAGGTCAGAGCGATTACACACATGATCTTTCAGTCAGCGGCGGATCCAGGGGGTGCTGCGGTGGCTGCAGCACCCCGGGGTATGAAGAAGAAGAAGAAAAAAGGGGGGGGGGGGAGAAAGAAAAAGGAAAGGGGGAAAAGGAAAGGAGAGAAAAAGGAAAGATAAGAGAAGAAAAGGAAATGGAAAAGAAAGGCAATAGTGGGGGCTATAGAACAAGAAAAAGGCCAGACCAATTGAAAGTGTGCAGAAATAACATGTGCGGTATAGGGATAGGCATAGGATTTTCTAAAACAACTATAGAGAATATAAGATTATAAATTCTCTTCTCTTTTAGTAGGTTTGTTCGTTCAAAGTTGTTCGTTCAAAACAAGTATGAAAGTCGCATGTTCGTAGATAATCAAAAGACGTTGCTATGGTTCGTGATATAATAGTCTTATCACGCAAATTACGGCCATTACTGCCCAAATGCTGTGATGGTATTATAGGCCTATGTCCCTGCTGCTTTGCTTCTTTGAAGTGTAGGCCTGTATAATTAACGGTTCATCAGTGCAGATTGCTGAGAGTGAGACCATGTTGCATTCACAAGCCTTCTCAAATACTATAATATAATTCCAACTTATTTTAGTATGGAATATGCTTTACATGTATATGATGAAAATTGTACGAAAATATGTTGAAAAATTCCTTAAATTGGAAGCAGATTTCTGTGATTTAGTAAAGTTCTGTTTGGGTGTTTTTTTACAGACAATAGTCAAAGATCAATTTATGAGTCCAGGAATGTCTTTCCTGATAGTCAATTCATTATAAGAGAGAAAAAAAATATGTGTATAAAAGTTTTAAAAAGATCACATAATATTGCTTTAAGAGGCCCATTTAGAAAATATTCACCAAAATGTTTTAATGACAAATATACTAAGTGCATTGGAAAGCAGCATCTTTTTAACTTTTTAATTCATAGTAATGTAATTTAACTTGCTTTTTGCTAAATCCCATAAAATCCACACATTATTTGACGAACCAACCAACATTTAAACTTTAGCTCCTACATGTATCACTTTTCATTTAGGAAAACAGATCAGTAACTGCCAACAGGTGAAATATACATTTATAATTTAATCCCAGGGGGCACTCATGTATAAAAGTTGTAATCATCCATGTGAATCCACTCTCAAAAACTACCCTTATGGCAGACTCGCAAAGAAGGGAAAAGTGACCCTTAACAAACAAGGATTTACAGAGTTTGATGAATCATACTTATAGCAACGGATAGTTCCTCAGGGCAGAGTTAAGATTGAAAATTGTGCCATTCAGTCTTGTTAGTAAGGGGTCGTCCAAAAATATCACCATTTTCACTTACGTACAGAGCGTACGTAACTTTTTACCCCCCTCGAGTTACGTACGCAATAAATGGCGAAATTTTATTTTATTTTGTACTTTAAAAGAAAAATCCCGCCTCTCAAGATCGCCATTTAAGTTACGTACGGTTGGGGTATATTTCGACCCCCTCCCCCCCCCCCTCTTACGTACGCTTTGTACGTAACTGAAAATGGCAAAAATTATGGACGACCCCTAAATTTGTCTTGGCCTAACCATTTTCGGGTATTTTTACAATGATGACGCGTGACTATTGGCCCAAGCAACCCCTAGCACGGATTCAGGTTGAAAAATACACCCTTAATTTTGTGAAATTGGTGATTTTGATACCCTAAGCACGGGTCATTGCGAGCCTGAGTAGTGGTCGAAAAAAGTAACCCCTTAATCCACGTTTTTGTTCACGCGGATGATTACAACATTATACCTAACTGCACTCCCCTATCCAGGACCATTTGCATGGTAATTTGGCATGCTTGCTTTTATAAATTTCTTGAACACCTGCAAAGAGATTTTCACAATCAATTATAAGTCAATGTGTATGCAATCAAGAGAAAACCGGTTATTTGGAATTACTAAAGGCTTTTATGATGGAAAAAAGAAATCAATTTTTGATAAACTTTTAACTTTATAGTGTAATTAGTAAGAAGAAATTTGTGTACCAAACTTTTGAAGGGCTTTCAGAGAACACATACCTGGGCTGACGTCAGTCATTATCGAGTTTGAGCCCGGGGAAACTTGCCTGCCTCAGATGGTTTCCCAAGCAGAACTATTTACATAGGTAACAAGTGTCAATCATTGATAATCCATAGTACTTGAAAGTTTATTATGGATTATTATTAATATTTGGAAATTGACCATATTATAGTGATATAAAGCTAAAAGTTTCACAGTTTACAATCGGGAGACTTTTCCGGAATTTTAAATGAAAGATCACTGTATCCACTGATCCCCAGTTCCCCAGAGCAGGGAGGTGTCAAATAGACACCTCCCTGCCCAGAGTTCTCATTTTAAGTAATCCCAGGGGGGGGGGGGGGGGGGGGGGGGGCGCTTATGTAAACAAGTTGTAATCATCTGTGTGAATCCACTCTCAAAAATACCATACCCTTTAAGTTTAAATTAACACAGATTCTCAAAGAAGCAAAGGATATAGGCTAGGTCCTTAAAACGGAGTTTAGACTGAAATGAATGTATGAAGCAATTGTGTGATTCAGTTTTGTTAGTAAATTTGTCTCATGGGTCTGCCATTTTGGCTTTTTGTACAATAATGACACATGACTATCGGCCCAAGTAAGCCTTAGCACATATTCAGGTTGAAAAGGATACTGTTATTCTCTGAAAGTGGCGATTGGGATACTCTTAGCATGGGTAGTGGCGTAGCCAGAGAGGGGAGATCCCCCCCCCCCCAATATTCGAATCCTGTCGGTTGATTTTCTGGTAAAGTCCTTAAAGCCCCCCCCCCCCCCCCCCCACACCCCGGGTAAGGAATGGGAAGTTTTTAGGAATTGTTAATTTTAAGAATTGTTAATTTCTATTTTCGAGGATATAAACCAAGAAACACAATATTATGCTGGTGTGTAAGTAGTCTGGTAAATGCTTATAAATATTTGCAATATTAAACTCATTTAATCAATGATTGTGGTTAGATTAATATTTTGTTTTTGTTGTTGTTGGGTTTGTTTTGGGTGGTGTTCTTTTTTGGGGGGGGGGAGTGAAAGCCTATTTAGTTGGAATTGATAAAGCCGGTAAAGACCAAGGATTGACGGTGAAGAAGAATAGAAATTAATTTGTTATTGAACGTTATTGAACAGTTTTTCAAAGAATGCATGTTCAATATGTGGTCTTGTGCACTTGCTGCGGTTGGTTTCCCAAGCTGAACAATTTACGTTTTTAGGAGTGCGTTGATTGATATTTGAGTTGACGTTGATTGATATTTGAGTTGATGTGACTATTGTGATGAGACTAGATAGGCCTATACAACAGTTGATGAGACTAGATAGGCCTACACAACAGTTTACAATCGGAATCCACCATGATGTCATGTTGTTTTAGGTATTGAAACAACAAATACATCTGTCTCTTTCATAATCAAAGGGTGGTTTAATGACTTTCAATCATATGAGGAAAATATGAACTTTCAGAGATATGAGACATCTTAGAAATGCACTTATATATATAATCAAACACATCTATATTTTCTGTAGCATTTTTAAGTCAAAGCCATGTTTTGTTTAGAAATTATTGGTAAAGTTCTACCCTAGTATAGTATTAAAAACACAGAATTTGCCCCAAATTAACTCATTCCTAGTTTACTTAGGGGTCGTCCAAAATTATCGCCATTTTCACTTACGTACAGAGCGTACGTAACTTTTTACTCCCCTCCCCTCGAGTTACGTACGCAATAAATTGCGAAATTTTATTTTATTTTGTACTTTTAAAAAAAAAATCCCGCCTCTCAAGATCGCCATTTAAGTTACGTACGGTTGGGGTATATTTCGACCCCCTCCCCCTCTTACGTACGCTTTGTACGCAACTGAAAATGGCGAAAATTATGGACGACCCCTTAATACTAAGGATAGTCATATTGTATGTTTGTATGGTATAACATGTGCCTACATGATGTGCACATAGGATTCCATCCATATAAAGTACATGTAGCATATCTACAGTATGGTCATTAATTATTGAACAATCATGTTCTCATTGATTATAGAAACATTTTTGTTGCTCATTGAATAGCATATACCCTGTTTGGGGTAATGAATAGGATTAGATTAGATTAACAATTAGGATTGATTGCTATTACTTTGATCTAAGATCCATGAATGCTTCTAAAATTCCCAGGAGACATTATGTCACATTGTGTAAGTTCTTTATAGGAGCATTTACAGACGATAGGCGCTAGTCTAACATCACGTACCAAAAACCATCCTTAAGATACAGCCTCCGTAAAACTGCCGTAACTTCTTCATTATTCATTTAATCTATATAAAAGTATACATTTTTTTTGCAGGAAAGGGTTCAATGAATCCAACAATGATCATGAAATTGACCATTTTGGAAAAAATTATAAAAACACGTTTTTCGACCCATTTTAAGTTCTGCAAAGATAACTCAAAATATACAATAACGTAAATCCAGAACATTTGGAACAGAGTGCTCAATACTAAAATAAGTAGAGCAATATATATTATATAAAATCAACTTGATTACAATTCCATGATTATACTACAGCACTGTTTCATACAGCCAGCATTGGCTGCACTCATCAGGTATAATGAATTCATGTACTAAGAACACTAGCATATAGTCCAACATAGATTGACTCAAGTCAAGTATGCATGGTCACAGACAATAGAAAGTATAGTTATTTTTTAACTCAAAATATATGTTGTCAAATTTTGTCATACTAGTTTTATTTTATTCCTAATACAATTCCCTAGGACTAGTTTTTTTGGTTTTTTTTGAAAATCTTTATTATATTTCTTGAATTATTGTCAAAAAAGTGCCAAAAATGTGATTTCATGATTTTGGAGGTAAAAAATCCCCCCCCCCCCCCACGGGACAACTTGAAGGTCTATACAGTGAATTTCAGTGCACCATGGTTCGGAGAGTCACGTAGAGGTCACTGTATGTGGGACTGTAATGGTGACATACACTTTGTCCCGGATAAGGGGGGCCGGCACTGTAGCGGGGATGTACAAAAAATGGTGCCCTGCCGTGCGGGGAACCATACACGACTGTACTGGGGATATCACATTAGCAATTTGTACGTCCTAGCCCAAATCCACACTAGTTCCGTGTCCTCTCCTAGCCAGGGTTGCAATGGACAAGAACATAAAACATTGATTCTGGAACTGTTTTAAAATGAAGAAACAAAAGATATTTTTAAATTTCATGACAACATGACAACGCACCAACAAATGCACACCCTGTGGGGGTGTGCATTTAATTTAATTGTGTGAATTTGAGGGAGGTTTTAAATAGTTTTTTGCACTTTTTAAAAAATTGTAAACAATTTTGAAAACGTTTGAAAATTGCCCTATAAAGGTAACTAACCACCTTTATTAAAAATCAACACAACAACACTTGATGTGTAGCATTGAAATTATTGACCAATGGGGGTACCAATCAATAACACCAACAATATGTTAGGTATTCATTATAACTCTTAATGCCTGTTAGGGTTAATTGGATTAGTGTATAATCCTTGTTGCAATTGACTGGCATTGATCCAGAGTTTTCAAGTCCGTGAAGTCCGCCGCCGCTATGCGCTAATTGCATGTTGTTAAAAACACTGGCCTCTTTCTTCAATAACCTTGGAAGTTTGCGGTCTGAGGCTTTACGCTGTTATTATTTTGTATTGGAATATTGATCTGGAGGCATATCAGTTACTATAAATATGAATTGTTATTTTCAATATGGAACTAATATTCATATGAACCTGTAAAATTGTACACAGACATCTATTAAGCTTATGTTTGGGGCCCATTCCCTAAAAGATTCAATAGGGATGAGACATCTTTTTTACAAAAAAAACACTGTTTTTTCCCAAGGAAAAAAAGCCAGATCTTCAATAAAAAAGACCCTCATGGAGATTCCTTTTATACAATTTTTGTGTAGTGTTGTGGAACAGTTCTTTCACGGCAAAAGGGTGCATTTGTCGGTAAAATACATTTTGAGATATGAATGAAATTAGGCATGGAAATAAAAATGAAATAAAATTGTACAGTAAATCAGAGAGTAGTTTCCAATTTAAACCACAAAGGTGTTGTTTTGAAGCCTTCAAAACGCTTGTTTTGTTGGTATTAAGATCTCAACTCTTTTTTTTCAGATTTGGCAAAGTAGGCGAAATGATGCAGGTGTTTAATCAGGAACTAAATACTAATCAACTTCCAATGTCCTATTGCCCAAATGCTATATTAAATGTTCAGCTTTGATATCTGACTCTCTGAGGGGCGAGGGAGTGCTGGGGCAATCAAATGGCTAACCAATATTGACTACAATTTTAATCAATATCAGTGTATATGATACCAGGAGCAGCTATCGTTTATTAATAATACGTCCGTAATCATGTAAGTCACAGTTGGACGCCCCTCGCTACTCTCGCGCAAAGAGGGACGGACGGACCAATGGTGTGGAAGCAGTGTTTCCAGAACTACAGGTTAGCCATGAAATTGGGCTACTTTCGACTTTTGTGCCTCGGTTTTAAATGGGTACTTATACTGATGACATGTATATATTTCTATGGTCTCACAGAAAATTTGGGCTTCTTCAGGTTGCCCAGATGGCACCCGAGCAACAACCAAATTAATTGTCATTACTGTGTGTTAGTGTAGCAAAAGTGCAGTGCCCTGTGTAGCCTTATTGGGTCCTAGTTTGTGCTGTCTCTTTTTGTAGAGTTTTATAACTTTTAATGTAATTGATCAAATAATCATAAAATATTGGAGGTAAGTCTCAAGAGACCGGGTTTGAAATTGATGTTGTTGTGTTATTTAATGGTACTGGAAAGGATGGTCAGTGATTATTTAAAGGGGCTAGTCTCTTGCAGCACTGGTCTCTTGTGCATCCAAGAGACCAGTGCTCTTTTAGTCTTTTTAAAAAAATACTCCAACAGGGATAGCACTGGATCAAAAATGTGAGAGGTCCCATGACATTTTTCAGGACCCCGTAGGACTTCAAAAACCAAATTTAAGGAGTCCCCCAAGAAATTGAGGGGTCCTGAAGTTTGGGTATTTGAAAATTTTACTTTTTTACGGACAGTTTAATAAATTTATATTGTGAGCAAAGGATGGACATGTAATTTACAGAATTTCTTTAGGTTTCCATTTACATACATCGTCAAATTTAAGGGGTCCCTTCACTTTTGATCGGGACCCACAAGTCTTTCCAATTTGAAACCTGACGCGTCACTAATAGAAAGTGAGAGGTCTAGGACGCGCAGACGCGTCAGAATGCGACCCCTGTACTCCAAACTTTATTTCTAAAATTACTCCAAATCCAAACTTTTTTTTTTAAATACTCTGAAATTCTTACCCTGCTAACATTATTACTTTGTAGCAACGTTATAGCAATTAAGTTACAAAGTAGTTTCAACAATGTTACAACATAACGTTATATCTGTTTTCTATCATACCTAACCAAACTACAACTTGAACTTTGTGATATTGTTATGTGGGTTTTTGGTTGGGTAGGGGTAAGGGTATAGATGGTATAACTACCATAAACAAGTAATTCAATTGAATTATTTTTAATATCACTACCAGGTAACACAACAAAAAAAGAAACTCTGTTGTATACGGGCCTGACCCACCTATTTTTTTGAAATTGGTGAAAAAACTCACATGCAAATGAATGGCACAAATGAATACCAACCCTTTTTTTTTTGGTTGTCGAAAAAACAGCAAAACGTACAGATTGTTTTAATTTTTAAGGTCGTTTTCAAGGGAAATTAAGGACAAAAGAACAGAAAAAATAAGCCAGACCGACTGACTCAGTTTGCCCGTACAACGGTAGATTTCTAGGGGGGGGGGGGCACTCAATTTATTTTGGACATTTTTAATGTCTAAACCCTTGCTACTCCACTGTAGCAGAGACCAGGGTCAATAACATCATCCTTTATAACTTGCCCTTAGGCAACAAAAGATCCCCCTGTTCCACAGGCCTGACCAACCCATTTTTCTTTTTCAGAATTTCCTAATTTTTTATAGAATTTATGTTTGAGTTTTTTGAATTTTATTTGTAAATGTCAAAAATCGCTGAAAATTCCCCAAAATTCCCAAAATATTTGAAGAAAAAACAAAAACAAAAAAACTCCTGACCGACCAACCCTACCTGAGAGGTCTGTTTGCCCATAGGACAGTGTGTGTTTTCGTCGCCTTTAATGATTCCTAACATTAATATCAACGTCATATGGGGTTTATACTCATTTTGTTCATATCAATTAAAGAAAGGGCGGAAGTCTATTTGAACCCTGTCAGCATTATGATTAATCATCCTATTCAAAAGAGTCTGTGATCAAATGGATATCCCCCAAGTATCCATCATGAATTCACTTTTAATATAAAGTAGTACTGCAATTAACCAGTGACAGTTAAGAACAAAGGTCCAACACATGAACATCAAGCTGTCTTGAATGGGGTGGGGGCATTTGGTCAGAATTATCAAAAAAAAGTGGCTCAAATATTGCATTTGTCATTTTACTTAACATACCACCTCCACCCTGCTCCATACCCCATCCTAAATTTCCCCCATAGATGGATTGTCATGCAACAAAGGAAATGGTTTCTACTTTTGGTGCTCAAAAACTACCTTAGCATACCAGCTTTGGTCTACCGGGTAGAAAACAAATAATAAGGCAATAATTATCAGGATCAGAATCACAACATTAGCAGAAAAAAAGTTAAATTGGTAATAGATTTCTATTCTTCGATTTTAGGTGTTGCATGTGAACATTGATATGATTTGATGGATTTTGAAATTTCGCTAATTAAACGAGAGATGTGGATTCGCGAAACTAACAATTTTGCATTGAAAGTAACACTAACAGTAACATTTCCAGATTCATGAAATTAAATGCCCGCTGAAATAGCAGTCATTTTAATTTCGCAAAAAAAAGTATCCATGAAATTATCGTGTTTTATAGTATTATAGCTCTCATAAGTATATTTAGAAATAGTACCCCGAAGTGTCATGACTTGCCTGGTACATTTTCCATTTCCCTTTATGGTGTCTCTGCCCCTTCCCAAATATGTCTGGGGTTCCCCACTCTACCTAGATATTGGGGGAGGGGAGGGGGAGGGGCTGAACCAAACCTACTGAAGGTTGCATTACCTTAGCTGTGATAGTGTACTATTACGAATAGGGTCATATCTTTATGATCAATACAATTTATTTGATAATATTGATCATTGATAATTTACAACAAACAAGTAATGGATCGTCCACCACAAGGGGGTATCACATATAATTAGATCAAAACATCTATCAAAAGAAACATTTTATGGTACTGGTACAAGAGGTGTCTTAATTTCCACATGATAAAACAAACTGTATGAATCCTTTTAGAATAGGGTGGTATCACATTACCACTTTACGGATGGTAAATTAGGCAATCTATTTTAAGAAGCATGTTATTATGATAGTGCAATGGACCATTAAAGATTTTTTACAGTTATTGATATGATCATTAAGCATTAAGCTAATGCTAAAAATAAATTATGAAAGCTTTTAAGCTCTTAATAACTCCAAAAATAACATGTGTAGTGACATGATTGATTTGTTAAAAGTTACTATCTACTGAAGATAGCTCCTGTTATAGTTTATTTTACTTCCTCTGGACATGAAGTTAGGCGGGCTTCTAGCTTCATGCTCTGGACAGTGAAATAACTACAGGTACAGCATGTATGCACACAATGTATCTTCTGCCTTTCTTTTGTGCAGGGGTGTGCTTGGATGTACACACATTTATGTACTGCAGTGACATCACTGTCTGATGGAAGTGAAATAGACTATAGCCCAAGTGTATTTCGAGAAGAGAGGTGGCCCAGTTAGATTTGTTTTTTTAAATACATCGTTGCAGTGAAAGAATGCATGTAGTCAAAGAAAAGTGGCATAGTGCAGTTATGCTCCACGGCAAACGAGCGACAACCCTTGACATGCATACCAGGTTTATCAAAACTTTAATCCTGTTTTACAAATTAGCCCCGATTAGTCAAGTGATACTTCAGCACTCTCAGCCAATGAACGAGCTGGTCAACGACCTATGGGTGACCCGTCCATCTATTGTTTGAGCGAATACTCGGCAATTAAGTAACAGGTCTGGAATAGTCGATTTCAGAGACGAAATAGGGGTGTTTGTTAAGAAATAGACCCGCTATAATACATGTAGTAGCAAGCATGGACTTATTATAAATATAGAATAAGTCCATGGTTGAATTAATATCAACGCTTGATAGGATGAAAACATTATTGAAATGTATGATTGTTTAGAAGAAGTATTGTGTAAATTATCTGCAATTTAAATGAATAATTCTTGTATATTATTCCAAATTCTGGTACTTGTTTTATGAATATTATACTTAGTCTTTTTGTCATGATTTGCCTCCATGTTTAGGGTCTACTATGTATTTTATACCCATATACTGTAAAACTACTTAATTTGGCTAGCAATTTAATTTCGCGAGACGGTCCAATTCACCTAAGTATTTGCTCCCAATTATATTATTTTATATTTCTATTTATCAATGGCAATATAGCATACAGAAAGATTACATGAATTTGTAAAATTGAATCGCCCCAAATATATTAATGCTAAATTCACTAAATTTAGTTGCCGTAAAATTAAAGTGTTTTACTCTAATACAGATATTCCTCCCAACTGGTCACAATAAGCGGCAAGCGGCACCCATATGTTTTCCACACAACCTTGCCCATGGGTCGATTGAAGCTATCATCTCTCACCAAAAATGGTAGGGCCAATCGATATGGTCGATATCTCCTACTCGCATGGTCGGCTCATCGCTAGATCTTGGTTAACTTGCGATAACTAGGGAAAATATGAGGTTGTTGAAGAGTCTATGGCACTGCTTTCCTAAGGACGTAGAATCATAAACAATAGCTTAAAATGATAAGTGGACCGCCCTCTTTATCGTATCGATCGTTCAAAAATGTTACATCAAGTGGTTTTTACACAGCGACGGAAATAGTGAGGGCGACTTTGTGAGAAAGATGACAGGTTTTGCCGTTGACTTTTACGGGACAAATTTTGACACGGCAATAAAGAGACTCCAAAAGACGAGATATAGTCCTAATAAAAATGGCGATGGTCCTAAGTTCTCGTTAACCTATACCCATGTAAATTAAGTATGTTATATTTAAAAACATAAACTTGTAGTAACCGCTCGTTCAAAACGAATCGGCCGGTTAGTTTTCATGATATCTGTCCCTATTCAAATTGCACGTAAACTTTGTGCGTGCAGCGGGTCAATAATGCTTCAATTACAAGCACACTGTACTGTATTCAATGGGAAAACGGACAATAACTGCAAGATGGTGTTCTTTTGTTGATAGGACTCTATTATAACTTCCCTATCAACTGTATAGTATAGTAATGTCTGTGCAACATTTGTACTCTCCCAAAATTAATAATGTGTTGGTCGCCAGTTTTCTATTCATAAGCTATGTCTCTGTATGTTTAATTATGGGATTATCCATCATTATGAAAATGTTGCATATGATATCACTTAATATTGATTAGCCTATTCATATATTATCCAACTCATACTTTTGTCCCTTTAATGTTGAATGTTTCACTATGAATGTACAACAACTATGTGCAGACTATGCAGACAACATATTGATTGGAATAACTAGCTTGTTCTTACCAATTCATTTATACGGTCATCAAATCATTGAGAATTACAATTGATTGCGGTTATGTTTGATCATATTGGGGGTGTTATGTGGGCTGAATCTTTTGCAAGGATCGATGAGTCTTGAATGTTTTACGAGACAAAAGTAATGTTATACTGTGCTCGGAGTGTGAAGCATCAAAGATTTTGACTCTGGCAGATACATTTAATGTTCCATAATATTGGATGTTTTGGATTTACAATGTAGCCAGGTGCAAGTAAGTTTAATAACTCTTAGGCCATAGAACTCTATGTATTGTTTGTCACTAGGAAACACAACTTTTAATCATAGCTAATGAACAATGGACACAGTCTTTGCTGGGCTTGTCAATGGTTATAGTCAATTGTACATGTCCAAGAATTCAAAAAAATACATTATATTTTCCAAGATAAGATGAAATGTTACATACCAAATTGCAAAAATAAGATAGTGTTACATACCAAATTGCAAAAATGACTATTCTTTTCATAAGTTAACACAGGAAACATTATAAAACACTCTTTTTTTGCTACAGACTTATTGGATTACTGTTTAGGACATGTATAAGTATAAATCATAGGTATCATTTTGAATTGAATACATTGACTTGTTGAAGGAACTTTAATTTTGAAACTGTTAACTGAATTTAGAGTAAGTTTCCCTTCCTGACTTCCTTGGCTGATCATCTTTGTTTGTATTTGTATTGTAGTAAAGCACATTATAAAGAGGATGCTTGATCAAAATTCAAGAACCCAATATATTATTTAGAAGTACCAGGAAAACAATATGTGAGTGCATTTTGATTTATTTAAATTATATTTGATATGAAAATATGGATTTCAAAATTTAATTTTCGCAACGTGAGATGTCAATGAGGGGTTGTGCGACTCTAGTATGGAGTCACTAGCATGCTGCTTGTCAAACATTAACAGTCAAATGTTCTCAAGTATTGTTGTACAATCTAGATTCAAACACATGATCAAACATCCATTACACATCAAACAAATTATAAATGTGATTTACTACGATTAAACATAATTTTTACCTTAAAATCCGTCAAATTTAGCACGAACCACAACGCACGAACGCACCGGGCTATTCGGCAATTGCATCGTGTCAGCGATGTCAAGACAGGTTGCCGTAATGGATTTGGAGGGCTTAATTTGTTCCCAATTTGTCTTGTCATCAACTCGTCGCAAATTTTCTTAGCAGATTCTTATACCGTACTGAAATTAGTTTGTCATTAGATTTGTTGCTGCTGACAAACTTTGTCATTCATGGAATGACCGCAAAAGTACATTCGTCAAAAAAAAATTAATTTGTAAAAGATTTTTAAATACTTATAAATATATAGACCTTGGGATTTGTCATTCACAAATTTGATCACATGACTAATATGTTGACCCTAATTGGCGAATTAATCTCAACGTATGACCAAGTTATATTTTCAGTGCTCTTTCTTTGATACCTAACCCTCTTTCTCCACCCCACATCTCAAAAGCTGCATTATTTTTGAGTCAACTATATTACTTACCTGCTTGAGTCAGCTATACAAGTTACTATAGGTTTTCCCATTTAGTTTAACACTTTTTTCATTATATTTCATATCTCGTTAAGTTAGAATTCGTCCCCAAAATCTGACTTTTTGTTAGATAAATTTCGTCAATGAGCATTATATTTCAAAGTATGACCATTTCATTTAATTCATTGGTCATTTCTTTTCGTCAAGGAAGGATTGAATTCGTATCACCTGATGGGTAGCGGGTCTATGCACAAATATAATTCGTCTTTGTTCATGATTTGTAATACTTTTATCACATATATTCGTCAGGTGTTATATAGAAGAATAAGCCTACATATTATTGCAGGTTAGATTAGAACCACTGACATGTGTTCGTTTGCCTTGTTGATTCAGAAAGTTGGTGATATAAATCATATAAAAATAAATAAAAAAAGAACGAACAAGAAAGAAAGAAAGAAAAAATAAATATATATATGGTCATGTGTTTTAAGCTCGCCTCCTTTCGCGTTACACACGGATTTTGGCTTTCGCGACATGATTTTAACTTTACACATTTATATTTGCTTGTATACCCCCTGAGGTAGTAAAAGTATACATTTTCTGAAGGGAAATTGCATGAGGAAACCAAATATGCCATTAAAATTATAGTACGACCAAGAACTAAAATGGTATGATCGGAAATGTTCGGAAAATATCAGAGTTTTTTAATTTTTAATTTGAGATCCATATATTTTTTATACCTACCCCTATCATTATTGTTTTTACATATTTGAATTCCTCATGAAATTACCCATTAGATGATATATATTTGTCAAAGTTACTACGTCGGTATGGTAATTATACCGGCTAGTGAATATCTCAAATTTTTATTTTATATATTTTTAGAATTTTCAGACATATTTGTTTAAGGATGAACCCTTCCCTGATATAAACTACATTTCTGAATTCCTCTAGTTACAAGCTTTCCAAAAATGTATACTTTTGCTATCATAGGTTGAAAACTTTTTCTGTTATAGTCATTTTTATAAATCCGGTAAATTGAGGCTGATTATTTATGTTGACTGTGTAGCGAATAGGAAGAAAGCTGATGATCATTGTCTTATCCATAATTAAGTAGTTGTTAATAATAGTTGACAAGTCTGTTGAACCACATACTTAAAGACTACTAAATATCTTTTGAAATGGGACCAAAATTGTGATTTTAACATTAGGGGAAGACTAGTTATTGTAAAAAGAACAAAGCATGGGATTATCCCCATTGAGTTTGTACAGGCCGCACCCTTCCAGCGGCACCCCTTCCAGCACCACCCCTGGTCCCCAAACATCAAACAGCTGTATCTCCCATTCTGTATTAGCTATAATACCAATGCCATTTGGCAGGCAGATAGCTTGTTATTAGGGCTTTAAAATGATACCAAATTTGTTGAGATAGCCTTTGTGGTTTTAAAAATATTTGAGGAAAATGACAGCATGAAGCTAAAAAATGTAACAGCACCACCCTATTGGGAGGCGAGTTCATAACGCGTGACCATATACAAGGCTCAAGATAAGCGGGCGCTGGGCGATGTTTACCCCTCGGTCCTCCTGCCGTAGCGCCTGGTAATGCTGAAAATTAAACAACCGAGCGCTGATATTTTGTCCAAACCAGCGCCCGTTGATGATCGGTAAGCTTGCCCTAAGACATCGACTTTCGATTTGACAGTACGATTTAATAAAAGTTAGCTCTCTATAGACTGAAAGTAGCTCCCAGTTCTCAATAAATCCCATGATCCTGGTGCTACTTTTGAAAAAAAGTAGCTCCCGGTAATAAAACTGTTATCTTGAGCCTTGAACATATATAAAACGTATAGGCCTATAGCTGGATTTTACATGCTTCTAGGCAGGACGTTCCACATGGGACGAAATAAAGTTAACTGAATATGAAACTATTTGATCAAAGACGAAATAAATGTATACATTAGTAGGTTACCGCTGTATCAGACGAATTGGAAGTGTGTTAGGACGAAATAAAATGAACATTAAATGAAATTCATTGCGCAAAAAATGAATATACTTGACCAAAGACGAAATTTACTTTAACAAATGCAACCTTCAAAATTTTGGGACGAATTCAAACTTAACGAGATATGAAATATAATGAATAAAGTGTTAAACTAACTGGGAAAACCTATACTTATAATTGTATTTAATGTAAGAGCTGAATGCAAACTGCTTATCCACAAAAATAGCCTGTGTAAGTAAATGTAATAAAAATAAGAGGACCTGACATTACAATTCTAACAGAATCTTTATCGAAGGTAAAATGTAAAAAAAAGAAATTATAACAATTTCAAATAAATAAGCAGGGGGGGGGGGGGGGGGGGAGTCAAAATTATTAGAAAACTCAGGATGTTTTCATGATCTAGAGTTAGTCATTTAATGACATATTATGATCAGTTCTCACATCGGTTTGAAATGATCAAACACAATAGATAATTAAATCTGAAAGATTGACTGTGTCTAAAAATCAAACTTGAAGTGTTAAAAATAACTAGAAGGGGTTTGCACTGCACAATAGGGTAACCAATATAATTTTTCATATTCACTGTGAACTAAGTTTTAATGATGGGGGGGGGGGGGGGATACTTACTTGTGATACAGTTCAAAACACCTGTGTAGTTGACCTATTTTCCACAAATATTTGGGAAACAATTCAATTGAAAATAAAATTTCAGGATAAATATTTTTGTGTTTTTTAAAAATCTAAACTAACCAACAGATTTTGTTGTTATTTAATAGAAATTGTGCATTAATGGGCTCAAACCTGTTTTTTTGAAAACTATATATTTCTTGTAGTGTTACAAAATTAACAGCAGGTTATTATATGGAGTTGGACAGGCTACTGACTGCCATGATGCATGCGATGTTTGTTGTTTTACAAAGATTGTATGTCTATCAAGACAAAATCTTGTCTAATTTGTTTATGTAGCAAAACCATCTATACTGAAAAGCCCTGGTCTAGCTATTTGGTTTGCTTTGCTATCTACAGAAGATAGTAATTCATGATTTTCTCATACTACATTACTCATTCATATGTTAGTTTTGCATGACACTTATAATCATTAATGTTTGTACTTAAGGCTTAGCAAGCCATAGCAAGCCAACCATTCATGATGGTTTTTCAGAAAAGAATCACTTTTTCACACTTCATTATTTATTATTATAAAATTGGCTCACAAGGTTCAATTTGCATTGCCATTCATGCGACCCTGCTCAGGAATCAAGCTAATCTAGAAATTCAAAGGTAATTGGAAAAACAAAGGTAAAATTTAATGCTTACAATATTTGTCAATAAAAGTCATTCATGTGGCATTTCTACTGAACTTTCATTTTCACCACACATTGACAGACCTTGGTAATTATGGTCCAATGAATTTCTCTGAATTATCCATCGAATTGTGAAAGATAAATCAATTACTTCTATATATCGAGGGATCTTAGCAGAGAATATTGAAATTACTCAGAAATTTGCCAAAACTCTGTAAACTTAAGACATAGTCTGAACACAGTTACCTTCTAGAAGGATAAGACAGTTGCATGTATTGAGATCACTTCTAATTTGGTATTTTAGGCAGCTGCAGACGACATTCCAAATGTTCACAAAATGTTTCAAAAATGTCAACATTACTGTATTTCATTACCATATTTGGAATCACCATGAGAATTGCATTGAAATAAGTACAAACATGCCTAGTGTTTGGTCAGTGATCTTTGAGATAGACTTTGAAAATTTGAAAGGTTTCTGAAAAATCTGTTTTGTGTATGGTAAAAATAATAGCCGCGTGGAAAGCGTTAAGAAAAGAATCACTTTTTTACACCTCATTATTTATTATTATAAAATTGGCTCACAAGGTCCCATTTGCATTGCCAATTAGTTCATGCGACCCCCTGCTCAGGAATCAAACTTATCAAGAAATTCAAAGGTAATTGGAAAACAAAGGTAACATTTAATGCTTACAATATTTGTCAATAAAGTCATTCATATGTGGCAATTCTACCAAACTTTCATTATCATCACACATTGACAGACCCTGGTACTTATGCTCCAGTGAATTTCTCTGAATTATCCATCGAATTGTGAAAGAAATCAATTACATCTATATATCAAGGGATCTTAGCAGAGAATTTTGAAATTACTCAGAAATTTGCCAAAACTCTGTAAACTTAAGACATAGTCTAAACACAGTTGCCTTCTAGAAGGATAAGACAGTTGCGTGTATTGAGATCACCTCTAATTTGGTATTTTAGACCTATTGACAAATAATGTTACCACTAAAATGTCGATGGTTTGTGTCTGGGCATTATTAAGTGGAATAATCTTCTCAAATTCCATTTTCCAATCTGTACAGAGAGAGACAGCATACAGCTTTATTCCATATCGCAATCGTCCTTTTGTCGACTCATTAGTTGCTATGATGATCGATCATCAAAAAAGGGCACCTTCTCTGTGTGAATCCAACAACCGATGATCGAATGAAGTTCTAGCACGTTTTGAAATGCTGAATTAGTCTCCACTTTATGACAATCGATCGTCAAAAGATCGATCGTTGGGCTCGTGTGAAAACATTTAATGTCAATATTTCATAACACTCTCACCCCCTTTACCATTACATCGCCACATGAAAATGAATCTGTCATGTGATCAGGGCATTTTTACCCAATCATTTTTATTGAATTATCCATGCCTGGCTGCTGATTTAATCCTTTGAATTGATTTACCTTTGTGACATTGATCCTAGTTCATCCATCATTGATTGTCCATATTTCTACCAATGACAAACGATAAGCAACTTATTCTTCTCAGGTAGACACCATTTCTCAACTACAATTTATATGGTTAAGCAATACTAAATGCCCCTATGAGGAGGAATAATCTTATCAAACTCATCCTCTAACCTGTACAGAGACAGTGCACAGCTTTATTCCGTACTGCAAAGGGATGTCATGGGTATCAAAAGTGGATACCAATATCTCATATTCCCCCCCCCCCCTGTATCATTTACCCCAGCCACTGAAAATGATTCCGTTATGAAAGTGATCGGGGCATTTTCTCCACTGAAAACCGCCTACCCTATAGGCTAGCTCACCAGAGCTGAACGGTAGCGGGCTGCTTCTCACCCTTTATCTAATACTTAATCCTTAATTGATTCGCATTGATTCGAACGATAAGCAAGAATTCTTCCTAGGGAACTGTAAATGCTGCCAAGCATATAGCGTCAAAATAATAAGATGCTCATTAAATCAGATAGATAGTCAGTGTCACTTGGTATCAGTTCATGGAAACAACTGCAGCGTTATGATCACACTGCCTTATTCAAACAATTAGTCTCAGAATAATTCAAATTTGTGATATTTTTAATAACAAATGTTAAAGGTAAGTGGAGAATCTATACATAAATAAAGAGTTTTATACATTCATTGACATTCCAGTGTTTGTTGCAGTTAGGAGTGCAGATTTGTACTTGTATTGTTTAACCACATTTACTGTACTTTTCTTGAAAAGTACATGTGTAAATTGACAAAGATATTGTTTTGAAAAGTTAGAAAGATTTTTTTTTAAATACAACCTACAAAATGTTATATTTCAGCCTTATTGGTAGCTTGATATTGTAATTAGAGAATTGCCTTTATCTCTGGTGTACAAGTCGATCGTATGAATAATCTTATAGACTTATTTTAGTAAGTTTCACATTTGGTAAGAGTGTTTTTGAAAGATTTGCTTTTATTCCAAAATAACTTTATTACTTAACCATTTACACCTGGAGAGGGCTGTTTCTGTGCTTCTTTGTTAAAATATAGAATATCATCAAACTCCTTTTTATCTTTACAGATGCGAAACACGAACACCGTACAGAATACGGACACTGAGGAATTAATAAATGACACAAAGGAGCAGGAAGAGGAGATTTTACTAATTTCTGGAGTTGCGAAGGTCCGGGAGAATTTAAGACACTCACCGTACGAGGAGGAAGATTACAGGGACAAAGTAGAGGATACTTTAAGTGGATTAAAAAAAGGCTTTGGAGATAAAGCTGGTTATGGAGTTATCCAGCAACAGCTGGAGAGGGTGGAAGACAGACATAGGAGATTAAGCAACTGTATGAGTCCTCACATCATGGCAATGGCCTCAGATGGAGACGGAGAGGGTAAGCAACTAGTATTAGGCAATGAAAAAAACCCTGTTGTATGGGCAAAACGGACCTGTCAAATATGGTCGGTCGGTCTGGCATTTTTGTTTGTTTTGTTTGTTTTGTTAAAATGTTGGTGAATCTTCAATAATTTTCGAGACATTTCAACAACAACAATGTTTTATACAATGGGTCGGTCAGGCCTATAGAACAAAGTTTTATTTTTCCATCGTTTATCAATAAAAGATTAATTGAGAATGTGGTATTTTCTTGAATAAGATTGCAGAAGAAGAGCAAAATAAGAAAATACCTTGTTTTTTACCCTTACCCCCGATTTTCTTGTAAATGTGGTTAATTTTCACTAATTTCCAAACATTTTGTATATATTTTGAAACGTTTTGATTTTTTAAAAGAAATATTTGTTACATGTTTTCCAAAATGAAAATCTTGAATTGGCAAAATAGTGTTTGATATTGCTCATACCTTAGGAAAAAGTAGAATCCAAGCTCATACAACAGGGTTTTCTTCATGGCCTAATGAACATAATAGTGGTGGGTAGAGTGCAAGGTCCCCATTTGAGATGGGATGGTTTATTTTGTATAATCCTATTATTGTATTGAACTTATCGAAATGTTTCTTGGTAAGGCCTCTGTCTAGTATTACTAAAATAATCAATAATCAAAGGCCTGTTTTAACAGTCATGATGTATGCTCATGGTGCTGGGGTGTGTGCCACCAAACATCTTAATATTCAAGGTATATGTTTGTTCATTTGCTTGTTTTACTGGTTACTCCAATTCATCAAAGACAATATAGGTCTTGTTATTGATGGACCAAACTCAAATATACACTGAAAATGCAAGTGATTTGTTGTTATTGATTGTTTTCGGATGAAATTACAAAGTACATAATAATGTTTGGACAAACTGGCAGAGAGCAAAACAGTGTTTTAATGGGTTTTATGGTATGGGTGTAAGTAGTGACGTTGTTGCTATAATTCTGGTTTTGTTTTCAGATTTCAATTCTAATGGAACTTTAACTCCGAATAGCATGACACGAACAGACGGTTTTGGAGAACAGCTGCTTCAGGTGAGTAGAGTATACATAGTGAATATTCAGTTCTCCCAACGTACTACACTTGTATGGGAACAACCAATCACAATTGTTTAACTTTTTGTATTTTGGTGTTGGTGCTGGGTACTTGTCAATTCCCTCAAATTGCACCTTCTTTTTGAGCTATGCTTTTAAAGCCCTCTTGAACCTAGGTGAGGATAATTCACTATTTTTGCATGTAGCATGTAACTACTTGTCTCAGTCGTAAACTGTTGCAATGGTATAATGAGAAAAATATTGGTAATTTTCTTCTGATATAAAAATCTCACTTTTGATGTGGTTAATTGAATATGATCTGGTCACAGTCAGTCACGTCACAGTCACACACCCTTAGTTGTAACATTTGAAATTACCTGGCACGTGAACCATATACATTTGGACTATGCCGAAAGAAAGCCATAGAACCAATTGGGAGGCTTATACCTTTGGAAAATGTATTTAGTCTTCATATATCAATAAATCGAACATATTAAACTTTGAAACACCGATCCTAATAAAAGATGAACTTGGCTTACTTTTACTATCGTGGCAGGTTGTAAAACCTGACCTACATTAACGTTTCGGCGCATAAAATACAACCACACAAAAGATGCGGACCCATGAAAGTAATTGCCGCACATTAGATGTGGCTACATAACTGTTGCCGTACATAAAAGATGCGGCCACATTAAAGTTAAATCTGTACATATAATAGATGCGGCCACATAAAAGTTACATCTATACAAATAGTTATGCGGCCACATAAAAGTTACATCTATACAAATAGTTATGCGGCCACATAAAAGTGACATCTATACAAATAGTTATGTTTTCAATTCGTAACAGGTGGCACATCAGCGACTTTCATTTGTTCTCAAAGTGTTAGGTGCAACCACATAAATATTTTAAGAAACAATATCAATTGTTATCAATTGTACGTGATGGATTAGGAGGGATGAGCAATAAGTTGATTTCGGCAGTGATTATCAGCGTTCTCATTTTAGATCGGTATTGTTTTATCCCGGCGGTTTCACTCGGCACTAACTTTGGGGTTTGCATAATCGTTCTCAAAATCGCGGAAAAGGGGAAGTTTTTTAAGCTATCTCCGCGAAAAAGAAGGAAAAAACGGTAATCCTATTATATTTGAAGACCCCGTGTCCGCTCCTCTGTCCATAAAAACTGTAAAAGGCAGTATTTTGAACCAAATGTGTCCTTGTTTTTGCAGCAAAAAGGAGACTATTTTAGAAAGTGTCCTTGAAATGATAAAATAAGGGTATTTTTTCAAGGCAAAATGTCCATGTTTTACATGATAAAGGGGGTCAAATGAGCACAATTTTCCTTGAAAGTCGTCAAATAGGAGGGTATTTCAACCTTCTAGAACGAGCTTGTGTTACCCCTCTGAATACGAAAAGAAAACACAGGGGTTTTATCACAAAGAAATGTTTTATGTACGGGTCAAATGACAAATGGTTTACGAAGCAACCATTGAAATCAATGAAACCTGATTGACACATAAAAACGTCATGGGTTCCTAACATTTTCTTTGGATTCCAGTCATCGTATGAATCGTATTCAAATATTTTCTTTTGTGTTCAGAGTTTTAAGATCAGAAACATCTGTGTCCATTGAAATCACTCATACGTGATAGATTAGAGTTTGTAGTTGACGTGCAAACTGTCAGGTATTAACAACAATGGTTTTTTTTCTCCATTGCAACTGTATAGTTATTTATAAAACGTTATTATCATACTCTTAAAGGGGCATTGAGAGATGTATCGATATACTAAATGAGCAAATAACGTAAAGATAATCATCAACATAGCCCAAATCCAAAATGTCATACAATTCCAACATCGCCTTCATGCCAAGATAAGCAAATAACGACACTTCCTGGTTGAGATTTGCCGCGAAAGTCCGTAAGTAAAACGATGCATAAATTCCGAATTCCGTACCTGAGTTTCGATATCATATCGAAACTAAGAAAATCATGAAATTTTATATGATAAACGGCGAATGTTGGTAAACTGTTTCAGATGGTAGTTAGTATATTCTTAAGTATTACTTTGATGCAAAAAAACTGATTTCCAGGATAATTGAGGGTGCGCTCTCATACGTATCTCTCAATGCCCCTTTAAACAGTTTTATAGGAAATTGTCTTCATTCATTGTTTTCGAACATATTAACAGGGCAATATTCTCCCAGAATACTAAAGTTTTCCAGAGCAACTTCTTTGGGTTTTTCAATTTTTTACCCAACTTTTTAAAACAATGACCAAAACACTCAATGTTGTCCCCAAATATCCTTTAAGGATAACGTGGCGTTTGCTGTAAAAAAACCAATATTTGATAGAAAGACTTCCCATGATTTATGTTTTGTGAGTTGTAAAAAACTAAAATGAAATACCATATCATATCACATATAAACCAATTTATTGATCCTTTCATAATGTGTTTATTTAACTACTTTGACATCTAGAAAATAGTCCTACATTAGGGTTCATTATAAAAGAGTTCTGCTTTGCAGGGGACCAGGAGTGTCATAACAAAACAACATTGGTAAAGATTGTACCTTTTCATATGGTTTACTATTGTCCTCTATGTTAAGCTTTGTTAGTGTAAGTGTTGGCACATGCATATGTTTTAAATTCTTCCGTATCAAAACTTTAACACAATTACATTGATTTTTTTAATTATTTCAATGCTCCATTTTATTCCATATTTAATATTGATTTGAGCAGATTTTGTAACACATCATACTCCATAATTGGTTAAATAAATAAAACAGTTTGATTTCAAAGTTAACATAGAAACTGATTGACTTGTTTCCCTTGCCTGCCCCACCCCCTCCAGAAGTCACATAAATGACTCAAGTTCTTTCTCCTATGCCATTTCAAAAGTATAGGCCCCAGGATTGGGGAATAGATGTAATGTCGCAAAGGGAAGATTTAACAATAAATGTAGTTGATCAACAATATAATGGAGTTCCTTTCCACTCTTTTGGTGGACAAATGACCCTCTTTTCAAAGCTTGGTTTCAAAATCAATGTATCTGTTTTCCAGAATTTCTATTTTTTGTCATAAAATCCACTCAGTTCAGTTCTGTAGCCCCCCTTTTTGAGACCCTGGGCGGCACACCCCTACCAAAAAAAAAGTTGAGTGCCCTCCCCCCCCCCCCGGGCTGTTTCACGGTGTCCTTGTTTGAAATGTGCCTCCAAAAGATTTCAGAGAACAGCCCATCCATAAAATACTGGAGTATTTACGGTTCATCAATTCAGATGACATCTGAATACCGTACTTGACTGGCCTTTTATCTCAATGATAGCTGCCCAATTTCCATTATTATACCATTCTAGCTGGTCCATTAGCTTTCATTGACAAGAAGAAAAGGAGAGAGATAATGATTGATATTGGAGGTCTCAATCCATTTTGAAAACTCTGTTCTCTTCCTATAAATAGATGAACACATTGTATGTAAATGAGTTTCTATTTATTTGAAAGAAAACATTTCCTAGAAAACGAAGTCATAAAATAATCTGTCTAATCTCTTGTACCTAACAGGAAGCAAATACAGGTTTTGTTGTACGGATTATTTGTTGTAGAAGATGTAGCATCTCAAAAAGGAGTCCAAATTAACTTTCCCCCTTTCCCCTTTAAATGACCATTGAGTGTACTTCCTACCCCAATGTTGTGTAATGGGTATTTAGCATTGTTCAAATTGCCTGGTATGTAACACAATCAAATAGATTTTATCGAGTACATCCTATAATATAAGCCAATTATTTGTATCGGCTTGTAGCCTACTCAATACATTTTTGATTTATGATCAATTACGATACTTACGGACTCTTAAAGGTTCAGTTAGGTGTTAGTAACGGCCATTATTCTGCTTTTCCTCCAAGGTAATCTGATTAAATGCATCTTCCTTATCAATAATTTAGTCTGGGCTATTTTTGAATACCATTCTTTATTGATGAAAGTACCCAAGTCAGTGTTGCTCTTTTTTTGTTTCTTTTTTATAATGTCAATATCATATTGGTCATCGATTTTATATATGGTCATGTGTTTTAAGCTCGCCTCCTTTCGCGTTACACACGGATTTTGGCTTTCACGACATGATTTTAACTTAACACATTTATATTTGCTTGTATACCCCCCTGAGGTAGTAAAAGTATATATTTTCTGAAGGGAAATTTCATGAGAAAACCAAATATGCCATTAAAATTATAGTACGACTAAGAACTAAAATGGTATGATCGGAAATGTTCGGAAAAATATCAGAGTTTTTAATATTTAATTCGAGATCCATATATTTTTTATACCTACCCCCTATCATTATTTACTTTACATATTTGAATTCCTCATGAAATTACCCATTAGATGATATATAATTGTTAAAGTTACTACGTCGGTATGGTAATTATACCGGCTAGTGAATATCTCCAATTTTTATTTTATATATTTTTAGAATTTTCAAAAATATTTGTTTAAGGATGAACCCTTCCCTGATATAAACTGCATTTCTGAATTCCTCTAGTTACAAGCTTTCCAAAAATGTATACTTTTGCTATCATAGGTTGAAAACTTTTTCTGTTATTGTCATTTTTATAAATCCGGTAAATTGAGGCTGATTATTCATGTTTACTGTGTAGCGAATAGGAAGAAAGCTGATGTTCATTGTCTTATCCATAATTAATTAGTTGTTACAAATAGTTGACAAGTCTGTTGAACCACATACTTAAAGACTACTACTAATTATCCTATAAAATGGGACCAGAATGGTGTTTGTAACATTAGGAGATGACTAGTTATTGTAAAAAGAACAAAACATGGGATTATCCCCATTGAGTTTGTACAGGAAACACCCCTTCCAGAAACACCCCTTCCAGCACCACCCCTGGTCCCCAAACATCAAACAGCTGTATCTCCCATTCTGTATTAGCTATACCAATGCCATTTTGCAGACAGATAGCTCGTTATTAGGGCTTTAAAATGATACCAAATTTGTTGAGATAGCTTTTGTGGTTTTGAAAATATTTGAGGAAATGACAGCATAAAACTAAAAAATGTAACGGCACCACCCTATTGGGAGGCGAGTTCATAACGCGTGACCATATGTATTCACTGGTTCATGTCTTTCTGTTATTAGTAATGATTAATTATGGTTTTTCAAATCATTAATAATTCTTCACTTTAATTCAATGTGAAGGTAAAAGAAGTTTGTCGCACTTGAGTGACCTCATGCATTGTTTTATTTGACAAGTGTTTAGGGACTTCTTAATAGCTAATGAAGTGGTATTTGGTGAATTAGCAGTGGCTTAGATTTCATTTTTCACATTGGAGAATGGATTTGGTGAGGTTTAACAGTAAGGGACTGTATCATTTTTATCAAGTTTGTAAGACATTGCCCAATATGAAAAAGAAGTCTAAGCCACTGCTAATAACCCTTGGACACGTATTTATCTATTTAAATGTCCCTCAAGTTTAGCCTCAAAACTAGCTAATAATATAGAAACAAAGCTTGGGGTCGCTCATGTGTGACAATCCATTTTTACTCTTCAAATTGAATCAAAATGAAGATTTATTAATGATTTGAACAACCATATAATACAACAACAGTTTAAAATAGAAAGGAACCAAATATATTAGCAAACAAGAGATTAAGAGCATATATTTCTTTTAAACAAGCTGTTTACACACACATTTTTGTTCACTTTGCCAAAAAGGTGAAATCATCATGTCTTACACAATAGAGTGTAACTTCAGTTAAATAAGTCCGATATTCATGATCTAAAATTCTTATGAAAGAGTACAGTATATCAAATATAATATTAAAAAAACGGATCTAATCTCATTGATTTTGATGATGACAACAATTATTGAACTGTGGGCATCGATGGGTACTAATCATTTTGGGACAGCCTGTATAGCCTAATACTACTAGTGTTTCCCCAGTTGGTCGAAATCAGTGACAGCTAACTGTCACTGTTGAAATGGAATTATACAGGCAATTAAAAATTGGTTGTGATATCAATATTAATTCAATTGCCTGATAACAATATTATTGAATGGTGTCTTGTCCTGTTAGCACTCGCTGAATCGAATAAAGATAAATAATTGGTTTTTCATAATAAATGATGATGTGTGAGCTATTGTGCAATGTGATGAGTATTATATCTTAGTTTGTTTAATCGACAATTTGATGTCAGAAATCCTAGGGTATTGTATTATTGAGTTAGCCATTTTATTGGTGTTAAGTACTTAACCTTTTTGATGGACCAATCAATTTTCATAACCATTTTGAGACTACTGGAATAAAGTAATAGGCTGTGGCACTTAATCAATATCATATCATCTGGAATCTTGTGCCGAGACTTATTTGCATGGAGTGAGGGCGAGCTGTTGCTGTCATATTGTAAGATCCCAAAAATGTCATTCATTATTTTTATGACCCCCCCCACCCAAGAGAAAGTGATTATCCCCCCCCCCCCCCCCATCCCAAAATGGCCCGTAGAACAAGGTGGTTTTTTGTGGCCTCACCTCATGGTACATGTCTTTTAAAAACCATCTGATCATAGGGTTTTCATAGGGTTTAAGTTGACAGCCTGTGAAAAAAAAACCCAATGACCATCAAATAATTTTAACTAGGGACCTCTTGGTAGGGAACAGTGGTAATTTCATGTATCTAATTAAGACATTCCCTATCACATCTTCTAAAACAGTAAGCTTTTATTTAGGAAATAGGTTTGACCAAAAACAAAACACCAACAAAAACACCAAGAAATTTGTAAATTTATCAAACTTAAAAATTCAGAGTAGTAGATTAATGATTCCGAATATCAGTAGAAAATTGTGGCATAAGGCGCATGAAAGTCGATATCGAGTTTCCCGTTACCCGCCCGCATCACTTTTTTCACCCGCATCAAAATTTCAAGATTTCCCAAAAAAATCATTATTTATTTTTAAACACAATTGTTGCCTGTTTTATCAATTAGAACACATTTCACTTTTTCAAAATATGAATTTTGAGAACTAGGCTCATAAGCAAGGCTTTTTTAATTGTAAACCTACCTTCCGTGAAACGGAACTCGCTCAATAATTAGTACCACCATTTGATCGTGCAGATGAAGAACAATTATATTCGATGTAGCAAGGTGGGTTGATCAAACATGCATTTACATGTCAATAATGAAATATGATCAAATAATGAATAATGCAAAAGTCGCCTTATCACTTTGAGAAAAAAAAAGTAACGGGAAATTCGCAATTGACTTTCATGAGCCTAATATGTGATATAAGATTGCAGTGCATTGTCTTGTCTGACTTACATTTCTATAACTTTGAGAGATATATTATTTTGTTTTAAATCATTGTCTGTTGTCTTGTTTTTGTAGCTGCAATCGCTAGTGCAAGAGATGAAAGATGGCTTTGTGTTGGCTATGCAAGAACTTAGCCGCATCCAAGATGGCGACAAAGAACTCACAGAGAGGGTGGAGAATTCTGAGAGAAAGAATCAGCAGATGATCTCAGAGCTCACAAATTCATTACAACAACTCAAGGTAGGATAGGGGTGATGTGTTTTTATAAATGTTACTGACGAAAAAAGCTCACTTTTGATGTGACTGGTCAAGTATCAAAGCAAAGATGTATGTGGGCATAGCATTCAAATTACCATATATCTCCTGCATTGCATCTCTTGCAAACAAGCATGATAGAGAATTATTTTAGTATTTTGTTCCAAGTTGAAATATGAACAAAAGATAGTTGGAGAGCATAAGGTGAAAGGGAATGCAAGCCATTTTACCTCATAGTAGAATAACTTCTATTTCAATTGATATTGAGTTATTCGCTCTTACACTCATTTGCTTTTCAACAAATCCAGTTTACATTCTTTTGGTCAGGTGGTTTTGTGTCTGTGGGTGGGGGGGACATTTTGGTGAGTTTGTTACAACAAAAAAGAAAAGAAAAAGAAAAGAAAAAGAAAACCCGAAACTAATTTTTGTCGCCTACTGTCACTCGCCTTTTAGACAAAATTCATTAATGTATTATATCTCATGCATAACATTTCTGTCATCTTTAGACGGACCTCAACAACACACTGGAAGAAGTAAAGAAGAATTCCGAGACGACAACAAACTTGTCGACACAAGTGCATGAACTTCAGAATGAAAGAACTCAACTCTTAGAAGAAGTTAAACAACAGGGTGCTTCAAGAAAAGAAAGGTGTGTTTGAAAGTTTTGTAAAAAAAGTTTGAAATAATAATATACTTTTAATTTAGTAGATATAGGAGACATTTGCTATTTGTTCCAATCCCAATATATTTTCTTAAATTGAGTAGCTTTTACACCACCCAATACCGAGAATTCCAAAGCTATTTTGAAAAGTGGTTTACATGATGTTTTTGAATGGATCACAGAATATACCCAATCTTGGTTATTTTCTAGCATATCTGAAAAAAATCAGAGCATTACACTGTTAACTTTTTTTATTTTGACACTATGAAGGAAGATATTATAATGACTATGATGAATATGTCAATTGTTTTCTACTGAATTTGACAAATACATCTACTTAAAACATTATTCAGTTGACATTTTAAAGCTGAAGCTTTTAAGCTTAGGCACAAACATTATTTACCTAACATATACAGTATTGACAATAACTGTTATAATGCCCCATTTTTTCTTTATCACAGAACCAAAAACAAGAGGAAAACCTCATTACAAACCCCTCCCTCTGACAGCGACAACAATAACTCCGACTCGGGCAAACCACGAAGCAATCCGGATAGTGCCAAGAGCGACTGGGAAGCGACTAGGAATGACAAGCGAATGTCACCCATGCTTATACCATTCATGGATTCTCTGCCTGATAGGACATCTGGTAAGTGCTCTACATATTGTATACATTCCCCATTAAATGTTTGTACCCTCTCATGTAGGGTCGGTTGATTACACTTTTGTTTGAGGGGAGGGGTCACAAGTGTTCAAAAAATTTCAAAAATAGATTTCAAAAATTCAAAAAGTAAATATAAAATTGGAAAATATATGGGTCGATTGGTGGCGGGTAGGGGGATGAACAGGTTTTTTCCCTTGGCCTTAGGAAAGCTGACAGTATTATTTATAGATCTCGCCGCGTCGCGCCGCAGCTTTGTGCAGGACGCCGCACTTGCGGCGCTCCGCGTCCGTCCAATTTAAAGATAAGCCTCCTTATCTATAGTGTTGTTGTCGCCTAATTAGTCCAGTAATTGACAAGGTATACCGCGGCACGACGTTTACAGTATTGACAAGGTATACCGCGGTACGCCGTATACAATAATGCACTGAGGCATGATGACTAGACAGTGCTTCCACACAGGAAACACGATCGATTGTATTGATACTTGAGTCTGTGAAAGTATACCGCGGTACGCCGTATACAATGCACTGAGGCATGATGACTAGACAGTGCTTCCACACAAGAAACACTATCGATTGTATTGATACTTGAGTCTGTGACCGTTATGCCGTAGGCAATTACCTAGACTGGTTTGTCTGTTTACCGTCTTTGCTGACAGCTACATAGTAGTATAGGTGGGTTCTGCAGAATCCGTGATTTTTTAAGGCATAACTGTGAGCAGTTTTTGTAAAACTCCGTGATTTCCGTGATCAGTGTGATTTAAAATTCAAGGAAAAACCAAACAGTGGGAAATTACACGTGAAATCCGCGCGGTCATATTGTTAGGCACTAAATTAAAAAATATCTATATTACTCAAGGGACTAGTAAATAAATAAGTATTAGATTGGAATCAAAATGCGAGACAGAGATTAGAAAACACAAATAAAAACGAGGAAAGGCGATATAAAAAAAAATCACGCAGTGTAGTTTTCCACAAAGCCACAAGCCCCATCATCGAGGTAAAAACCTACCTCTGTTTACTCATGCATTGGTGGGATTATCGCTTGCTTCACACATGGAATTAATAATGATGCATTGTTAAAATATCCCCTGCCTATGATGATGTCCACATTTTGTGATAAAGATTGTTTTGTTAAATCTTGAAAGTTCCATCGATTTCCAGCGGGGTTTTCCCATTAACATTGTGTCCGTAATACCTCATCTCACGTGCGTGGCAAGGAACGGTGTTTTAAACACGCATGCGCACATCATGATGTCATCGGGCTAGGTTATTTTACCTACTTTACCAGTCGTCATTATGTTATCAACGCAAACAGAACAACGTGTTCGGAATCAAATAGATAAGTATGTACTTTATTTTTATATAAATAGGATGATGACATTGCTAAATAAAAGAACAACAGATAAAATGAGAATAAAATATAAAGTAATGACAGTAACAATAATTCATGACGTGAATACTGACACGTTTTTAGACTAAAACTACCGTTTGAAGGAATATCAAGGACAATTAATAAGGATATTGGTACCGTAGTATTTTGAGATAATATAAATAAATAAAACACAATGACTGGTTTCTATTGTATAAATGATAACCGGTACCCGCACCGGTGTCGCATGTGTTGTAGACCTTCGAGTTGTAAACAGTTCCATTTATGTATTATTTTATAGAGGTGTTGTTCGTCTTTGGTACGTGAAACCGGCGTTTCTCAAGACATTGTTTAAATATTGACCTATATAGTATTATAATACAAAAGGAGTGCATTAATGGGGCTAAAGACAGGTTTTATAGACCTATATTAAAAGGTCTTCATTTGTTATTTTTCGCAATCTCTATTTTGTCAAGTTTTTAATTTCAAATAATTATTTGTGCTTCATGAGTGGCGGGGGATGGGGTAATCTCCCTGCCCCTCCCCAAGCATGATGGGACTTTTGTTTTATTATAGTCTCAATTTTTGTTTTGTCACGTTTTTATTATTTAAAAAACAACTCCACGAATAGAAACAATAATGGATTGAATCGATAATTTGGTAGACAGTTTTTCTGATGAAATTTTTATTTATGAGGTTTGAAGCTATTATAGCGTAATTTATAAACAGGATTGTAGCCTTCAAGTTTGCTACTTTTATTTACAGTCCTACCTTCATTTCGCCTTTCAATTTCAAAGCTGTATTAATATTCCAATTAGGCCTAACATGTCCTAATATTGTTTATTCACAGGTGTTCATCGGTTCATAAATCACCACCCGTCCACCAGTAGCGTAGCCAGTGGGGGGGGGCAGGGGGAAGACTGCCCCCCCCCCCCCCCCCCCCCCCCGACATCTAAAATGGGGACGGCGAAGCGGAAAATGGGGACGAGAAGAAGGGGAGAAAAGAGAGAAAGAAGAAGGAAGGAGAGGGAGACAGAGAAGAGAAAGGGGGAGGAGAGGGAGAAAGAGAAGGGAAAGGGGGAGGAGAGGGAGAAAGAGAAGGGAAAGGGGGAGGCGAGGGAGAAAGAGAAGGGAAGGGAAAGGGGAAGGAGAGGGGAAAGAGAAGAGAAATGGGGACGAGAAATTGTTCATGTAGTACATTAACTGTGCGATTTTTTTTGGACTATGCGATTTTTTTTGGACTGTGCGAAATGTTTTGACCTCACCCCCCCCCCCCACACTTACGTGAATTTCACGAGGTAAGTGACAAGAAAAAAAATTGGGGCAACCTTTTACGAAAATGCTTAAAAATAGGGACGATATTGATGTTCCCCCCCCCCCCCCCCCGGAATGACAATGCTGGCTACGCGCCTGCCGCCCCTCTCCAGACATCTTGTTTTTAATCGAAATAGCCAAGAAATTAGGTCAATGCACTGACAAGTAACTTGTTTGTTCAAACAGTGGTTCAAATTACCATGATAATTGAGAGACTGAAAACACCACCCATTCATGAAACAGCATACGTGCCTGGATCCAGACCGGGGATCCAGACCGCATGTACGGTCACCGATCTGCGATCACATCATCACGGATGTCAGATCACCGACTAAATGCGACCATTTAGGTAAACCACGCCCATAATTGTAAGCGACGTTAACAATGCTTAGTTTACGCATGTCCCAACGGAAAATCACGCTCGGAATGAACTATCGATGATCCGCTCTTGAACATCTTGATTTCGTAAAACCATGAAAGTACTGTTACTTTCATGGTAAAACGTTGTGGCAATTGTAGGTTTTTCTATTCGAAGAGGGAAATAATAAATCACGACTAACAGGCACAATATATTCATTGTCAGATGAAAAAATAACGCTACAAGTATTTATTTTAAAATCGAAATCATATACGTTCCAAACCATAGATTACACAATTAAATGAACGCTACACTTAAAGGTAGATGACCCGATCACATTTTCGTAACACAGAATTATTTCAAACATACGGAGATTTTCATATCATATGAAAGCTCGTATTTTTCTCATCATCATACTGAAATTTGACGGCCTAAATCGGTATAATTACGGAGAAATCGATGAAATAACGTCGAATTACCGCGAATGGTGGTAACCACCGATATAGTTTGTGTACTACTCAATGGGTACAGTTCACAGCATCTTGTGCGTCTAAAATAAGAACCATTAGAGCTATGCAACTCAAACTTTGGAACACGACTTTTTTAAGGATGACCTTTCATGTAGAATAGAAAACTTCAAGTTGAAAATCGGAACATCTACCTTTAACAAAATAAATTTTCCAAAATAAATATTTTAAAAAGGAAGAAAATCACAGATAAAAAAAATAAAAAAATGTAAAAATAAAATAAAAATAGGGCCTATATGAAAAACTGTTATTATTACATTAATTTAATAAAAATCAGACGGGAGGTGGAGGGGTGTGACGTGGTCGTCCCCCCCCCCCCTAGCCCCTCGGCTTTTACAGTGTAAATAAAACATATATAGGGCCTGTATGAAAAAGTCTTATTATTACATTAATCAGACAGGGGAGGGGTGGTGACGTGTCCCGCCCCCTCGGCTCCTGCCACTGCCCGTGATTAAAGTGTACGTCAAGATTTCACGGCATTATCATGATTATACATTCTGTTATACTGTTTCGTTGAGAAAACATGGACTTGCCATATTTACGGCATATCATTAAATCATTATTTTTACTACCATGTTTTAGGCCAAATAAAATAAAAAGTAGTTTCTCGTCCTAACTCTTGAAAAAAGAGAGGATGAGGACACTTCCCGGGGGCTGAAGGGTGAGGGGATGGAGAGGAGGAGGAGGGGAGAAAAAGGGAGAGGGAGTTTTTATTAGTGGCTCTCACTTTATCTCTAGGCTCTGAACCATGTCAGTGTTTTATAACAAATGTAAATATTGATAGCAAGGAGAGTTCCAAGTCACAGCAAAAAAGTTAAAACTCAACAGCTCGGCCCTCTGGATCCCCGCCAACGGCCTTCCCGGGAACATTGAGGATTGGAGTCATAACGTTTTTTTATTCAGCTATATTGGGGTAAGGACCATCCTGTGCAATAAAATAAATAAATTCAAAGAAATAGATATTCTGGAGTTTCATACACAAACAAACAAATAACGACAGTCGACAGCCACTTCAAGGGCCTTTGATGATTACGCCGTATTTCTGATGCTATACGATTTTTGTGCCAATTTGGTAGTAAAATGCCTTCTGCCTTCTATCTTTTAAAAAAAGGACCATTGCTATTCGACAAACAAATTATTATATTTAACGTAAACATAATAGACACTGCCTGTACCGAGAACTTTATAACTAATCTGAAACGTTCACACGCAATAAAAACCAATCTATAAATCATAATGTACATAATGTACAATACATTAATTGGATTTGCCAGTTCACACATTGGATTTGCCAGTCTTTTACATTGGATTTGCCATTTTACATTGGATTTGCCAGTCTCACATTGGATTTGCCAGTCTCACACATTGGATTTGCCTGTCTCACATTGGATTTGCCACTCTATTTACAATGCGTATTATTTGACTACGGATTTATGGTAATCCCGATTTGACAACAACACTGATAAAAACCAGGGACGTATTAAATCGATTTCACACCTCCCTGTAAAACCCGTCTAGATAATTAAATTATATGCTATCAACAAAACGTAGATAGTCTTGCTGATTCCTCTAATGAACCATTTATTTTCTGTACATTTCAATTAAAATACGGATTGAATTAGTTCCATTATCCAATTGCACAGTGCGTTTCTACTGAATGCTGGGATTACATTAAAGCAACCTCTGTGATGAAATAATTAAAAACATTAAAGAGACTTTTGCTTTTGTTTTATTGTTTTTGACTCTTTTAATCATTTGTTGTAAAGCGCGCTGAGGTTAGATTACACAGTAAAGCGCTCTATAAATGTGTGTTATTATTGTTATTAATATTATTACTATTACTTTAGTATAATTAGTGTGTTAGTGTTATACCAGCTAGAAAGTTCTCTCTCCCATCTGCTCTGGTTATAACGAACATCACAACCCGGTTAACATTTGTTTGTATATTTGGTATTTTGAGTGCTTGTTTTGTACAGTGCATGCATTTGGTTCAATCTCGAAATGCGATTAATAAATCTCTAATGTAAAGTAACTTTTAATTAGTCATAGTCATATATAATTTGGCGAAGTGGAATATTGTTATTACTTTGTACAAGTTTGTACACGTGCTAGTTTAAAAGTTCACAATTTCAAACAAACGGGAGGGTATCAACAAACTGCTTTCGGACTCAAATCATAAATTGCTCATAAAAGCAGGCTCTTTATGAATTTCCTAAACTGGTAATTTTATCCCGGGGGGGGGGGGGGGGGCGTACTCGCCTAAGACGGTATACGGGGGGGGGGGGGGGGGGGGGGTGCCGCTCTAATGGGTAGATTTTTTGGCACAAATTCACTAAACATGGGGTATGATTTTGTGCTGGAATTTTTACTAATATTATATTGTGGTCACTGTTTACAAATGGGTCTATTTTCGCAAAATTTGTGTCTATTTTTGCGAACATTTGCAAAAAAATAGGTATATTTTCCCGATAATTTGCGAACATTTGGTCTAAAATGAAGCGCGCACATTTGTTGTGCCATTTTACGCTTAAATGGTCAAATTTGGCCTAACTTATACTAACTAATTTGTTATGAAAATGCACGCTTGACATTTTTATGCTAACATTTTCAACATTTGGTCTAATCAAACCTAATTTAGTAAAAAAATGTGCGCACAGCGCGGGGAAAATTGCCTTTTTATGCTTCCTTAAATTGTCTATTGTTTTCTTATTTTAACTTTTGTTTCTTTTTTTTTTTTGAGGGGGAAACAATTTCTTCTGGAGGAGATAAATGACCCCCCCCCCCCCTCATTTTTGGGTCGATCGCGGATGGCAAACAAACACTTTTTTGTTCGCCTAACTTTTAAAAAAAAAGCTTAAGAAATTTAAACCATCCGAGGGCGGAATCCCGGGGGTGGGGGGGGGGGGGGGGCGTGGTCGATGTAATCATCCTCCCCCTGATTTTCCATATAGTGTATGTGATGGCCAAGGTAAAATGAAACAGTAGCTTAGGTCCTAAGTAGCTGCTGTAAATTTAGATGGTACAAAATCAAAAAACTTTTTTCTTTTCTTAACATATTTGTCACCTTCTCAGCCTGTGTAGCGTAGGCATAGTAGGCCTATTATTAATTTAGAAAATATTAATGCATTCAATTAAAAAAGACAATGTTGAACGGATTTACAAATTCTATATATATATATAGGACCCCCCCCCTATAAAAAATGGGGTAATGAAAGAGAGAAAAAACGAAAAAAAAAGAACAAAATGGAAAGGGGGAGCGGTAAAAAAAGGCAGGCGAGGAGGCAGGGACATCACAACGTTTGGTATTTAGGATCGATTAAGCCTATATCATGTATAAATTGGTCGAGCTATGAGTTTTTAACAATAAATGGGAGAGACGCAGTCGAGCCCAATATGCATTGGGCGTAAAAAATCATCAAATGTTATCATTATTGTGTTTTGTATCCAATATATCCACACTTACACGTACAGACTCCCCCTGTTCGAGCTTTTATTAACCATCTATACCTAAATCAAGAAAATATCAGTATGCTCAACTTCTTTCTTACATTGATAACAAACAAAATATTGATTGGAAATAAAGAGGTGGCTTTACGATAACATTTTAGTCAAAAGTATAGCCCTACACCCTTTCCATTTTGTTCTTTTTTCTCTCTTTTTCTTTGTTTTTTCTCTCTTTCATTACCCCTTTATTATAGGGGGGGGGGGGGCGTGGGCGGTCCTATAGAATTTGTAAAGAACACCAATAGTTTTAGTTTATTCAAACAATTAGTTAAAAGACACTTATTTGTTTTGTCCTTGTTTTCGTTTGGCGTCTGTGCTTCTTTCGTGCCTTGCATTTGTTTTTGTTTTGTTTTCATGTTTGTTGTTGTTTTTTCTGCCTTTCTATGCTTGTTAAAGGACCCCAATGGAAATAAGCTTTGTGCTCAAAGCTTTTTTGGCTATCCTTGGTACTTTTGCTCATATTTTATTATGTCTACATGTTTTAAAAATAGGTTTGTGCATTCTTTTACATGTGTGTATGCTTAAATGTTTCTCTATATGATGTTTTGAGTACCTAATAAAATCAAATCAAATCAAATCATACACCACTTAAAATATCAAAAGAAATAAAATAATTGTAAAATAAACAAATAAATGAAATACATAATGTTCATGATTAAATAAAATCATGGAATTTATTTATTTTATATTCAATATTTTGATATTTAGATAATTATAAACGTAATTAATTGTACTCTTTCCTTTAATCTTTTTCTAATTTGTATCTTTATTTTAAATATCGCATTACATTATTTTAAGAGTGACCGTGCCAATTCAATTTCAATGCGTTAATTGAAGCTTTCGATTGAAAGTTAAATATTTATCTTTTTCTTTTATTGATAGTACCGCTATTGTCTACAGTCTGATTTATTTCCCATCTCCAACAAATCCAATAGAACGTTACGAAAAGCAAAATCATTAGACCACAAGAATTTAATGGGCGCGGTTTGTTTATTTCCCCATGTTGGATCAACACTGATCAAACAGGTCGGTTTGAAACACGTGGCTCTGTCAATTTTTTGGGGGCATGCAATTGCGTATAGGAAAGTCCAACAAAAGTCAAACCACGTGGTCCGGTCAGTACGTGATCTGTGTTTCTGTCAGGGGGCATGCGTGATCGAAAAATCTTTTGCAAATATTATGGGCATGGTTTATCTGAATATGAAGCTTCATGATCTGAATGTATTGCACTTGCACGATGGCTCAAAAGTCAAACCACGTGGTCCGACCAGTACGGCGTGATCAGGGGGCAAGCGTGATCGAAACCGTCTTTGCAAATATGGGCATGAGCGTGGTCAGTGATCTTACGTCACCGACGCGTCATGCCCAGCGGCACCGCGGCACTAGTAGGCCTACCAGGCACGCATTTCATCAATGGGGAACTTTAATATTCCCACGCTAAAATGAACCAAGTTACGTGATCGGCGGTGATCTACATGGGGCTTGGCTATGTGATTGATAAAAAGTAAAACAATGAATTAGCAAATAAATGAAATAGGAATTATCGGGGCTTGACGGCTTGTTTTTACTAGTAAATAATATCTTCCGTCAAGGAATTGGTGGACTTGGCAGTGAACACCTTTGAACAAAAATACTAGGACATGTTAATTGTGGAATATACAGTAATGATGTTATAAAATGAAGATAAGGTAAGGCGACAAATAAACATATTTAACATAAACTCTTAAGTCAATTACGCTAATTTTATAGCCTAAAGCCTCACAATTCATTAACCACATGTTTTACATTAATTGAGACGTTCGCGGCCGCATCATTGTGCATCATATAATTGATTACAGTTAACATTATCACTATTCCAATCAGTAATCACCGATTCTATTGTTGGATTGACTCATCGTGGGTTCTGTCGGCACATCTGTCGACGTCGGGAACAATTTATTTCGACATGTCAAGGAAAAAAATGGTGCCGACGACAGCACTAAATAATTAACCACCAGATCAGTAGCGTAGCCAGCGGGGGGGGGGAAACTGCCCCCCGAACACCTAAAATGGGGACGTAGAAGCGGGGAAATGGGGACGAGAAGAAGGGGAGAAAAGAGAGAAAGAAGGAAGGGGGAAGGAGAGGGAGAAAGAGAAGGGAAAGGGGAAGGAGAGGGGAAAGAGAAGAGAAATGGGGACGATAAATTGTTCATGTAGCACATTTACTGTGCGATTTTTTTTGGACTGTGCGAAATTTTTTGACCTCATAACTGACTCATAAGACGAATGTTTTACTTTACAATCATGTAAATTACATGACATTTAGTTTACACAATCACATGATCCCGATATATGATCACGTTTATGGATATACCAGGGACTCATTCTATAGAAAGTCCCTGGTGGTTATACCAGAGAGATGTTTATTATACATCCCTGGTTAAACCATGGAATAACAGACTCACCATTGCTTCGACACGACAACTTCGCGTTGACAAAATTGTTGTTCCAATTATAACGGTTAACAGTTAGGCCAATTGCATTAGTGTATGATTGTTATGACACTATTTTTTATTATACTACCATAATCATTATCAAGTGATTGTATTATCGGTCATCCCATTGAGCCAAGAATTACCCATTCAATAGGCACCCTGCAGCTGCAGCGATCGATCAATGCGATGTTTATTTGGAGTCTGGACATAGTAATTGGTTGACAATGCTGGTATGTTACACTACAGAAGCAGTTAATCTTCATCAAGGGAGTGAGTATAATGCGTCGCACCGCAGTAAACCGAGTTAACCCTGCCTAGTCGTATAGGCACACACTGCATCGATCCGATCAAGGCAATTGTAATGTTATTTGGAGTATTGGTTGACTATGCTGGTATAATTTGTTCAATGCAGTGAGTAGTGCGTCGCACCGCAGTAAACCCATGCCAGTCGTACTGCGGTAAACCCTCTCAATGTCCATGTTTATATTGGAGATCGTAAATCGCAAAATCAATACCAAACACATTAGTCCTAATTGGCAAAGCGTACCGCGTTATAAAAGACAATAGGCACGGCGGGTGCGTCACGACACGGCGAGATCTATAAATAATACTGTCAGCTTTCCTTAGGTAAATAGATAAAGGTGGACAATCCTGTGTTCATGGGAGTGGAGAACCCATCTCTCCTTTGCTGCAATTGATCGAGATTCACTGCATTTTATGATGTTGCTGTGTGGAGATCACTAAACACTGCTCCACAGTTAGGCAACAACAAAAAAAAGTTGACTTGCCCTTTCCGACCGACCCGAATTTTCAGAAATCTAGGGTCGCTATTTTTTTATATATATTTTTTCAAAGTAAAATTTTTATTTATTTTTTTATTTTTAAAAAGTTGGAAGAAGCACTAAACAATAAAGAAAGATGTAAACGTGTTTTTGAGTAGTATCTGCTTGTTTAAAAATCAAAAATCGTTTTTTTTTCTTCTTTAAAACATGTTTTTGTGTAGTATCTCCCTGTTTAAAATTTAAAAAATCAAAAAAAAATCAAGAAAAAAAAAAATCTGACCGTCTGACCCAGACTCTGGCCCTGAAAGGGCAAGTCAACTTTTTTTGTTTTGGCCCTTTTCTGTTGCCTCTCCAGTATCATGAATATAAATGAGAGTACAGGCTCAAACCCACATCCTTTGTATTTAATGTGCCTACCATCATTATTACAAATGACCTATGACCTATCTTCACCCAACAAAGCAAGTGATATTCTGTAATATCCTCAACTCATCTACCTAAATGTTTGAGAAAATCGACCCGTCATAATCTCATCTCTGTTTTAAAGGAGAATTTGGCAGTGTCGCCTGCAGTTTGCTAGTCCAACGGAATTGTTATTCGATGTAATTTTTCATATTATTGCTGGTATAATAAATCAAGCAAAATGCATTCACTTGATGGCAAGTAGGCTTTAACACTTGGCAACCATATAAAAATATTCTTTATAACATTGTACTCTGTTAAAATATTTCAAATAAGAATAAAAAGTACATTACAATTTGATTGAAATGACGTTGGTAAGACAATAATGACAACAGTGGGGGAGGGCGATATTGATCAATTCAAATTGATATAAAATTGATTAATAATAATAATGATAGCCCCATGCCATCACAGATGATTGATCAAGGTTGAAGAGATAGCCTGGTGTAAATGCAGGTATTTTATTTGTGTATACCAACAACCATAATGTTGCTAGGAATTCATTTTTAAGTATATCGTAAATGAGTGGATTTTTACAAAGGTTTTATTTTCTTTCTTTTTTCTTTTTTAAAATTTAATTTAAAATGGATATCATTGTGATCGGGAATTGGTCTAATATGCACAAAAAGTACTTGTGGAAAGAAATTTCAAGCCTTAAAATTAACAAATTGCATTTTGCAAATGTTGATCAACTTTGTGAAAATATCTGAATGCAAACAAAAAGCTATAATATACAGTATTTGTTAAGGAGCTTCAATAAGGCCAAGTTTGTATTGGAAGGTTAATGAGATACTTTTTTTACAAGATGTGCAGACCTGCCAACTAGTACGATTTTCCCGTATTTAGTACGGAAATTGGATCAAATTACGACTGTACGATTTGTTCCCACAAAAATACGATTTTTCCCTTTTCCCATATCCTATTAAAAATAATAATAAAAAACTCTAAAACGATGCGAATGAGACTATTGAAAATAAACTCGAAAACAGCTGCGAGGTAAATGGAATGAGACTAGCAGAGCATTGTCCCGATCTCTTACAATAGCGTGTCCGTGATTGGTTTGTGACTTGTAAACAAAAGCATTTACGACCAATCAGCATTGCATACACAATTGTTTGGCATCAACGATATTTCCATGCTGACGTCCGCCATATTGTTTATTGTGTAACGAAAACGGAGTTTCATGGCATTACAAACCACATTCGGACAAGCAAAAAACAAGCAAAGTAATGCTCAAACGCGGGCGTAAATCGCCGTATTTTAAAAAAAAATTAAATCGTCAGTTTTGTTAGTTACAAGTTTGACTTTTAGGTGTTAGTTTTATAAAAATACGGTTTTGTATGGTAAAATACGACTTTTGGGATTTAAAATACAGTTTTGTGAGTTTAGAAGTTGGCAGGTCTGGATGTGAAGTGCAGAATGTGCGAGCAGGTATTCCATTTTAGACTAAATCGTTAACTATATAAGGCAAAAAATAAAACAAGTTTGTTTCCAGTAAGCCAGAAAATTCAATGCGAAATGCGGTGTTTTTTGTGCTCAAATTCATAATGGAGATTCACTTGAAATGGTCAAATCTGTGCATTTTTGATACTCTTATGCTAAAATATGGTATTCTCTGCGGATTTTCACTTTTGTGTTTGCCGTATGTGGCCAATTGCCATCTTGAAACATGTTGAACACAATTTTGACAAAGGATGGCGCCCTATCAATAATTGTTTTTTTTCTATAATTTTTTTTAAATGCACAAGAATCAAGCGGCTCAGTGAAATGCGCACATACTGCTGGAAACAAAATTGGTTTTTTGTTTGGCCTAATAGGGCTTCAGTTAAATGTGGGGTATTTGTCTTCAAGATTTGTTCTATAGAAACAGTGCAGAAAATAAGAAAAAGTGGCCCAGCCGAACAACAAATAGTAATCAAGGAAGAACCTGTTATGGTTAAAAAATATTGTCAATGCTTTAATAAAGATCTTTGCTAGGAACTCCATATCGATGGGCCGTGATGCGTTTCCTTCTAAGGAAATTGCAGTCTGTACAACTCATTTATGGCTATATCGATCGCAGTCTTATCTTATCTAAAAGTAAACTGATGATATCAGAAGCACTATCACTTTAAATGACTTTAAAGTCATTCTTATGGGTAATCTTGGCAAATTTCAGTTCAAATTTGAGTCAACTGGTATTGACATAATTGGTATAATTATGTGTAGTAATTCAGATTTTGTAGTAGCACACCCCTACCCAAATCAAACTTGTATTACTCCTGGGTTACTGTCTGTCTGATATATGTGAAAAAGCATAAAGAAGTAATGTAGGGTAGTAAGTGCATAACAAGACTGAATTTTCAAGAGTTAAATGGGTGGCACTTTGTATTCACTGAATTAGGATTATCATTATTGAATTTGAAGGAGGAGAGGTTTTCTATAATGTTTATATGAATTATTTGATTAACTAAAGGTTCATATCATGATTTTAACAGGCTTCATTTGCACAGCCCTTGTGTATCTACTTTTTAAAATATTATTAGTCACATGCTATCTACTGAAGATAGCTATTAACATGATTAAGAAAACGGTTGCCTATGGGTTTCCAGGGGTGATATTGCAATTATAGAGTAATAATGGCTGGTAGGAGGGTAAAGCAAACCAATTTGAGAAGTATTATGTTCGATGGTGGTGGTGGAAATAAGGTGCAGTACCTCCTGATAAATGCTAGATAAAGGAGGATGGTAAAGTACTTCTTATACTCATTTTTTTTAAAAATTATGTTGGAAGAAGGGAAAACAAACAATATGGTTTAGCGTATTCCAAAGGTTTTATCACTGTCATTCAATATGTATTCAAGCCAAAACTATGTCTAGCATTTTCATGTTTTAACCCTAACCCCAGTTTAGGGTTTTTGACCGGGATCACGATTTTCGAGGAAAAAACGCCAACTAAATCTCCGGGAACCTTCCAGGATTCGATCCGTGGACCCTCTGTTCTCAAGCCCCACGTCCCAAAAACTAAGCCACGGCCCTCAGCTACACATTCGCGCAGTATACTGCGCTCACTATATAGGCTTGGTTGACTACGTCATCCAAAACTGACGGCGCATGCGTTTGGAGAGGGACTTAGGATTAACATTTTTTAGCACTCAGGGGGGTTAAGATATGTTAATGTTTGGCAGCCTGCTTTAGTTTTGGACCAAAATATGAAATGTATCCAAATGTATCGTGTCTTTTTACAGATATTCATCATTTACCTGATAGCAGATGGAAACAAACAACAACAACTAACCCTTTCATATGGCTCTCAATAGACATTCCCACATTAAAAACAATTTTCTGAAATAGATTCCAACCATTTTCATGCAGCACCTTAATTAATTGATTGGCAATTAATGTATGCATGGACCTCATAAAAAGTACAATGCACTGATGGTTAAGTAGTTCAACTTTAGCTCAATGTCAAGGGTGGATGTGTTAGGGGGCAAATAATTGTTAGCTAGAAACACAGGATAGACATAGGGATGACCTCTGACCCAGAGGTCATCTATTTGCATCTTGTGTGTTTTGGTGTTAACTGTTTTGATAAACCATTTGTTGGATATATTGCATATTATGGTGGATTTGTACCTAGCACAAGACAAGGCATTAAACGTATTATTGTGTTTAATACTGTGTTTCTAAGCTATACTTTTGTTTGTCAAAATCAGTTATTAAACATGAGTCTTGATATCAAAAATATATAAAAATTATGGGAATGTTGGCTATCCACTTCCATTAACATCTGAGACTAATATTGGTCTCAGATTAGCATACTGTAAGAGGAAACAAATCATTCACAATATAATTCTCATTAAGAAAAATCAATTCTTTAATTAGTAAGACACATTGCTCATTTAATTACTGGCAGGTTGCAACTGAGGTGTTATTGTATAAACATTTTTTGTGGTCAGATTATTTGAATACTAATTATAAGGTGGATATTTCTATAGTTAAATTTTCAGCTGTTTTTGTATGCATGGATATTATAGGGCTGAGTCATCTTCCGACATACCTTTGTATGTTTTGTTTGATCATGAATAAAACATTTAATAATAAATAAATAATGATATTGATGTCATTGCACTAGACTTGATCTATTATGAATGGGTTCCCTCCTTGAACCATGATTGCTTTCTGACCTTCCTGTCTCATACTGCTCTCTTGAGATTCTCCATCCATAGGGGGGGGGGGGGGGGCTCTGATTTCGGCATTGATGTATCACCAGAAAAATGTTTAAGTGTTGTCTATGGAGTAACCAGATTTCCAAGAAAAAGATACCATTTTGACTCAAATTTTTCTTCTTTTTGAAATTTTACCTCAACTATTGTTAGACTACATTAACAAAAACAGCAAAGTGCTTGGATCAATAAACAATATTCTAACTTCAATAAATCTTATTACATTTTTTCCAATTTCTTGTTTTGACTTAGGTAACATGTCGCCACCATGTGACACTGATTCCGATTCGTCGGCTACCAAGGCAGCCAATCGAATGCTGAGAATGGGCAATACACTCAGAGAGAAGTACCAGAGGCGAGAAGCTTTGCCAGTATCAAGTGACTCAGATGACCCACATGATATCTTGGCTCAACTACCAGATGGAAAAGAGGTTCGTAAAACACAATACTTGGAGCACCATTTAATTTGTCATTGTGTTTATTCCAGGGAGGGGAGGGGGAAAGTGAGGCACAAACATTAAATAGGTACTGGTCTTGCTTCAGTTCTTAAAACCCAATTTTGTAAAAATGATACGAATTGACTGAAGTGAGTGTTTATCCAACAAATGTACAACCTCAATTCGTACAAACCCAATTATCTCAACAAAATAATAAGTTCTTATGCCTTATATTTTGGATAGGAGGCCTTATCCCTCCCAAATGAAACACTAATTGCTACGTGTCTCTTCCACCTTATACAATATGTACAATGGCCAAGAAATCAACAGAAAAAGAGGTTTTGTAGTTACATTGCAAAACATAGGATCCATGTTCACCCTTCTTAAAAACTACAATGTAATGACACCTTTATCCAACCCATGATTCATTTATACAATTGTGTATCAGGCCAAATATTTTTTTTTAACATGTTTAGCATCCTGACTTTTTTTTAAAAAAAAGGAAAGAGGAGGCCCTTTTAATTTGTTATTTTTGGCACTTTTTGGAGCAAAACTGTTCCGATTAGCAACAAACTTTGTGAACCTGAAAGAGGAGGAGGCCTCTTTAAATTTATTTCATGGTTGTGAGGGGTTGGTCACCACAAAACTTGTTTAAAATGCATTATAAGAGAGAAACAAAGCTGTTAATTACAAACATCCTAAACTCTGAAACATCTGAACAAAAAAGTTGACTGAAATAACGAAGAAAAAAAAAGAAATTTGAAGCAGACCCAAACAAGGAAGCGGGAGGGGACACTAAACATGTATTTATTTTTATTTTGCCTTAGATGACAGAAAAAGTATATTCTACGGGAAAATAGATCATTTTGAATTATTCTTGAAAACATTTGGGCCCATAAAAGACGTTTGAATTTACAAAAAATATCAAATGTTGCCAGTTAGCTTTGGCCTTGAAGCCATAATTATATAAACAAGTGGTCTTTTATGTATAAAATCCTTGTTAGGAGTTGTTTAGGTGTCTAAAACCACTTTCTGCAGATTAAATCATGAATGGTCACATTGCTACCTGGAAGAATGATATCCGCTCAAAGGAGTAACTGTATAGAAACATAATGTTCAATACATTCAATGAGGTAAAAAAAAAAGTATGATTGGTTTCTTTAATAGGGTATTGATTGTAGTAGCACCATATGTTTAATTAAAAGCTTAAATTAAAGCAATATGGTCTGAGTGATATGTGTAAACATGCTAACATACTGTATTATTTGAATGTGTTAGCTTCCACACCCAAGGCGCCCTCCACAATGGGAAGTGGTGGTGGGTGGGGGGGGGGGGGGCATTAAAAGAACCAATTTTTGGTGGGGAATGTGATCCTGGGTCTCGAAAATGGGGGTTTTGGAAACATGGGAGCTGCACGGAGACTTCTTCAACAAAATGTCAATAGGATCTCAAGAATTAAATAAAAATTGGTTACACTTTTTCAAAAATTAAGTGTGGCGATATTCAAATTTTGGGTCTTAAACTGAAGGTGTTGAAAAGTGGGTCACTTTTGAAAGTGGGTGCTTCCCCTTGTATACCCCTGACTGATTACACTGGATGTACAGTGTCATTATACTGAAAGTGGCCATTCACATGTCTACTATACATAGCAAGAGTGACATACTGTCATGTTTGTTGTACCATATGCCCTCGAGTAATTGACAAAGGATGAAAAACAATTTGCTTTCTTTCACTTACACTTAACATATTGGTCTACCATTATGTAATTCAAACATAAAGAGTGACATATATATCAGGTTCTTTTAGACACCTTGTCAAGTGATGGATTGTAAATATATTGACAATGCTAACAGCCCTGAAGGAGTTAGTGTACTTAGGGTAGATGCAGTGTTCTGCAAATAAACGTGAATTCCAAGCTTTTAATAAAAAACTAATACTAATAGTACTGCTACTGTAGCTTGGCCCATGTCTTGCCTATACAGTTCTTTCTGGTGCTATCTACTGTAGACAGTAATGCAGATAATTACGTTACAACATTCAGTTAATCTTTATGCCCCTGATATTTAACATATTTCCCACAATTTATCATAATTGTTGGGTCAAAATGTGTAGCTCTTTTACCTGCGACCCTGATTTGTCCACTCCCCCCTCATCTAATTTCAGTTAAAGGTATCTACCCCAACCCCAAATCAATTATACCTCTGAGCTGACTAAATTTAGATCTAGCTATCTTCCCTGGGCCTTGTATTTTTCTCTCCCAGCCCATAGCAACATACATGCCACGTTGCTCTATAGCTTTACTGAAGAGAGATGCAATATGCATATTATTCTCGTCTTTAAGATGAAACATCAAGCTATAATTGATATCTGACATCCTTTTCTGATCTCTTTTGACACGGAATGTGACAAAACAGGTGATGTGTAATGATGCAGAGGGATAACTATGCAAAAATATTGATAAAGGCATACCTGGAGCCTAGCTACTATATATGGTAAAAATGGAGTTTTTTGTGCTACTTTTATTTTTGCTGTTACCAGGCTTGAAGCAGCTACCGTGAAAATTATAACGCATTAATATATTTCTTGCTATGAAGCCACAAATCTCGAAATTTAAAAACAGCGGAATAGTTTGCCAAAATCGCCAAAATGTGAAATATTGATCACACAAAAAATGGCCACTTTTACAGGACTGTCCATAGCAACAGTGCTGAACCTATGTTTGAGATCATAACATGTGAAATGTAATAAACATATTTGTTTCATTTTATGTGTACATATCTCTTCTCAATAATTATGTAAGCCCATTTACAGTGTTTCTAAGTAACCAAAACAAAATATACACATGAATTATTAATGTTTGCAGCAAATTGCAAAACAAAAAAATGTGAAAACATATCTACTTCATTTAGTTTTATAACTAAAATGTATATTTATGCTTACTCTAGGACCAACAAGTACCCCAAATTACCTATTTAATCACAAATATGTTTATATTTTTAATTGAGATTAGTACTGGAAGGAAATCAGATAAAATTGTGAGACATCACATCATAAGGTTATTTTTTTAAGATAAATAGTTGAATATATTAATGCAAAATATAAAATAGGAAAAAGCTACTTTTTATTGTACCTTAAAAATGTACTTCTTCAAAAAAGATATTATTTGAAAATATGGTATTATAATCTATGTAATTTGTCAAATAAGTAGACAAGATGTATCTTTGAATGTGATGTATTAAAGTTGGCAAATACAATACAACTATTAACACTTCTTCATAATGATAATGATACAAATGTTCAAAATGTTACGCGCTTCACCAAACAACCATGAAATAGAAGCATACTTTTCATTTATAAATTACAATTGTTAAATTGAAGAAAAAACAAGTTACATTATTTGTAGTATTTTAGTATCAAGTGTAGTTCAAGTGGTGATTTCATGGCTCAACTATCTTTGTAAATGATTTGAATAGAACAACTTAACACAAACAGCTGCCACAATCGTACAAATATCACAATTCTTTGTGATGCTAACGATTCCTGCCTATATCAGCATACGATGCGTCAGGTGTATACGTAAGGCAAAATAAATTAAAAAGTTGTGTTGCCCTCAGCGACCGACCCTAAAATCATAAAAACTAGGGTCGCATTTCTTTCTTTTTTTAGATTTAAATTTGATTAAAAGTGTCGAAATGTTACTATTTCTTGCTTGAAAGGAATAAGTACTATTGTCACACTAGAAACCAATACCAATTTTGTCTTGACATAAACCATATATTTTTCAGCCCCCAAAAAAAATTGGAAAAAAAAAAAAAAATCTGACCGACCCAATTTTAATTTTTTGGCACTTGAGGGCAACACAACATATTTATTTTTTTGGCCTAATGGGGCTCGCATTTCAATTCAATAGGCCTTATGTCCAAGGGGAAACCGCCTAGTCTGATGTGGCTATTAACTAAACAGTTATACCGATTAATAACGTTGCTAAACGTTTTTTTACCGACCCCACCCTATTGTGTTTTGTAGGTGTGACTGTTTGCGGGTAGTCGTTTTTATGTGTCATCGTAATTTTCATTATAATATTTGTCTAGATTCTGTAATTAATTATCTATAATGATGAAATTCTAAATTCAACATAAATTCTAGACAGCTGACTATGATTAATATTAAAGGGAAACCAACATTTGTGTTTTTAAGGGGCCACCTTTTTGTCAACTAACTAACAATTTGTTGTGTGTTAACTTGTCTATGTTGATTATAATAACAATTCATTTTGCAAATCATGAAGCTTTTTTTTTAAATTGACAAATTGTAAAATAAAATTGAAAATCCAACTGATATAGCGTACTGTAAAACCACTCAATTTCGCGAGGGATTTAATTTTGTGAGGGATGTGGAATCGAGAAATTAAATACCCATGAAACTGACAAGTTTTAATTGAAAGTAACAGTCACATTTCCAGATTCGCAAAATTAAATGCCTGCTAAAATAGCAGTAATTTTAAATTCGCGGAATTAAGTATCCGCAAAATTATAGTGCTTTACAGTATTTGTAATCCGCCATAAATAAATACATTTCTCCATGACAACTGAAACAAATAGTCCCTCTATTGACAAATTCTATATATGTTTATTTACGCAATGAATGTGTATATATATATATATATACCAATTATATATACTGCACATTTTTAAAGTAGTGTGGTATTATACAAGATGTATATAAATTGTAATACTAAATAGGCATTCTCAAAATTAATTGAGCTTGTATTTTATTACTACACATTACAATATCTTCCTCGATAAAAACACTTAAATGCTTTTATAATTTGCGTTTGGAAATAATCTTTACATTTTTGACAAGGTTTTTCATAAAATTCAGTCCATTTTTGAGCAATATTACTCAGTGGCTCTAGTTGTGGTAAGGGTCCTCCTCAGATTTACATAGTCAGCATTTTCTGTTTTACCACATTATATGTGATAAGGGTCCATATCCAAACTCTCAGTGCTTTTAAAGCATTTTTCTAGCGATTTAAAAGCGCTTTTCCAACGGGTATTTCGTTCTATTGTTAAAAGCATCGGAAAAAGATCGGTGATTAACTAGAAACCTCTCTACTTATCTGGCGTTAACAATAGAACTATTGTAGTACTCTCGATGGCTGCATTAGTGAAGCAGACAGATCAAAGGCGCAAGGAAGGTTGTGTTATATTCTTTAAGAAATACTATAATATAGTATTTCTCTTTTAAATCGCTAGAAAAATGCTTTAAAAGCACTGAGAGTTTGGATATGGACCCTAAGTAGTTTGGGCCTAGAGAGACATACATGCATGTATATCGCAAAGCTGAATACCAAAAGGAAGGCATGCACATTTTTACAGTAAAGTTAATACCAGCATATTTGATATTTTATTACAGGTGACCCCTATGTTAATTCATAATTGTTAATGATCTAAATAGGCCAAATTATAAAGACCAGGGAGATATGTATGTGTATGTAGATACAGTTTATAACGGTACATTTGTCAAAACTCTTTTTAAAAAGTGCTCAATGGTGATTTTACCACCAGAGCGAATATAAATGATGAGTCAACCTTTAGGCAATAGGTATTTTCATGACTTACTATACAGCATGGACTAAATTCTTGCTGTATGTGTATGTATACCCATAAATTAGTAATGCCTAAAAATGTATTTGTTATATTTTTTACAGGGAGGCACCTTGACACGGAAAGATGTAGAAAATGCTTCAGCCAATACAGGTAAGATAGATTTTTTTTGTTTAACCTTAATAATATCTAAATTATAACAACATTTCATTATTTTTAGTATAAAAATCATATTCCACCATAAAGTAGTTAAACAATGTTTTGGTTGTCGTTTTCGACACAAAATGCAATTTACATTTACAAGCAAAAAAAAATGTTTTGTGTTTCTCTCTGGCAGGATACCCTCAAGAGCCTTATAACTTTTAGTCCACTATAGAAACATAACATATATTTTTAAATTCACGATGTTAAACTTGGAACTTTCATTTTTATTGGTTTAAGCCTTATAGTCGCCGGCAGAGAAGGTCAGCACTGGCCCTCTGCGAGCGTGATAATTAATGAGTGTGTGAGCGGTAGCATTCTTGAGACCATATACAATTCGGCCAATCGGATGTGCGCGTTGGTAGCTTCAAAGTTGTTATACTATTCCACCAATGCACTATTCCACCAATGCACTCCATGTTTTCGCTTAGTATGCGGTCGTAACAGAAAAAAGTGCTGAACTTCTTTGCAGCTGACTATAATATTGCACATAGAACAATTTCTAACATCAAACTGTCATCGTCTTATTTCCTGTAGGTCAAAGGTTACAGGTAGCGCAGGAATTGTTGTTATCAGAAAAGACCTATGTTTCCCAGTTGAGTTTCTTGAAGGAAAAGATTGTTAACCCTCTGATTGCTGAGAACATTCTGTCCTTATCAGATATAAAGTAAGTTTTATTTTCATTTGACATGTTCTATATGTATCAATAAATGGCAAACGTTTTGTGTCCGATAATTATGTCCGATAACGGTCCTATTGGTTTGGGGTGCAAATAGCACATTTTTAAAAGCAGCAAATGTCCTCGGTTTTGGTGTAAGTGTTCGTACTCAAAGTCATTGGTATATACATGGTCACATGCTCTATATAAATTGATATATTTTGGGACCATTACTGTTTAGAGGGCCTATCCCAACCAAACATATATCTTTAATTCCACCATCTTAGTTTTAATCTCCTTAATAGTTCTAAAGACTTTCTGTTTCTCCTGGCTTTAAGTCTTTAAAACCCTCAATTTAACCTTAAAATATGTTAAATTATTTTATCAACTGTTTTATTTCAGCATGTTGTTCCCACCATGTCTTAATAAATTGTACCAGAAACACTGTACATTGCTAAGCACTCTTGAAAGCAGACTATCCCACTGGAAGTACCAAGGCATGCTGGGAGATATCTTTGCAAGGCTTACCAACTCTGATGGGGTAGGTGTTTTTGAAAATAATTAAGCTATAGTCTGTTTGCTTTGCTCATGTTAGTTCACCAAATCTTCTGCTAAACTCTATTTACTTCCTCTGGACCATGGGTGGATTTAGGGGGAGGGGGAGGTGCCCCCCACCCTTATTTTTGACACAGGGCCTTTTTGACCGGGCGCCTACACCCCCGTTATTTTTAACAGGGCACCTTTTTGACAGGGCGCCTGCGCCACCCCCCCCCCCATTTTTGACAGGGCGTAAACGTTAAAAACATGTAAAAATGTGCGAAACCGTGTAAAAAAATCACTACCGCCCCCTTGACCTCGCTTTGGCGCCCCCCTCCCTATTGAGAAATCCTGGATCCACCCCTGATCACTGTCCACTGGACAGTGATGTAACTTGCATGCATATGTATAATTCCATCTTTCTATGTGTGTGTGAATACACCAGCGCCTGAAGTAGAAGTAGTTACTTCACACTCTTATAGAGGTTTGATGTGGTCTGTCCTCTTGATCTTTTAACTTGTATGGGTTATCATAATCCTGGAGGCAACTTTAATTAGGCAAAATACGGTTAGCAGGTATGTCTTTGGATAAATCATTCTGATACCTAAAATGAATTGTAAAACTGCATGAAATTTTTAATCAGACATTAAAAACTTTAAGCCAAAAGAGTTCACAAGCTGTTACGTTCAAGGATGTGAGGACCATAAAATAATCCAGATGTATTTTTTTTAATAATGAAAATAGATAACAGGCTCACTGGAATTCAGGTGTTTTAGATTTATTTCCTTATTAAAATGCCTCATGCAATCTTGACCAACATACAATTTGCCGTATGCATCCATGACTAAACCGCTGTTATAACATTACCGTAAGATTTCAACTCATTCTCCTTTTCTTATTCCATTTCCAGGGTGAATTCCTTCAGTTGTACAGCAGATACATCCAGAATTTCTCCTCAAGTTTGTCAGCACTATCCAAAGAGACGAACAAGTCCGCTAAATTCCAAGCTTTCCTTAGGGTAAGTACAGAAATGCAAGGTTAAATGTATAGTATCAAAGCCATTATATTATACAAGAAAAGTCTCAAGTTATACAATGTAACTACTGTATATCTAGAAGTGCAATTTCCCGTATCGCATCGCAATTTGCACCTTAAAAATCAACTGCGATACAACTTTCAAAGGCTGATGCAAAATTGCGATACACGTTTTTGCAGCCCTATTCAAGTTGCTATCGCGATTCACCTAAAAGTGCACCTTGATCTCAAAAGTAAGGTGCAATTTTGCACCTCAAGAAAAATTTGAAAATGTCAGCACTGTGTATCACATATTTTTACAAGGTTTATCGCGAATCTGTAAAAATCCATTGATTATCCTTTTCTGATGCATTGTGGGATAGAAAAGGGGCAAATTTTGTCCCTTTTCAATCCCACAATGCAACAGAAAAGGATAATCAATGGCTTTTTACTGATTCGCGATAAAACCTTATTTGCTCTCTCGGAAAATTCCTGTTAGCACTCAATGAGCTCAAATTGTATGCTTTGCCCTCACCAAATGCCACTTACCTCAAAAGTACCATACCTTATGTGTATCCATTTCATATTGAAATACCCCTATATGTACTATCTTTTCACTGTTACTATCTTACAATTGAATCCACAGACACAGTTATCGTCATGTAGCAAAGAAGAGTCTGATCTGACCGTCTATTTACTAGCTCCTGTACAGAGGATACCAAGCTATGTGTTATGTCTAAAGGTAAAAATTATCCAAATTGTTACAAATATTGATGCTATCTTCAGTAGATAGCAATTATCCAACTGTTAATATTGTTACTGTTCTCAAAAGATAGCAATTATTTAATTGGTGGGAATATTGATATTATTATAAATAGTTAGGCACCTGTTCTAGTATACCGGAGATCGTGGGTTTGAGTCCCACGCCGGTGAATGTCCTTGCTTTTTACGAGTTGGGACATTCAGCGGCGCGGCTTGTTATGTGTTTATTTCACTCTTTCAGTTGGAATGAGCGCCTCTATTATACTGCATTATAAATAGATAGCAGTATAATTTATAATAGATGCACAATTAAAATCACACAAATTGTTACAGAAATTGATGCTATCTTCAGTAGATAGCAACTATCCAATTGTTAATATTGTTAATTGTTTATTGTCAATTGCTTATTGTCCTCAGAAGATATCAATAATCTAATTGTTGTGAATAGTATTGATCATATTATAAATAGATAGCAATTACAACAAATGCGATTATAGAGAGTATTGATTCTACCTTCAGTGCAGACATTCTGAAAATATCCCATTATATTTCCATTTTACAGAAACTTCTGAAATGCACCAAATCTACTCACCCTGATTATTTCCACATAGAAAGCAGTCTGAAGCAGCTGAATGATTTCATCTGCAGTGTAAATGATTTGGTTGACAGCTACAGAAATGTCAGGTAGGTTGAGTGATATCCACCCGGGGATTGGGGTACTCAATTTCTTCTGATGAGGGTGTGCCACTGAGACAATCACTGACTTATCAGGGTTTCTTTTAACTGTAAGGGTTTCTTGCCAAAAGAAAAGCAACAAGCTGATGTAGCAACAAGCTGCTGTACCAACAAGCTAATGTACCCCGGGGGGGTACTCACGTATGTAAGGCATACGGGGATGTGCCGCTCCAGTGGGTCGTTTTTTCACGAGACATCCTTAGCCATGGGTCAGTGAAAAATCCTTAGACATGGGTCCTGTTTTCGCGAAAAATCCTTAGACATGGGTCCTGTTTTCGCGAAAAATCCTTAGACATGGGTCCTGTTTTCGCGATTTCCGCGAAAATTTGCCAAAATTAGGTCTATTTTCGCAAAAATTTGCCAAAATTGGGTCTATTTTCGCGAAAAATCACCCTTAGAAATGGGTATGGGTTTTGAATCTCCAGCGGCACACCCCCGACCAAACCAAATCCGAGTACCCTCCCCGGGTATTGTACCAACAAGCTGCTGTACTGCTGTACATCCCAGTTTTACCTTTGTTATGCCATAACCCTAACCATGCCAAATCCAACATAAGCTTTTTGCTACTGGCCCCTCGCTCTCCTTACGCAATCACAAAAAGGTATATAAAGGCTCAGAAAAGTTATTTTTAGTGCGCAACCCCCATAGCATGATGCATGATTGCCTAGATTCTCATCACGGTGGTGCTGGTTTGAGGCCCGGGATGATACCCCATTTCTGTCATTAATTGGCCCCTGTTTCCAACCCTCTTAGCTTATTCCTACCCATCTGGATCAGAGTTATGAACATTACCAAATCTTTGGGTATATAGCCAGGGTGTAATTGAAAGAGAGGTGTGACTTAAATACTTATATTGTTTCTGATTAATGTGTTTAATGTGTAATTTTTGTTGTATATATGATAATTATTAACATCTATATATCATATTGTTTTTCAAATGCCGTTATTAGGAAAGCGTCTCTGTCGAGTCAAAGCAGTACAGAAATGGCATCCAAGAAGTCATCATCACGGGATAGTGGTGTATTCTCACCGGATGAATTTGGCAACAGTGTTAATTTCATGGCATTACAAAGGTTAGTTACAGGAATGAACTTATACATGGATGCCCACCCCGCTATAATCAGAAGACTCCCCCCCCCCCCCCCCCCCCCGAAAAAATAATGAAAAAATAATGAAATGCAAATCATGTATGTTAACCAAATTATTCAGGTCAGTTATGTCGTCCCCCTGATCACAGGCCTGCCCTCTCTCCCCCTCAGTTAAAGACCCTATAATAATATTATGTACACGATTACCCACTTCCCTGTTTCTTTATATCCTATTAAAAATGATAATTTGATGTGTGGTTTTATTTTTGTCTATCAGAACCTGGCAAGACTCATTGAAGAATCCCAGGACCGGCCTGTCAAGCAAATCAAGTAAACCAGTAAGCAGTAGAAACCAGTCAGAACAAAAAGACAGTGCAAACAAAGATAGGTCTGAGAATAAACCAGACAGAACTAGTCATCACAAAACCAGGTCAAAGACTAAGTTGAGACCAAAACTAGAGAAACAACACTCACAAATGCAGAATTCCTCTCCTCCGTGGGGTTACGACCCGCAGTTTGTGTACAACCAGCAAGCAGGTTCATATGGCATGCAGGGTACTCCTCGGCCCATGCAACCTATGACGCCTATGTTAGCTAATGGACCCACCTATGTGTATGGACATCGGAACCCCCATCAAGTGATGGCGTATGATGCGCAAATGATGGCTGCCGCACATGGTCAGCAGTCAGTCGGAAGAACAGGGGCATCGAATGTGAAGTACATGCTCGGAAGGGGATTTGATCCAAGACTTTACGGGCAGGTTAGACCTGCTAACATGGAGGAGTTTTGGGAAAGGCAACAAATGCAAGCGGAACAAGATTTTTATATTCCTGAGGAAGATGAGAGGCAAATTGAGAAAGACGATACTGGTACTGAAGAAAGTGAGATGGCCTCGTCCTACGTGCCCTCTACCCCAAGAAATGCCTTATCGCGTACCAAGCAAATGATAACTAAAGATAGATCAAAATCAATGGGGGATGAGCCAACTTCTCCTATCAGAGATGCGCCATCCCCTGTATATGATGAACCTATCATGAACAGTGCCATCCCCATGCAGAAAGCTGGGTCAGTCTCCCCTGGCAGAACTAGACACAAGCTGCAAAGAAGCCAAACTCAGGGTGACATTCCAGCGCCAAAGGTTGGGCATAGAAAGAGCTTGAAATCAGTGTCCCCAACAAACTTGTCTGCTGCTCCTGTTTTGCTAACGGATGTTTGGAATGATGGCGCTCCGGCGGAGATCAGCATGGTGGAAAGAAGGAAGACATCAATGCAGGATAATCGTCGAACTGTGCTGCAGAACTTGAAGGAGATGGAGGAGAAGATAGCCAGGGATAAGATGACAAAGAAGACATCTATCACCAACTCCTTCAAGAGAATATTCAAGAGAAGAAAGTAAGTATTGGAGAAAAAAAATTAGATTGGTGCATTGGCACAAGTTTGGTAGCTGCATAGGTCGGTCATTCACCTTCCTTGATGCAGTAATGTTATGGGAGCAGGGAGGCATATGAAGTAACAGATACAACATTGTAGAGCAATTGCTTGAATTAGTCTTTGACTAATGCATGTAAAATTTGCATTTACTCATGCCAAAGCATAATTGTCAAGCTGTGGATTATTATAAGCTGCAATCATTGGAATATCCTTTGACGTTACTGCACGAAGGAAAGTATGGAATATCCTTTGACGTTACTGCACGAAGGAAAGTCAAAGAGGTAGAGTAGTATTCCATGCATAGTTCATGACCAGAACAGGATAAATATAGCCAATGGTTGTAATCCATTCAAGATGAAATGGTATAACAAGTTAAACATGGGGATTGTTGTTGCATATTAATACCACATAACCACCACCACACTGTAAGTCATATACTGTAAAAGTGGCAATTTTGCGCAATTAATTGTTTGCGCTTTGCAGATTTTCAACTGTTTTGTGTGTTTTTAAATTCGAAATTTGTAGTTTTATCACATAGAAATATAAACAAAAGAAATATATGTGTGGGTGTTATTATTAACATGGAAGCTGGTTTCGAGCGCGAAAAGCAAAAAAATAAATGTAGTGCGAAAACTTCAACTTTTACAGTAATCTGACCAAACACCTAAAATGACCTGGAAAATACCATGGAATAATATCTAGGCCTATAGATTTGTCAATTGATCAGTAGCAGTGAGCGTACCTAAGCACATATTCGCTAACTATAAAAGACTTCAGAATATTTCCCCGTTTTGTTATTTTGAATGCTGTTCTAGTCTCATACAATAATTGTAGGCCCAGATACCATGGTTTATGAGAATAGTAGGAGTGAATAGTATACTAATCTTGTGGCTTACTATTCAGTGTCTTTAGTTTTCCCTTTAACAACTATAGTATTTAAAACATAGATCTATAGTACAAGCTTCTCATTTTCCAAATCCAGAGGCAGCAGTGAGAGAACTGTGAATGTTTTTGTCACCTGGCAAGAATGATATTTTGGTTCAAAACTTTAAAGTGGCAAGGCTTTGCTCTCATAAACATTTTGCTCACATCCAAGGTGACAGTATTATTCATAATTCATAATTCTGATAATTCTTGTGTAGGCTAATAGTAGCAGTGTAAGGCCACTGGATTTTGAAAAATAGACCTAGTCTTTTTGTCACATTTTGAGTGATTTAGTAATTTAAGATTGAAGTATCTAACATTCTACTAACAATCCATCACCCATGTTTCTTTCACTTCTACCCCTTTTGACCTTTGCACCCTCACCCCTCATCGAAAATCCTCTCATCAAACCACACACCCTGCAACTCAAATGACCCCAACCCAACCCCTACCCTTCAACACACCCTGTGTATCCCATGCCATCACTATTATACAACTAGCCTCCATGATGCTCCAATTGACGAGGAGGAACCATCATCCTACAATTACAGTTGGGATGCCTATGAATATGATGCACCACCACCTCCACCACATAAGAATAAAAGTCACCATCACCATCGCACACGTTCATCAACCCCTCTCCCTATGGGTGTTGCAGAATGTACCACAGCTAAGTAAGTTTGCCGCAATATTTGATTCTGTTGGAAACTTGTGGCTCAAGATCACAAAATAATTCAAATCTACTCCTTAAAGGGGCATTGAGAGATGTATCAATATACTAAATGAGCAAATAACGTAAAGATAATCATCAACATAGCCCAAATCCAAAATATCATACAATTTCGACATCGCCTTCATGCCAAACTAAGCAAATAACGGCACTTCCGGGTTGAGATTTGCCGGGAAAGTCCGCGAGTAAAACTTAGCATAACTTCCGAATTCAGCACCTTAGTTTCGATATCATCATATGGAAACTAAGAAAATCATGAAATTTTATATGATAAACGGCGAATGTTGGTAAACTGTTTCAGATGGTAGTTAGTATATATATGCCTAAGTATTACTTTGATGCAAAAATAACTAATTTCCAGGATAATTGAGGGCGCACTCCCATACGTATCTCTCAATGTCCCTTTAACTATACTCCAAAGAGTAAGGACGAAGGTTATGTTTAGGGTTTAAAATATATTGTAATCCATGATCATAAGTCGCAGACAGAATAAGATTTTTGCTAAGAAAACCGGTTGTTATCTATTAGGTTTGTTATCACCACCTGTTACTAAACTCCTTGTTACCTCAAGTTGTCACTTGTAGACCAGTAATTGCATCATTTATGTTGTGTGAGTAACTCCAGTGGGTGTTTCTATGTTTCAAATCAGTTCTAGTAAAGAAAGTTTGCATTTAGGACTAGAACACTTTATGATGTCATCCCTGATCTTAAGGGCATGTAGATTGAATGAAATATCACTAATGGTTCACTATTGCACCCTAACAATAGATTCTAATAATGTATTATTTCATAGCTATAGACTGTCTAAAAGGTCTAAGACTAATAGTTCTAATTACAAATTTTGATGCCTGCTCCAATTTTTTGAGTGATGCCATAAATATGCCTTTCAATCAATTATCAATGATGCCCATGTACAGAATGATTGACCCATTGCCAATAACACTGGTTCTCATAGCTTAATAAATGCACCTTTCCCAATCATTCTGGAACACCCTGTATAGACTCCCTGCAAATGTAATCTGTACTATTGTGAGGTACATTAATACATACTATTTCATTTGCAAGTTCTTCTACAGAGCATTCGTCAGTATGTATCATATGAAAAATCAATTGGAATTTTACAAATATTAGATTATGAGACATTCTTTCTTCTAATTTTTTAATATGCTTAATAAATAATAATCGTAAAAGATGTTAGTGATTGACCCACACAAATTTTGTCTACATTTGATTAAAAATATCACTATTTCTTCTCCACATATATGTAGAAATACAGCATATCAGTGTTTGGATTTTATTTCTAGGGAGTATGTTTATTCCTTTTCACTATACTTTACTTGGATAGGGGAACTGTGGTCTGGTTTTTTTCAGTGTACTATCCTTTCCACTCATAAACAATATTGCCATTCCTTAACCCTAACCAGCCAGGCTATGTTTTTGTGTGGAAACTGGAGGAGGGGAACAAAATATGTTTTTTTACCTAATTAATCGCCTCGAAACCCGCGGGATTTAACCCCATGACCCTTCAATCACCGCGCCACATCCCTAACCACTCAGCTAACCTGCCAAGGCTCGCCTGGGCAGACATTTCGTACACACTTATCAGCTTGGTTGATGACATCATCGAAACGAATGCTGTATCACGTGTGTGGACATTGTTTTTTGCCGTAGTGAATCGTAGGTTCCAAGAAGGTTAGGATTAATAACAAAAATGCTGATTTGTACTATGTCCGTGATGTAAAATAATCCTCTAATCTTGGCCATGGTTTAAACCCACTAACCCAAATTACTGTTTTGTTTCCAATCTATTTCACCTACAGATCAGTCACTGTGAGCAGTATAGTTGGAATTCCTGAACACGATGGAGATGATTCGGATCTGTCGTCTGTGGCTCATACCAAGAGACGTGCCAGTGCTGCGGCGGTGCTGGACTTTTCTTATGATGAGAACGGAGATCCTTGTAGTGCGGTATAACCATGGTAAGAGTTTGATGATCATGATTGCAGAGTTGTGACAGATGAGTCACTATAATTTGAGTCACAAGTCAAAGCATAGATGTGACTTGAGTCAAGTTTTTATCATATTTTTGGAAAGTCAGGTCAAATTAAGTCCAATACCAAAATTGCCTACTAGTTTTGTTCAAGTCACACCTTATAAATAGTTTCGGCATAATAATATTAAAAAAATAATATATAGACTCGGACAAACTGGCGATAATTAAATTAACAAAGACCTTAAAAATACACAGCCTCGAACCCGGTCCCTCTCGCTATCGCGGCGATTGGTTACTCCACTAGGCTACAGGGACTGTGCTTACATGGATACCAGACGAATGAGCTATTATGTATACAAAGACTATTCAATAATATTCATTTAAGTATCAGATTTATGTAAAGAATTAAAATCAAGTTATGTTCCAGACTCAATTCAAATCAGATCAAGACCAGTCAAAAATGTGTCTTTTGGACAAGTGGTTTGGGTCAATTCAAGTCTTTTGGATAATTGAGTCAGGTCCAGTCTTTTTAAAGTTTTAAAATGTTGGCTGAAATAACTCCAGTCATTGCTCTCAGTAACTTGAGTCTGTATAACAAGGCATTAAAAATTTCATATGATTAAAGGAAAGATATTGGCTAATTATCATCTTAACACTGGGTTGATACATAATAAAGAAACATGTAAAATGTGATGCGATCAGGCAGATCGAGTCTGATGCAAATAGAGTCTGCAGCAAATACATAGCTGCTGATGGGTCTGAGTATCAACATTTAGTTTTATTTTTTAAATGAAAGGTAGATCTTTACTCTTTCATTTGGTAACATAATTTTTTTACCAAATTTAAATGATAAAGGGTATAAAAATATGATGATTGTTGACTCTTATCTCAATCGCTTTATTAAAATAGTGCAATCTTTAAACCTCTTTTTCCAGTTTATCCTTGGTGTAAGAATGCATGAAATTAGCCTGGGTCAACATCAGACCCGATCTGTTTGATCGCATCACAAATATTAGACATGAATGTTTTTGTAAATTAATCTGTTGTACCTTTAACAGAATGAATAAGAAACTGACTTGCTTCCACCAGTTTATGATGGGGAAATTATTCCAAGTTATGTAACGTTAAAAAGAAGATGTTCTATATTGTCCTCTAATTGTATCAACGCAAGAGACTTGTAATATACCAATAAGTGCAATAATAGTATGTGTATATAGGTGTATATAATATCTTTATCAAGAAACAAAACTATTTTCTAAAAAGTTCTTTTTCCTTGTCTTTCTTTTATTGTACACCATGTGTTGTACAATTCTTTTTATTCAATATACAAAACAAATATCGAACGTTGTAAATTATGATATGATTATTATTATTATTGTGTTGTGTACAATTTACCATTTTTCTGTGCTGTTATCTGAAATACATGTAGTCAGTAGAAGGGTTGATTAAACTTGGTAAACAAACAACTATAACCAACAGTTCTCAAAAGTAACTGTACCAGTTATATAAGTGAATAAGTTGATAATTCCAGAAAAAACATCAACCCTAAGATGAAATAGCCAATATTACAAAATGTCCTCTCTTTAATTTGCATTATTCTATTTTGAAATAAATAATGTAATTTTAGATTTATGGATGTAAAACCAGAAGCTTTGTGTCTGACTGCCATGATGATTAATGGGGCATGTCGTAGAAATGGAACGTACTTTACTTTATGAAGCAAGGCAAAGCTATACAAATCAAAATAGCAACTAAGCTATACTCTCTGAATGTAAAAGAGTGAAAAACTCACTCCAAAAAGGGTGTAAATCACTCCAAAAAGAGTGAAAATCACTCCAAAAAGAGTAAAAATCGCTCCAAAAAGAATGAAAATCACTCCCAAAAATAGTGAAAATCACTCCAATTTCACTCCTTTACATGTAGCATGTAACATTGTCAGGTTATTTGCTAAATGTTCCATTAATACCTTATCCATTTCTCAAATGGATGAAGAGAAAATTATGACTATTGACTATTTCAGTTTTCTGTTGATTTTGTTATTATGAATTAATGGCCCTGTTTACTTACCTGATAAGTTATTGTTTTGAGGACTGTAGTTAGTGTCCCAAATACAGGGTGGTTAAAAAAAAGGTAAATTTTGTAAATTTCTTTACATTTTTTCAAAGTATTAAGCATTACTGGGCCAAAAATCTAAGACTTGGCTCATTTTGTTAATGAAATATAAAACGTTAAAGATATCATGTGCAAAATTGGTTTGTCAAAGGTAGCCTTCTCATCTTAGTCTCATATTTGACTAAAAGATTTTGAACAGGAAAATAGCACTTTTAGACAATGTTTTGTCTTTAATTAATAATCAATAAACAAGAAATGGAAGTTGGTAAAGATTGCAATGGCCTAAAATCAAGTATTTTCACCAGGTATGACTTCTTTGAGAGAAACTTTGGAGGCATCTATCTGTGGTCAAGTCAATTTTGCACATGATATCTTTAAAACAGGGATGTAGCTACGCCGGTTGGGTATAGCTGGCACTCACGCAAGCCGATCGGCACAAAAGGCTGGCCGACCGCCACTAAAAAAATTAAAATAATCATGTGTTTTTTTGTTTTTGTTTTTTTAAGTTTTAAGGTTTTTATTGATAGAATCATTTAACTACCTCTTAAATAAAGAAAGCAGGAACCCTCAAAGTGCATTAAAAAGACCTAAAACCATTGAGCAAGCCCCTGGACCCCATGCCGTGATCCACTTTACTTCGTTCGCTACACTTACTCTGTTCGCCGTCTGTAAAATTAGCTACATCCCTGCTTTAAAATACCATATTTCATAAACGAAAATAATCCAGATATTAGATTTTTTGCCAAGTGATGCTCAATAACCACTGCTTTTATAAGACGCAAAGAGATTTATAAACAAACATGTATTAGTAAATAGAAGAAAATGGCTGTCAGATGTGGGTTAACTTTTTTTGAACCACCCTGTACATATGAAGTATTTGTTATATAAAACATAAACATTGTATGAGATCAAGAACCTCGATGTCATCACTTAAGTTTGGTGTCAAAAAAACCCAAATTGATGGAATCATTTTTGAATTTATTTGACAAAATACATGGATGTATCTTATTGTAGCTACATGAAAGAAAAGAAGGGAAAACCTTGTACAACTTTGAATATCCGTTTGTATAAGATGCACATAAACTGTTATCTCCTCTAATTATGAACTAATGTACATATTTATAAAAGATATTTCTATTTTTTGTTGTGGTTTCACTAATAGAGTTATTATGTTTCTTTCTTTTATTCATTTTTTTCTTCTTCAAACTGATTAAATATATATATATATATTCAAGTTCAAATAGAATATTTGGAACCCCTCTTGTTTTATTGGAAATATTGCTAACCAATTGTTTTGGTTGAGCTGTGATTAAATTACAGCCGGGTTGTTGTAGATGTATAGGGATAATATCGCTTTCTAGACAGTGTATTTGAAAGTCTTTGTTAATTTATTTCATACCAGTTTGTCCGAGTCTATATATTTTTTATTAGATAATATTTTTGGCCGACAAAATTGGTAGAAAGCTGATCTTTGTGTTGTATGAAACAGAATTTATCACATAGAAATCCATGTTTGTGAAACTAAATTCTTTTGTGATCCTTTAGGCGATGGAAAAACACCCTATTCTATTGACTAACCGATCTTTTAAGTAGGGCCGGTCGGCCGGGCGTTTATTTTTATTTCATTTTATTTTTTCAAAATTTTCAAGACTATTTTGGTGAATTTTATAAAACTGTTAAAATTGTCAACAAATTTCAAAAATGTCTTGACAAATTAATGTATTGGGCCCGTAAATGTATTTTGTCACCTTGTGGGATGATAAATCTTTCTCCATGTAAAACCTCCAAAACCAGCCATTGATAATATTATCAACCCTAAATATCATTTGTACTGCTTATAGCATGGCGGCAATTTGGTTCAATTATTTGGCACATATTTGTTCAGAAGACACAGAGACAGAAAGATAGCAACATTTAGTGGTGTGGCTAGATGGCTGGCTATTATTCATCAACACTCACATTTGTGGATGATGTTATTGCCAATTCAACTCGAAGAAATGGCATTAATGATTTAGCATCAACATTCATCACATGGGAGTTACACCACAATATTGCTTCTATTACCGGTGTCTGTATACGCACTGATATCACATACCAACGTCGCTATTAATCAATTGTTGTGTCTATGTTGGACTTCTTTTCAGTAACAAATAAAACAACTGTATATCACACACATAATTTGTAGTGTCTACATATTAATCCTAGATACAATTTTGTATTGCCTAGCATGGCGGCAAATCGGTCCAAATATTTGGCACATATTTGGAAAGAACACAAGGAGACAGAAAGCTAGAGCAACATTTGAAGGCATATTGTGTGATCTTTTCCAGGGGGCGCCCTCTATTCATGATTTTTTTAAGAGAGTGGATTTTCTTGCATATTTACATTTCTGATCATAAATATATTCTAAGTTACAGAGCGATATGACTCCTAATTACTTCAAAATCATGGTTTAAGAGTGAATTTAGAGTGATAAAAATTCCCTTTAAAAGGGATAACCCATGCCCAAGATGATTCCATTTATTAAGATAAAAAATAAAATAAATGGAAGGCACCGATTTTAATCATTTCATGTTTTAAAGATGAAAATTGCTCTTTAAGTTGGTCAAAGTTGGAGGATAAATACCTATAGCTTATTTTCACGGTGTCATTAATCGGTGCGAAAAAAGTTATAGGCCTAAAGGATGCATTGGCCTACGTTATATTTAGCTTGATTTCCAAATTAATCCAATTCCGACCCTGCTTTGGATGTTTAATTCCATGTCTACAACTGAGACAACGCTATTTAAGGTTAAAGTGTATCCCTAGCTCAAAAGAAGTTTTACTTGCAATCAAGACTACATACTGCCAGCTACCAACATATTTTGCATTGAAATTATTGAATCAAAATAATAACAATCCATACTGTGAAAGTGTACTTTCTCAATAACTTTGCTGATGATAGTGAAATAAACCAGCCTCTCCATAATTGAATCTTTAAATTCAGTTACACTTACATATTTATATTAGATTGGACTTTTCTTTTCTTTTCTGGAAAACCGACTGCCATGTTCAGTGACTGTGTGGAAAAACAGAAATCTTTTTCGCAATTGATGCTCATTTTGGTTTTAAAAAAAAGGCATACAAAAAATTACAAGACATTATTGTGGCAAAGGCCTAAGCTACAAGGACCCGTTCAAGGATGCCTTACAATATTCCACTATGCCAAAACACGCTTTCAAAGAATTTGCGTGGCATTTCTTGTAATCTCAATGATAAAACCATAATGAACTTCCGTAACTTATATTACAAAGCACACAATTTAATCAAAGATCGACCGAAAAGAGACGAATATGAACTTACAATACACTAAATTTACCAGAGCAGTGATTCACATTTCCACTGTAAACAAAGTGTCTCTAGAGCTGAAATCATAACCTTGAGCGTACAAGTGTAGTGGTCTATTACTCTAGGCAAGTTATCTTTTATTAGAAGTGAGAATATATTATTTTTTCACTAAAAATCATAACTTTGGTAATATTGAATGGAATTCCTCCATTCAAACATGAAACTAAACCAACTTTGGCACTTTCTTTTCATTTTTTGCACTTAAATTGCTGAAATTAACAAAAGGTGTGTTATTTCATACACAAATATGTTTTCACTCACATGAGAAGACTGAATTGAAGTCACATCAATTGTATTACTTGCAGAAGGATTTTCTTAAGGGACGCACCATTTGATTTTCAGGGGGGGGCATGGAAGTTGGGGTCGGGCGGATTTTTTTTTTTTTTTGCCACCGAAGTAGGCGGATTTTTTTTTTTTTGCCGCCGAAGACGGCAAGTATATTTTTTTTTTAGCAAAGCCGACAAAGTTTTTTTTTTTTTAGGTTTTAATGGTTTTCTTTACATTGAGTTGGGCCTTTTGGGTGAGTCATCTTTTTCTTTTTTTACTCAGCAGTGGGTCATTTTTTTTCTTTTTTTCTTGGTTGGTGGGCAAAGTTGGTTTTTTCCCTGGATAGTGGGCAAAGTTTTTTTTATTTTTTAAACTTCCATGCCCCCCTGAGTATCTAATGGTGCGTCCCTAAAGACCCTCGTTTGACCATATTATATGCCTTTCATTGTACTGTAATGTCAATGGGAACCAGTAGACACTAGTGGCAGAAATCAGTGGGTCATGTGATGAAAATGATGCATGCTGGTGTTGCTCAAGAAATATTCTTTGCCCTTATCTTCCTTATCAGGACCACCCCCTGAGTGAAAACCAAACTAATACCCCATGCTTGAAAGCATGGGTGAAAAATAAACTGGCCTGCTAGCAGGACAGTTAATTTTCACTCTTTAAACCATGATTTTGAATTAATTAGGAATCGTATCGCTCTGTAACTCAGAATATATTTATGAATTATGATCAGAAATGTAAATCTGCAAGAAAATCTTCTTTCTAAAAAAAAATCATGAATAGAGGGCGCTCCATGGAAAAGATCACATAATATGCCTTTAATGGTATGGCTAGAAGGCTAGTTATTTCATCAACACTCAAGTTGGTGGGAGATGTCAGTGCACATTCAACTCACAGAAATGGCAATTTGCATCAACATTTATCTATGATTGGGCTATTCCATTTGAAATCCATACACCCTCTATTATGGAATACATGACCTTAATCTTCCACTCAGGGAGTGTAGATTTCAAATGGAATCACCCATGTAGGCAACTCCATTTGAAATTCACACTCCCTGTGTTATAAAGATAAAGGTCCTGTCTACCACAGGGGGAGTATGGATTCCATATGAAATAGCCCATTAGATGGGATGACATCATATTGGAGTTACACACAATATTGCTACAATTACCTGAATATGCACTGACATCACATACCAACATACCTTTAAAGAGATGCATGAGTTTGGATGCACCTGCCACTTAAGGGAAAGATTGTTTATATCATTATTAATCAGTTGTTCTTTTTTGCTTGTTCGCCAAGGCGAACTAGCATATATAGGCTTGGAATTGGTACGCGTTATGTATGGCTCCGTTCCGAGTGTCACTTTGCACAGAAAACCTAATTGGTGTCACTGGTATAATATGCCAAACGATACTTTCATACGCTCATAATTGATGGACGAGAAGTGTGCCATCCGTGTCGATGGTTTTGATTGGACGAGAGATTGATATATCATCGCCAATGAATATTAAACTGGGTAGGCGTTGTAACTGGTACTTATACCGAACATTGTATGGGCGGCCAATGGGGTTAAATATATTGAATATATACTTGGAATTTGTTAGAGATTTATAAATGATAACTTTTTTATAATGAATATTAATAAGTAATATGAATATTCATGATTAATTTGGGATCCTCTTGAATCATCTCGGTTATCTCGGTCAGTGGCGTAACAGCCGGGGGGGGGGGGGGGGGGGGGGGGGGGGGGGGGGGGGTAGGGGGTCGCACAGTGCCCCCCTGAAGGTGCTCAGCAGGAAATTCAAACCTACCCACCAGGAAAAATGGAGGGGAAGGGAAAGAAAAGAGAGAGAGAAAGGAAAAAGGGAGGAAAAAGGAAAAGGAGAAAAAAAGGGAAAGAAATAAAAGAAGAAAGGGAAAGAAAGAAAATTTCGCCGTACAAAAAACACAATAGTCAACACATTGTTGACTGTTGTGTTTTTTGTACTGCGAAATTTTGTTACTGTGCGAAATTTTGTGACCGTGCGAAATTTGTGACCTTGCGTAATTTTGTGACCGTGCGAAATTTTGTGACCGTGCGAAAGTTTTTTGACCCTCCCCCCCCCCCCCCCCCCCCCCCCCCCACATACACACCTACGTGAAATTCACGAGGTGACTGAATGGGGAAAAAATTGGGGCAACCTTTTAAAAATTCCGGGACTGAATTATTCTAACCATAATTTTTTGGGCTGTGCCCCCCCCCTGACAACCAACCTCTGTTACGCCACTGATCTCGGTTCAACCTGGACCATTTCAGTTCAATCCGGATCATTCATATTCATGTTAATTATAATTCATTATTGCAAATTAGTAGTCATTACAAAATTATAATTTATCTTTTTTTACCCCGATTTTAGACTATATTCAATCAATTTAACCTCATTGGCCGCCCATACAATGTTCGGTATAAGTACCAGTTACAACGCCTACCTAATAGGCTAGCTGTGTCATCGTATTGAACTTTTCGTGAAATTTTGAAGTGGATTTGCGTGATAGATCGCAGTTGTCTTCTTCATTACCTATAGATTAAAGGGCCGTGTACTACATTTTTATTACACTTTTAAAAACAGCTCATAATCTTAGATCAAGTTGAGACTCGATTTGACTCATACGGTGAATTTTGGAGTTTAATTTGTGGTAGACGGAAGGTTTATTTCGTATGCTTCCGCCATATGAAAAATACGTTGATTTTCGTCTTATATAGGAAATGTATATTACGTAATGTTTTGAGAAATTGTTTTCCAATTGATCCATCAGAGAGTTATCTCTAGAACAGGTCTGCAACTGATTTTTGTCTGCATTATTATTTTTGAGTGATTTTTGGCCAGTTTCAGTTTAACCAATGAATGAATTTGTAGTAAGCTTACTTACCATTTTATTTTTTAAGCTTACAACTTCTGACTTTGATATTTCTAATCCGAGATTTTAACCACCCATAATCATGTTTATGGTGCTAGGGCATCTAGTACAACAAATGTCTTTTGATCACAAATCTGTTACTGATTATAGGTAGCTCAAATTCGTATCATAAAAAGCAAATAAAGCCCGGTTTAATAAAGGCACATTATATGATATTTGCCTATTTTTTCGGAATTGGTTGAAAAAAAACCTCATTTTTCCTTGAGATTTCTACACGAATGTCATTTATGTTCTCAAATTGGTTGCGGATTGACCGTGCAGTGATACTGATATATGATACGTAGCTCAAACTGTGATATCGTCCTTTAAAAAGTAAATCAGGGCACATTATATGAAGATACTTTAGCATATGGCTAGTTTGTCCACAATTGAATTGGTCGGTAAAAAAACTGTTTTTCCTTGCGATTTCATAGGGAATGTCATTTATGACATCAAATTGGTTGCGGATTGACCGATCAGTGACACAGATATTATACGTAACTCAAAATGTGATATCGTATCCTAAAAAGCAAATCAGGGCACATATGATAGTTTGTCTATTTAGTCCCTAATTGGTAGAAGAAGAAAAAAGTGTTTCCTTGTGTGATGTCAACGGCAACGCTATTTGTCGTCAAATTGGTTGCTGATTGACCGATCAGTGACACCGATATCATACGTAGCTCAAAATGTGATATCATATCCTGAAAAGCAATTCAGGGCACATTATATGATATTTAGCCTATTTTGTCCGGAATTGGTTGGAGAAGAAAAAAACACGATTAGGTTTTGCGATTTCAATGTGAACGTCATTGTCGTCAAATTGGTTGCGGATTGACCGATCAGTAACACCGATATCATACGTAACTCAAAATGTGATATCGTATCCTAAAAAGCAAATCAGGGCACATTATATGATAGTTTGTCTATTTAGTCCCTAATTGGTAGAAGAAGAAAAAAAGTTTTTCCTTGTGTGATGTCAACGGCAACGCTATTTGTCGTCAAATTGGTTGCTGATTGACCGATCAGTGACACCGATATCATACGTAGCTCAAAATGTGATATCATATCCTGAAAAGCAAATCAGGGCACATTATATGATATTTAGCCTATTTTGTCCGGAATTGGTTGGAGAAAAAAAATCATTGCGATTTCAACGCGAACATCCTTTATGTTGTCAAGTTGGTTGCGGATTGACCGATCAGTATAACACCGATATCATACGTAACTCAAAATGTGATACGTATCCTAAAAAGCAAATCAGGGCACATGATATGATAGTTTGTCTATTTTGTCCGGAATTGGTTGAAGAAAAAAAAATCACGATTTGGATTTGCGATTTCAATGTGAACGTCATTGTCGTCAAATTGGTTGCGGATTGACCGATTTGTGACACCGATATCATATGTGGCTAAAATGTGATATCGTATCCTAAAAAGCAAATCAAGGCACATCATATGAAATTTTGTTTATTTTGTCCGCAATTGCTAGGAAAAAAACCTGTTTTCCCCGGCGATTTCAACGTGAACGTCATTTATGTCGTCAAATTGGTCGCGGATTGACCGATTAGTGACACAGATATCATACACAGCTCAAAATGTGATATCATATCCTGAAAAGCAAATCAGGGCACATAATATGATATTTAGCCTATTTTTCCGGAATTGGTTGAAGAAAAACCCCAATTTTTGCGATTTCAATGTGAACATCATTTATGTCGTCAAATTGGTTGCGGATTGACCGATTAGTGACACTGATATCATACGTAGCTACAAATGTGATATCGTATCCTAAAAAGCAAATCAGGGCACATCATATGAAATTTTGATTATTTTGTCCGCAATTGCTAGGAAAAAACCCTGTTTTTCCCGGCGATTTCAACGTGAACGTCATTTATGTCGTCAAATTGGTCGCGGATTGACCGATTAGTGACACAGATATCATACGCAGCTCAAAATGTGATATCATATCCTGAAATGCAAATCAGGGCACATTATATGATAATTAGCAAAATTTTTCCGGAATTGGTTGAAGAAAAACCACAATTTTTGCGATTTCAATGTGAACGTCATTTATGTCGTCAAATTGGTTGCGGATTGATCGATTAGTGACACTGATATTATACGTAGCTACAAATGTGATATCGTATCCTAAAAAGCAAATCTGGGCACATTATATGATATTTTCTGGATGCATGATATGGGAATTGCTCACATAAAACTCTAATATGTTTCACACTTGTTACAAGCATTTCCCTTTTTAAAGGGTTTTTTATTATGTTGGACTTCTTGTCAGTTACAAATAAACAACTTAATATCACACAATAAAAACTTTTCTTTTGTCTACATATCAATTTATTCATTTGTCTTGAATTATTACATTGTTTTGTAACATGGCAATGTTTTGGTTACAACAAATTATTTCAGAACATAAAGGGTGTTTCTATTCGAATGCAAAAGGTGGTTATTGGGGGTGATGGCATGAATAGAAACATGCAATCACCACCTTGTTCACAAGTGCTACCGCAAGCATATAACGGACATCAAATGCAGCGCCCACTAGTGACCAGCTGAACATTAGGAATCGAACCACGGCTAAACATCAATGGTCGCTTGCCCTGATGTCAATTGTCTAAAGCGAACTATTGGGAGTCAATATATTAGAAAATTGACAAATCAAATTTGTTGTGTAATGGTATGGATGTAATGAATATTAGTCAAACCACTATTATGGATGAGATGAGAGCCAAATGCCATTCCCCTGCAACATAGCAGATCGATACAGATGAGTGAAAATTAACGTGTCGCAAAAAATTCAAAAATTCAACAAAAATTAAAAATGTTTGCAACTTTCATTTCAAGATTTCTCTGTAATTTGTGCATTAAAGAGAATGATTTCGTCCATAATACCTATTTATACATCAAGGAATATTTTGATAGCTTACTTATTGAAATTGATTCTATAAATCGTCTAATATCAATGCTCCCGTAAGTCCCAAAATATAAATAATTAAGTTGTCCCCGGTCAGTCCTTATATTTGGTCATATCTAAAACATTTTTAGTGAGTTCACACGCTCACCATAGGCCCATGAACAATGATGTCAATAAAGAAACAAACTAATACAACAACAAAGAGTTTCAACACATTTCCCAATCGACACTCTGCCCATCAACGGCTAATTATCGGTGTTTGAACTCACGTCATCTTAGCATATCACACGCTACACATGAATGCCTTCATTGCACACTGATATATCTGCAGTCAAATCCGGCGCCACTACTGCACTGATACAATACAGGTATATGTTCATCGGTTAAGCATGAGCGGGTAATATGACTATGAATAGGGTTGCGAGGTTTTAGAACTGACGGAAAATAAGATAGGGAGGTCGAGGACAACCAAACAATATTTTATTGTTATTGGCCTTCTGGTATTTGGAAAATTTAGTCATGGATGATTGGTTCAACAGTTAAATGTGGTCACTTGGAGGCGCTGTACATAATGTCCCTAGTGTACCACTTGTGTGTTCTCTAGGTCATTTTAGGTGTTAAGTCAGATTACTGTAAAAGTTGAAATTTTGGGCGCATAGTGTGACGGTTTGCTCGGATACGCTGGCCTTGCATGTAACTTCCAGCATCACCACCTTTTGCTGTGTCACCATCATTTGGTGCTGAATAGAAACATGCATTTTGTGATTATTGTAGGAACATGCTTATAGGCCTATTAAATACTATTCATTTATCTTAAATGTTCAACATGTTCAATCAGACAGATGCTGTATTTTCATGGTGGATTTTACCCAATGTTGACCTGTACCTTGCTTCATAAGAGGATCGTATAGAAAATTGAGGCATTTATAATTCTTTGTGGCAGTTCAGTTTGGGGTATTTCCGGATATGCAGAGCCTTGCATATTAATTGTAGCTTGTCTTTTCTCTTTCTTGTCAGGAATTTGGATTTTAGCACAATCTTATGATACAAGGGGTTCATTTAGGACAGAATCCACTTATTTTAACTAATTTAATCTCTTCTAATGAAGATTTGTGCCACATGTTAAAATTCTAGTTAAAAATAAAATATGTGTACTGGTTTTTATTTTTGTAAATACACTTACAATTTTCAATTTTCCTACCAGCATCTGTGAACTAGATTTTTGAATTTGCTGACAAATTAGGATTTTTACATTTAATGCCTGAAAACGATCATGCTTTATAGGGTGCTTAGTTTCAATCAAAGATACACATGACATGATGTAGTAGCATAATGGATTTTTCATACATTTAAAAAAATGTAGTATGCCACCATATGCTTGTTCTAAAAGATTACAAATAAAACATTTTCTTCTGGTGGGACAAGTTTAATGAAGAATGTCCATTCTACAGTGTGTATTACCATGTACCATATTTATCACTACTCTGATTAGCGTATATTATGCAAGGCTAAACAATTAATCTGATGTTCTAAAAGCTCTTGGGTTTTAAAAATGCAGATTGCAGGGTTTAGGTGACAACAAATATATTGAAGGAACATTCCTCTCTTTTTTTGAAAAATGTAAAAAATGTTTAAAAAAATGACTTTTTTAAACAAAAAAGTATACACAAAAATTAAATATGAAGAATATGGGTTGGGTGGGTCCATTTAGTAACCTTATCAAAGAACTTTCCCACAGACCTTATGCTGACAAGTAGATTAATTTTGCACTTCTTTATTGAACTTATTTAATTACATCATAATAATAAGACTAAAATACAGGGTATTCCAACAGTAGGAGTACAATACCAAACATTTTATGATATAAATTATTTAATTATAGGAACACTAAAATCTTGAGTTGACAACAATGATACATGTGCTAGTACTTTTACTTTGGGACACCCTGTATATTTTATAAAGCTCTCTCTCTGTTACTTATCTTTTTATACAAAATTATATACATTATATACACAAATTAGTACTATTTATAGTATCATTTTGTTTTTAAGCTACTGGTGAGAGTAAACCATAAACATGCACTACATGTAGAATGTGGAACAAGCCCAGGTGGGGTGGGTTTTCTTTTCTTTTTTTTTATGGGGGGGGGGGGTGGCAATCTTTAAGGTACATCAGCACATAAGCCCCCCTCAGAAGTTGTTTACTGAACTACGTTGGTTGATAAGTTTTATCATTGGAGGTAAAATCTTTGATTCTACGTATGGAACTGACAATGTGGTTTTTTTTATTCCTGTACCGTAGCTCCACCCAGCGGTCAATGGGCACGTTTTACCCTTCTTCAATATATTTGTGTCAATTGAGAGTTCAAAAGTGCACCTCTCCCCCACATGGCCCCTGTACATATATTTAAGGGTCCACTTTCAATTTCACTGTTGGCATGTCCATAACAAATTTAAAAAAAGAGTACTGCTCCTGATTAGCTTAGGAGCAACGGTTTATTAGACAGACATATTTAATAGCTAGGTACATCTTTATGTTAGAGATCTACCCACTTATCATATATTCCAATGGTAGGCATAACAAATTATTTGTTTACTGTAAGCTGACCAATCATAAAACAATCATCTTACTTTTGCTGTTCAATATCTTAAAGACAACAAAATCTGGACTATCACAATTCTAGTAGATGTAGGCCTACTGTATTATTAATTGTGGTATGAAAGATTTTTTGAATGAATAATTAGCTTGTCATTTTATATATGCATGGCTATTAGCATCGCAAGCTAGATTCAAGAAAAAAATGACAGACCCTAATTATTTAAACATTTTACAGTAAACAAACCAATTCATTTTTGTCATCATTATTTTTTTTTAATAAAAGAATTTATTACAACTTTACAAAAATTACAGCTATTATTCTATAATTTCTCATTCCAAGAACCAGCCTCTGCACAGCAGAGGATTATCAATTTCAAATATGTCATTAAAGGAACACAAAATTATTTTATTTTACACTGGCACATCTCTCACTACCATCGAAAGTTGGCCACTATAAAGTAGGTCTTTCATGTTTCAATGCATAGACGCATTATTAGCCTTCTGTTAGTTTTCTTCCCCTCAAGTCTTTCTAAAGTTCTTATGGTACCTCATTTCACAATATAAGTTGATTCACTAAACATAGTACCCTTCATAAAACAACACTGTGAGAGAAGTGGCATATTTGGCAGCCATCTTGGATTTCTAAAAATGATCAAGATTATAGAAGTTGTATCTCACAGTTTCTTTATCAGTACTAGGTCTCAAAGATATCGAAATAAAAAACATTGCGTGGACGGTTACTGATAACCTCACCTTTTAAGACACTGCAGCAAACATGAATTTCTTACTTTTGATGAGTTTTGAATTTCACTCTGGTGTCGTAGCTCAAACTTTGTGAGATACACACTAAGTTGATAATACACCCTATGTTGGAAATACACCCTGATAAATAAGATGCTTGCGCAATTTATACGTCATCAGTATTAACCACCCATCAATCTACAAAGAGGGGAAATTGCATTGTACCATGAGCAGGGGCGTAGCCAGAGGTGGAATCTCCTCTCCCCCCTCCCCCAAATTTTGAGTCCTTGTTGGTTGAGATTGGCAGTGTCTGTTGAGATTGGCACTGTCGGTTACAGAGCTTGGTTTTTAGCGACGGTTTTGGGGGATGGCACGTCCCCCCCTCTCTCAAATTTCTGACGCTGCGGCAAGTTGACTGCCTGGAAGTCCTTGTCTGTTCACTTTTATTTTTTGATCCCCAATATGAAAAACTTAGCTATGCCACCGACCATGCATCACATCTCAAAAGTGCATCATTCTCATCATAAAACTGAAAATTATAGGTACCTTGCACATTTTCTTAAAATTATTAATAATTAAAAGTGCTTTATTACCATAATATAGAACTTTTGGGTATTTGTTGTTTTGTAGTCATGTTTTTGTTTTGACACATCCCCTGGCCGACACAGCATATCCTATTGTATTCTATCTGTCAGCAGCATCTAACAGTCCCGCTTCACTGTCTCTGCGTACATGCAAACCAGTTTCTTGTAGATTATGCTAAAAAGAAGAAAAATAGCAGAATCTTTGATTAATTGTATATTATTGAAATCAACATGTACAGGGTGTTGATACCTATTAAAAACTTAATATCTCTTTGCAGAATAAACGACTAAACACATATTTAGATTGAGGATAGTTGTAGAATTATTTTGATACCAAACATTCAATAACAGCTTCCGGTGTTGCCAAAGTATAGTAGCTAAATTTTCCGAAGGTAAGAGAGGGAGGGGGAGAGAGAGAGAGAGGTAGTGAAGAGAAATAAAGGTTTCCATATTGATTCTTTTTTAAATCATTCATATTATAAATTTATAAACATTATTAATGTTGTGTACATAATGTAATAACTTGTGAAAGTCTTTTTGCAAAAATCCGCATGAATGGAATGTGAGGAACGCACAAATTAATTACAGAGGCATACGCTTTGTGTCCTGCAAATTGAAAAATTGTATGATATTATGAGTCGTAACCAAACCTTTCAGCGTGTGCTATATATTAAGGAGCCTCATAAAAGGGGTCAGGTTTGGTATTAGGTTTTCTCTATACCCATGTTTCTGTTTGGTATTGCAAATTGTTTAAAAGAGAGATACAAAGATTTAAAAAGGTATCGAAACTTTTTGACACCCTGTAATTGTCTAAATCCCTTCATTTTTCCTGTTCTTTCCAAAATAGAATCAGCACATTGCCCATCTATTTGCTCCAAACTCTCAGTTTTCTGATATGTGATGTGACTATCCAGCAAAATGAGTTGGAAGTCATAAATTAATATTTTTGAGATATATCCAATAATAGAATTTATTTTTGACTTTAGACTCATTTTGCTTAATCGCATCATATATCAGCCTGGTAGCAGCATCAATCTAAATGCCCCACCCCTAACTATAATCAATCTGAACCTTATATTTGTCTGAAGTGAGGATTTTTCAACCAAAATATTTAGGGTTGAAAAACATTTTGCCATTTATTGTGTATGTAACCCATAGGAGGGAGGGGTTCAAAGTGATGTATGCTTGGGTGTTTAGTGAAATTGGGTAATCGGGCTATTACATTTGAAATCCATACACCCCCTTTGGAAGATATGACATTGACCTTAATCTTCCACACAGAGAGTGGTGTTGATTTCAAATAGAGTCGCCCATGCAGGTAACCCCAAATGAAATGCACACTCCCTGTGGGGAAGATTTAGTCCAATGTCCTCAATAGGTGGGGAGGATGGATATTTTAAATGGAATACTAGTAGTTCAATGGTGATAATTTTGGAAAACTCGTCTTCTTAGGGGGGGGGGGGGGGGGGGGGGGGGGGGGGAAGGGGATACAATGTTAAATGATCCAATACTTACATGTGATAATTCCACAACTGAATTGTTGTCATACATCTGTTCATATGTGGCATTTTTGTCATAATTAACCGTCGTCGACTGCATGTAGACATCATATCGTTTTGAGTATCGTCTCTTGACACGAAGATATATAAATATTGCTAGCGGTATGAATATGATGAGTGCACCAACGACAAGCCCGATGATGAGGGCGTTTGATGGGATGAATGAAAGTTTATTTGGTGCTTCTGTAGAGAAGAACAATAGAAAATATCAGTTACCATGATTGTAATTTCAGTTTGTTAAGGGGTGCTAACCCCAAAAACATAAAATAAATCAAGCGCTGTAACTTTTAAACTATTAATGTGTTGTATATAAAAGTATACATTTTTGGAAAGGAAATGAGTCGGAGAATCCATTTTGGTATCAAAGTTTACTAAAAATTCTGATTTTTAACATTTTGACCAACGAATACCGTTTTGACTCCAAATTTGCTGCAAACGTAGAAAAATCAGTTTTTGGTAAAAAGTGCTGAAATTGCACTAAAATAATCTAAAGACACTTCTCGAGGAATGGTTTTCGTAACATAAAAGTTTTTAGTTTTTAAAATTTTGACAAAAAAAGTGTTTTCTTTTGTTTTTTTATAGCAAAAATGCTTTTTGGGTCCAAATCAATGTTTATGAATCTACTATAGAGGAGCGTAAGCAAGGATGTCTGACCAAAATAATTTTCAGTGTCAAACACTCTGACACATGGTTGAATTTGAAATTAAAATCATTACCCACCTAGTTTTTCCAAAGTAGTTACTTGTAATGTCTTCGACCTGACTTCCCGAGTCAAAGTTCCATTATCCCACAGTCCCAACAGCTGCACGTGGTACCGTGTACTTTCGGTGAGATTATATAGCGTGTAAGACAGTGCAGAGGGCTCTACAAGTTCTGATTCTATAATTGAGGCATCGTAGGCATCCATTACCACCAGTCGCCAGCCTATGATGGACTCTGTGATCTCATAGGGTAGAGCTACCCATTTTACACTCAAGGTAGTCTCCGTTGTGTCTTGGACTTCAATGTGAAATGGTTTACCAGGGTATGGTTTCGCTGAAATAATAAATATAGTTTAGAAAATATGTTACATATAACATTTATGTAGATACAAAAATCAAAAATCAAATCATGTTGAAAGGCCCCCTAGGAAAGCCCAAATATTTTAAGTGTACAATTGTCAGATTCCAAGGACCAGTTGTTCCAAGTTGGATTTAAGTCAACTGCCGTAATTGTGGTAGTTTGGGGTTAAATGAGAGCTTTTGATCACAATTTTTTTATGAAGGCTTGTCAGGTGATATTTGAATGATCATAAAGTAAAACTTGTCCGATAGACAAATTAGTCCAATAGTTAGTGATGGTTGTAGTATGCAAGCTGTGTTGGCAATGAGAAACCTGATGGCCTGGTTCTATGGACCTTACCCCCAAACCAGGTTTTTAACCGGGATGGCAATTTTGGAAGAAAAATCAACAAATAAATTGCCGCTCCCCGACAGGATAACGAACCAGGGACTCTTCGGACCAAATAACCTGGCCAATAGGCAAGCCACGGCTCTCAGCACTCATTCGCGCAGTATACCGCGCTCACTATATAGGCTCGGCTGGTTACGTCATCGAAAACCGTCCACACATGCGCTTGGAGATAGACTTAGAGTACTCAAGAGTGTTAGGGTTAAAGGCTAGATTTCTTACAACAAAAAATGCAAATCATGAATTGGTCAGGCACATAGAATAAGTTTTTCCTCCTTGGCCGTAGGATTTTACATCAATATAATTTTTTTCTACTTACATGGTATCCACAATGTATCAATCTCCAGCATATTTGTACTGACACTCACTGCCACAGACGGATTCCCCACAAGGACAACTAGATTCACAAAATAACTCCGCGCTGGTCGCAGATCCAATATAGTATACTTCCTAATCTGCGGTCTAAAATTGATGGTGGTGTCCCATTGTGGCCCGTCATAGGATAGAGACCTGTACTTCAATCTGAATGCCCCGATGTACTGACGTTGTATGTCTGTGAGCGGTGCCCATGCGATGGTTGCGTTATAGGCTGTGACGTTTACCGCACTGATGTTGATGTGGAATGCTGATAAGGGTAGCGGTAAAGCGGGCAAGGGTTCTTTGCTTGAAGGGGGTGCTGGAATTCAAAATATGGTCATGATAACTATGGTGTGAATTACTGTTACTGTTAGTCACTAAACAAGAGCAAGGCAGCACAAGTTCCACAACATAAACAAACATTACATGCCTCGACCCATATCCCAAATTAAAAAGCAAGGATATGAGCTGGTACGGGACTCTATCCGGATCTTCCAAACAGTACAACGGACGCTCTACCACTGAGCTAACCGACCGATCACTAATAATGGTAGTGGTAAGATGGGCGATGGTTGTTTGCTTGAAGGGGGTACTGAAAATGAAAATAATGGTCATAAAGTGAAATATATATGACCATCATAAATGGGAAACAAGATTTAGGTGGAAGTGGAAAACAACAATTAAGAAGGTTTCCAACATTATGAGAAGAAATTTCAACTATGTGAGTACCTGGTATTGGCAATCATAATCCATCCAAAAATCTGCAGGTGGAGAACTTGTAAACAATGGTAGGTATCATCCCTTAACATTCATTTATTTCTGCAACCCACAGTTACCTGAAACGGGTATATCATCAGATATTTTTCTACCAATTTCCCCTTTTTTTTGCCCATAACAAGTATTTTCAAGTTTAATTCTTTAATTGTTCCTGATTTTGTTCATGTACCTCAAGCATCTGCGAAAACTACCCTTTTTTGTCTGAGCATGATATTAAGAGCTTGTCAACGTTCACAAACATTTGAATAACAACTTAACACTCTCTCTTTCCCAGGTCAAAAGTATCTGCACTTTGCCTATCCAATTAGTTGAATCCACCATTTGACCATTTTGTCTTATACCTCACTGACTTACCATCAAAGCAGACCCATTCTTTACAACAGGTATCTGGCACACTGACTTGTACTGGATAAGTACAATCTTCTGATGGTTGCTTGGGTGATGTACTACATAGATTGTGACACATGACCTGTCCATGGTGGCAATTACAACGCATATCACAACCAGCACGCCACTCCATGCCATCGGAGTAGATCTTGTCTTCGTGACTGCAGTCACCCTCTGCAATAATAAAATGTTGTTACGTTGACATTATTTGAATTGATAAAATTTGTTGTTACCAATCCACTTGATATTTACCAGTTTGATTGACCAAAAGAACATCTAATGTTTGGGTATCTCCCTGTATGATTTTTTTGTAAGGAGTTATCCCTTCCCATTGCTCTTCCTCTAACCACAGATCCTCAGTTAAAGGGGCATTGAGAGATATGTATGGGAGTGCGCCCTCAATTATCCTGGAAATCAGTTTTTTTGCATCAAAGTAATACTAAGGCATATACTAACTACCATCTGAAACAGTTTACCAACATTCGCCATTTATCATATAAAATTTCATGATTTTCTTAGTTTCGATATGATTATATCGAAACTCAGGTGCTGAATTCGGAAGTTATGCATCAAATCTCAACCCGGAAGTGCTGTTATTTGCTTATTTTGGCATGAAGGTGATGTCGGAATTGTATGACATTTTGGATTTGGGCTATGTTGATGATTATCTTTACGTTATTTGCTCATTAAGTATGTCAATACATCTCTCAATGCCCCTTTTAGGATCTGTGACAAAAGGCATACAGCTTTTCACCTCCATTGTTGATGTTGGGTTATGGTTCCATGCAGGCCTGGATCTTCTTTTTTGTTGGTACCAACCAGTCGGGCAGGTAGCTTCTAAAAATTACCAGCCCAATAAAAAAATTACCTGCCGTAATTTGATTCCCAACTCACAAGTGCATTAAGGAATCTTTGAGTTTGATGAAAAAAGCTACCTGCCAGTTGAGCAGTTACTTTTGCACTTTTACCTGCCCATCAACAAATTTCCACCCATAGGCAGACGGGCGGGTGCTTATTTCCAGCCCTGGTTCCATGTTATGGTTGGTTATATGACTAAGGTACCATAACATCTGGCATTACAGTTTAGGCCTACATATTTAATACAAGTTTTAAAGCATTTAGAAATGATAACTCCATCTTCCACAGTAAGTCTACAATTTCCTTGACTGATACACTTACCGCTAGGGAAACACCTCCATTCGGGACAGCATTCCCCCTCCACCACTATCTGCTGAGGGTTTGGGCACATATTGGAAGATAATAATTCAGTTGGTGGACACCTCTCATGGCAAATGGTACGACCCGCTTTACATTGGCAATCTGATTCGCAGCCATCATAGAACTTCTCATTGTGAGCGAATACTTGGGATTTGTAGGTGCAGGGTTGGGCTGTAAAAGAGATAGATGTTTAAAAAAAAAAGATTCAAAATAATGATTATATGGCACTACCTAAAATGGCTGCCCTTAGTGTGTTTTGCATTTACAAGGGTTCTCCATAGAGCAACAGCAATTACCCCCCCCCCCCCCCCAATCCCCCAAAAGGTTTTAAAAATGCTGTTTGCGAGCGTAGGGAGCAACAAAAAATGGGTTTCCTTACACTTTTTATAGATTAGTCAAAATGTTGGTTAGAATAAAAGGTCAACTTTTGCCAAAGTTGCACGCCCACCTGGTAAAAAGGTCCACATTTGGGGGAAATTCCTCGGGTCTGGTACCACTCTACAATTGTATCACCGGTTTTGTACGCAAGGTAAATTTGTTGGTAAGAAATCATTTAAATAAATATGGGTCTTAAAAGTAAATCCCTAAAATTAGCACTGAATTGCACAGAAATTACCAAAAACAAGTAGCTACATATAATTGCAACCCTATCAAATCAGCTACTTGTTTTGGTAAAAAAACCCGTTATGAATTGGTAAACTTTTCCACATATAATTGCAACCCCTATCAAATCAGCTACTTGTTTTGGTAAAAGCTCCATTGTGGATTGGTAAACTTTTCAATGTTCAAGTAAAATTGCCCAAACATCTTTGTTAAAATAATTTTAAAACACTACTTAATATTTCACCTACGTCTATTTTCAGCGGTTGTGACTACAATTGTATCTGATGACGGCAGCGTATTCGGCCATCTTGTTTCCATGGTATCTGGAATGCTAACACGAATCTGTAGGTAGTAAGTCGTCTCTCGAAGTAGACCGTGTAAATCCATGATGATGTGTCCATCTACTTTAACACCACTAGGAAAATCCTGTGAGATATAAAATACGGTCATACATTAATAACTTAAAGGCTGACACTACTTGAATATTTGTCCCAAATTTCAAAGGTTTACTTATTATTATTAAAAAGCTTTTATATAGCGCCTTTTCCGTAGATTAAAGCGCTTTACAAATATACAGGCATAAAAAAATATCATTAATAAAAATACACAGTAAATTCAGTGGCGTATCTGGGATTTATTTCAGGGGGGGCAAACGTTATTTTTTCCCGGTGAACACTAGTTTGACCCTGTTAAGTAAAAAATGCGTAGCTGGGTTGTTTATGACAGAGAATGACATTGCATCTTAAAGTTGATGCGCGCGCAGCGCGCGAAATTTTAACAACATATCTACACGAATCTGCCCATTATTAAGATAACATTTCCTTTCAAACGGGCTTCTATAATGATATTCCTGGACAAATGCACGCGTAACGCGAGAAAATTTGCCATTTTTATACTAAATTGCCCATCATCAAACCGGGCAAGGGGCAAAGTTGTCATTTAGATGGGAATAAAGTAAATCCCTTAGATTGTCTCTTTCCTTTTCCCTTTTATCTTCCTCTTTTCCCTTTCTTTTCCTTTCCTTTCCCTTTCCTTCCCTCTTTCTCCCCTCTCTTTCCTTTCTTTCCCTTTCCTTCCCTTTTTTCGTTTCCTTTCCCCTTTTCTCTTCCTCTCTTCCCTCTCTTCTTCCCTACTCTCCGATTTTTTTTCGCCCGGTAGTTTAAGCTGGCCTTCCCGGTCAAAGCCGTCTGGGGGGCACTCTGCCCCCCCTCTGACCCTCCGGGAGATACGCTACTGAGTAAATTACAGTACATCAAGAATAATTTAGAAACAATTTGCACCCGTGTTGTGAACAAGTCACTAATAAAAACTCAAGAGAGGTTATTAGCCCAAGTCAATGAAATAATTGATGTTAAGTCAATGTATTGTTCTTTTGGAATGAATCCATAAGTTATGGGCAATTTAATGAGTAAAATGGCAAGCCAAGTAACTTTTAAAAATTTTTTTTTGACTTACTGACTGAAATTACTTTTAACTTAAATGAATTGACCATGCACATATATGTTGTTTGAAATGAAATAAAAGGTAATTACAGATGAATCATTTTTGACGAAATGCATTGTACACATTGCCTTTAATTGAACACAACCGGATTTTCATTTGGGAGCAATTTACTATCTGAGAAGTATTTGGGTCAATTTTGTTATATAACTTGATTCAAATGCAAAAGATACTCACTTTGCGATAAACCCGCCAATGTTTCAGATCTAAACTCTCTGAATTTGAGTTTTCAGTGTAGTATATGTTGTAACCATCCATTATTCCCACAAGATCACGGTTGCCGGGCGGAGCGAAGCCGATGGAGACGGAGGTTAAGTTGAATGAAAATACTGAGATGTCACGGACAACATTTGGGCTAGCTGTTGGTTTAAATTATCAAAAATATCCATATGAATTATTGAGAGCGATTCTGAATATATAACAAGCAAACAATCATAAAAAATAATAACTATTGTATCCTCAGTAATGTTAACAGTATAATAAGCATAATAATGTGCTAATAGTGGAATTTCAACCATTTTTCAAACCATGAGAAAACACATAAACATCATGAATAAATAACAACAAAACAAAACAAATTTTAAGAAAAAGGGTGGGTCGCCAAACATCATCTAACTGAAAAGTCTGTTATGTGATTTGATACAAACAAATCAAGAAAGGTTGTGTTTATTTAGACCTATGTTATTGGCCCAATGCTAACTTGTTCCCACAGTGGCAGATTGGGGAGTAAAAGATGTGCTTTAACGTTCAAATTCACTTCCAAGCCCGCAGCAAAATGGTCCAGAAAAAGGGACTGTCTGAACACTACTGTTTCGCAGTCTATCAGTATGTCTCAATATAACCCCATTGTGGCTTTAATGTCCAAAAGCTGTTGTTTTGTGGGTTGAAACCCTCTGGGTTCTCATGGTTCTATACTCAATGAACAAAAGAGGGGAGGGGATTGCTGGTTTTATTCCCCCACTAGCAATGGGATGTGATTTTTTTGCATCACTATCCAAGCCTACTAACAAGACATTTCGCAATCACAACTAAACCGCAGTTGTGACAAATGTGAATAGACAGCTGTAAATGACAGATGACTAGGCATATATGATGGGGAAAACATCCTGTACGACTACACCCAATTCCAGATATATGTAGAACTAAGTTTTTATTTTACCAAAAAAAGTATTTAAGAGAAGTTTAATTTTGAACTCAGTGTCAAATAAATCTTATAATCCAATTACAACATATGGATCAAAATCCCTGGAAAGTGCTTTTTACTTGTTTTGTTTGCTCTGCAAACCACACTTAAATTTAATTTAAAGACTTTTTTTCATCACATCAAACTTTGTGTGACATAGTGTATATCACTATGTTTAAGTTGAGACAATTAATATGACTTGTCCTTTTCAACTTGCTAAATACAGATAGGGAACGTACGCACATTATTTGTTATGATGTTGCAATGGGGTTCATAACATGATGAATTATATATCTGAATAGCCACATGAATTAAACATATTCTGTGTGTAATTAGTATATCATACAAGAGATCATACAAAAATCAGTAAAAAACATCTCCTTATGATATGCATTTGATAAAATCTTCTTTCTAGATTTGGTATAATTGGTATAGCTTTAATTTAAAGCCCAGACATGCCAGAAGGAAATGGCTACTGCGCGTCTGGTTGCTGTCTGCAAAACTATGGTTGTCTGCAAATATTTGAAGAAAAAAGGCAACTTCTGGGAATAACAATGTAATTTTATATATTTATCAATGTCAAAACAAAAACTTTTCTTGAATTTGCTGACATTAACAAAGATAGCTTTGAAAAGTGCTGTAATAGTCAAAATTGTTGCATTATACCTTTCAGCATCACATTTTCTGAACCGCAATTTAAACCCTGGTTTTTCCATCAAAATTTGGTAGGCACTTATATACTAGTTCTCTATACCTACAAAATATGAATTTGAATGATCACCTCCCCTCATTTCCCGTTTCTCTTTCAGCCTCCCCCTTCCCCTTTTAGCCCCTCTCCCACCTCTTTCCAAAGATATTAATATACTTCAATTTTCTAATTTACTTACGTTGATTTGGATCATGGCAGGCGATTACTTCACAGCAGTCTTCTTCCCTGAGTTTCGTAATCACAGGATTAGGACACAGTGGAGTCGGGGAAGGGGCAGAGGGTCTGGCACACATTGGCATACACACAAGGTCCCCCTTATCGCACAGGCAGCGGCTCTCGCATCCCTCATCCATCCAGTCGCCATCATTCATCGTGATGTTATCTGACATGCCATGGTATATGCACTCGGAAAAGTCAGCTGCAAATTAATAACACACACAAGTTATGATTTTTAGTGAGTAGGTTTTCTTTGGATATTATTGGATAAGACGTGGGTTAAAATGGTTAAAAAGGAGAGTTTCACAATTTTCTTGCGAATAAGAATATGTTAACTATTTCAGATTGTAGTTGTAAATTTCTATAACATTTAAGGCTTAACTGCTGCATGAGTGTCCATCGTAGGGTCAGGTGGATGGGCAAAAGCATAATTGTGATGCAGCACATCAAATAGGGGAGTGACTTTGCGGCTGTGTGTTTTTCAAGATAAAGATGAAAACGAACAGAAAAAATCAAGATAATAATAAGAATTTAGGGGTGAATGCCTCGATCAATTTGGATCAATTTAGTGTCATTTTAAAGCTTTGAAAATGCTCTGAGAGTACACATAATGAACTCAAAATTGACTTCAACTGCAATATCCCCCTTTTGATGTGCTTGCATCACAATTGTCCCCACATTTAGTAAAATACCCCAATTTTTGTTCTTTGATGATTTATGCCAAATGTCACCCTCCCATATGTTTGAAGATTTGACGGGCATGACATGTTGAAAGACGGGCATGACATGTTAATAGTGGGATTTTGTTTCTTTAGGATAGTATAGTTAGGATACTTTGAATCTTAGAACAGTTGATGTGATACCAGTGGCGTAGCCGGAGAGGATCGACTGTCGTGTCAGTTGAGATTGGTACTGTCGGTTCATTTGACAAGGGGAATCAAGGAATTATGTCTGCAAGATAGAAAATGTTCGGGCGCATTTGGATAGAAGCTTGTTAAAAGCCGAAATGTGCCTCTATCATGGGAAAAAATAATGTAAAACAGCAAATATTCGCACGCGTAAAAATCTTGTCAGTTATATTTCTTCGCTCCCCCAATATGGAAAACCTAGCTACGCCACTATGTGATACACAGTATTTTTAACACAAACACTGTTGGCATCACAGATGGAGCATATTGGCTCAACCAACTGAAACCCAACAACAGGCCTAGTAGAGTATAAAATCACACTCAATTGATGATACTGCCATTTGTAGAGTTATTAATCACAATCAATTAATGATACTGCCATTGAAGAGTAATGAATCATTTTCAATCAAATATTAAAATGGAATTTGAAAATTACTTAAATTCTTTTGTTGATTTAGATCCAGACCGGAGATGGCCATATTTCAAATGTCCTACATATTCAACGAGATATGATTTATTCTTAATGGATACAACTTATTGGGACACATGTCTACGTACATCAATGTCTCATCAGGACCGGAAATATCAACAGTGTGTAACATTAAAGGGGCACTAAGAGATGTGTTGGAGGCTGCGCCCTCAATTATGATAAAAACTGAGATTAGTATATTTTTATAATTGTATTACATGTATAAGCTTACACCTATAAGGATTTTAAAAAATCAGCTCTCTTTGTACAAGTAAACGTCGATTCAAAAATGCTCGTACAGCCGGGACGAGCATTTTACGTCCGACAGTATCCCACTGCAGTACGTGTGATACATAACGCAAACCATATTTGCATAGAGGGCGTTTTACAATAAATAGCGATGATATTGTTTTAATCAAGTTTTGCTGTGTTTTTGTTAGTAGAAACAACAATAACGGCAATTTTTAATGTTCATCTTGAATTCTGAAGTCAATTTTTAAACATTTAAAATTGTCAACACCACTTAATGTCCCTTTAAAGGTGCTTTAAATGTCAGTTATCCACCAAAATTCATATTTGTATATAATTGTTAAATATTTTGTATTGATGCCAGTAAAAACGTCTTTTACAAGAGTTGCTTTTCCTTGTCAATGGCTACACAATTGTTTTAACTACATTCATTATACAAATGCAAAATCGTTATACAGTTTTAAGGTATTCAAATTAGATTATCTCCATTTTGTTATTTTTTCCTTATTTTGAGCATATTCATGCTTTTGTCCAAGTTTTTGTCACACAATATCGAACCGGAATGACGTATCAAAATGCTCTTATGGATGTTTATTGAATATTAGTTATTATTTTCATTTTATATACCCCTCTTTGATGAATGTTATATGTCTTCTGCCAGCAGTTGTTTTGCATAATTGAATTATAAGATTTATCATTTTGTTTGGCAATATCAGACTACTAAATCACTGTGTATTGATGATGCATCTGTCTCTCTTGATTCACAGGGAAGGGGCCAATTCACAGGGAAGGGGCCAATAGGCCTATATACCTATTTTTGGTAAGGATGTTTATGTGATATGCAATGAGTGTCAAAAAGAGGTGACAAGAACAAAAATGGGTCATTTACTTAAATGTAGGGAAACGTGCCTCTCCCTTCCCTCCCTGTACCCCCACCCCAACCCTCTGCAGATTAATGACACTGGGGATATCCAAAACCTGGTTCTCGAATTCCAGGCAAGTGATTTATTTATCAAATTTCTAAGGGGTAAAGGATATACTTTGATGATTTTGGAGTTTATAAAAAAGGCAATTATAAAACTGAAGTGAGCTGAATAGGGGGCAATGTGGGACATTCCTTCAATACCAAAATTCTTTACTTTTTCTTTATTTTAATGTCAGTCTCACACAACCCTTTTTGGTGGCACCAATTCTTATCTTAACAAATGCACATTTTATACATAGGACTATTATATTTCACCTCCCTTCCATTTTAACATTTTCAAAATGCCTGAACATATCAAAAGTGCTTAAATGTCTAGATCAACAAACAAATCTATAAACACATGGATGTGTGTTGCGGTGTAAGTTTTTGAACATGTTTTCACAGATTTAACCTTTGGTAGTGTTGAAATTTCACCAAGACATTTCTTTTTTGCAAAAATATATTAAAGCCGGCTTAATGCGTTGAATGCCTAAAGGTGCTATGTAGAGGAGATATGTACTGGGGGGGGGGGGGCACTCAACCTTTTTTTGGACGGGTATGTGTAGCGCCGATTTTTCGTATGTGGAGTACGACCAAACTGATCATGATTGAATAGGGGTCTATAGAGCAGCTAGAGCATGATTTAAAATGGGAAACAATACAAGGTGAGCTGCTCTTTTTCTTCAAAACTTCACCAAAAATGGACTGAAAAATGGTGCATTTTGATCATGAGTTTAAGGCTGAACTAGGGATCATAGTGAGTGGGTGAGTTGTGAAAGACCCTAGTGCGCGGCAAACCGGCAGTGTTCACTAGGGCAAGGGCGTCATCCCGTTTTCAAAAGTGGGGGGGGACATCAGGCACGGATCCAGAAAAGGTTAGGGGGCGGCCCCAAAAAATGAAATTGATCAGGTATGATCCAAGCGGTGCACAGCACCGCCCTCCGAGCTATGCTCGGACAGGGTGGAGTCTGCGGGGGGATGTGCCCCCCTCAGAACTCATTTGGTGCGATCTGGTGTATACTTTTGACCAAAGTTTATCGAAAAGCCACCTCTTCATTTCCAATAAATATGTTGGTTTTTTTTGTCAATGCAAGAAAGAAGTTGAGCATATTTTCCTGATTTAAGTATAGATTGTTTAAAAGCTCGAACAGGGGAAACTACTTTGCTAGCGTGCAAAAAATGCTAACTAATAAAAAGGTACAGAAAACGTTTCTGAAACCATCTTGTTCCAATTTAATAACAAAGTAGTAAAAATAATTCACGCTGAGCGTGAAAAAAATAGATATTGTAAAAAGAAATGTTTAGAAAAACGTTCCTGAATCCATCTTGTTAAGCTTGAATAATAAATAAATAATGAAACTAAAATGCGCGCAGCGCGCAAAAATTGGTTATTTTAACACTAAAATGGTCCAGAAACCCGTTCCTGAAGCCATCTTGTTAAGCTTGAATAAAAAACATTCAAACTAATTCGCGCGTAGCGCGCAAAAAGTTGGGGTTTTTTACACTGAAATGATCTTGAAAACGTTCCTGAAGCAATCTTGTTAAGCTTGAATAATAAAACATTGAAAACAATTTGTGCGTAGCACGCAAAAAAATGGTTATTTAACACTAAAATGGTCCGGAAAAACGTTCATGAAGCCATTTTGTTTAAGCTTGAAATAAACAATGAAACCAATTCGCTCAAAACGCGCAAAAATGATCCAGAAAACGTTCTTGAAACATGTTTTATAAAGCCTGAATAAACATTGTAACCATTTCGCGCAAAGCGCGAAAAAAAAATGGCTATTTTTAACACTAAAAAGCTCCAGAAAAATGTTCCTGAGCCATCATGTTTAAACTGTCAGTTTTTAATCTAAAATGGTCCAGAAAAACGTTCCTTAAGCCATCTTTTTATAACTTGAATGAAGAAACATTGCCAACTCGCACGAAGCGGGCAAAAATGGGTTTTTTCTCACTAAAATGGTCCAGAAAACGTTCCTGAAACCATGTTGTTAAGCTGCAAAAAATGGCTTCTTTTGAGGGGGCATCATCATCACTCATCATCATCATCATAATTAGACACTTTCAGCCTCAGGGTTATTCAAAAAAGTGGGGGGGACATCTGCTATTATGTCCCCCCCACTTTGAAAAGTGGGGGGGGGGGGGACGTGTCCCCCTGTCCCCCACCCATATGACGCCCCTGCACTAGGTACGTGTACTAAGTATACCATTGAGAACTTAAAAAGAGGTGAGGAAAAGGGTTATTAACCGCCGCACATCCCCATATCATGCATATGGACTTTCAATGAGAGTGCCCTCCCACGGAATAAGTACAGATGAACCAAATCACTTTGTTTTATAGTCTTAACACTTTCCATGCGACTATTGTTTTTACCATATATAAAACAGATTTTTCAGAAACCTTTCTATAAAGGTCCATCCAAGGGGTTACTGAATCAATACTCTGCATGTTTGTACTTATTTCAGTGCATTTTACATGGTGATTCCATATATGGTATTGACATTCAACAATTCTGACATTTTTGAAACATTTTGTGAAATGTTGGAATGTTGTCTGCAGACGACTGCCGCGGAAATTGGAAAGTGTTAAGCATTACAGGTTTGGTTTATTGCTGCCTATACACAGTACATGTAGTTTAATAACTTCCAAATTCAAAGTACGGTAATCCAAGTGTATGCTGCACACTATTTTGGAATACACAAGCGTCACACATACAGTTCACATTTCACATTACACCATGTTGCGCCACAGGCGTTTTGCGCAACCACGCCCTATACTGAATTCATTCAACACTGTAAGTAGGATTGCCAATTTTGAACTGATTAAACTGGAAATGTCTATCAAAACCCAGGGTTCTTTGTTTGTGATGTTTAGGATGTCCCTATAAAGTAATGACATAGACAACTTATTTATTTTCTTATTGTTAATTAGTATTATTTCCTGTATGTCTTTTTTGGTCTTTTTCTTTTTAAAGCTTTGAAGACATCTGCCTTCTTCCCCCAGGGCAACAACACCACTAATAATGTCATTTGAGGTCATTTGACACTCATAATGTCATTTGAGGTCAACCCCAGGTAGAGAAAGAAAATATTTCCAATAACTATTGTTATCATTTTATATATGGAATTAATATTGAAAATGTATACCAAGTGGAGCCACAAAGTAGGCATGTCTGGCGTGCTACGGCGTGCTGTGCGGCCACTAATTTAAACCAATCAAAACACTATGGTTTTTAAGAATTATAAAAACCAGTGGAGAGATACCCCATAGAGATGTGTCTCAAAATAAGGCTCATTATTTTTTCCTGATATTTAAAGGTAGCTGAAAACTGCCCTGCCCTATAATAGTTTTAATACATTTCTCAATATTTGTGGTCATGCGGTGTTGTTTTGGAATTCCATTGCCCGATGCGTATTTATAGGGCTGTATAATTCCCATAGACTTCCTGCATTACGATGACTGCTTATTGAATATGAAATTATGTCAGTGCCAATTCAAATTTAATATTTCTATATATTTCTATATTAAATAGAACAATTTGTTTTATTTTAAAACTTTTAGTATTGTATATACCATAATTATACTTTTGAAAAAGGTGGGTTTTTTAAATTCATGTCAATGCATTCTGAGCATTTTGAATAACAATTCTTATGTTCCAATGGTATATATTCATGTGAAAAGTTATCTATCAGTATATTTAGGAACAGACTTTAAAAGACATGTTCATGTAGATGTAACTGGTGCACCACAAACACCCAGGAATCTTTTATTTTACTAAAAACATTTGAAATATATATGGACAATTGCATAGGATTGTGATACTGAAAGTACAATATCAGGTATCAATTATATATGAGAGAGTAAGTTTAATTTAGACTAAGAATATTAAGTTACGGGTTTCTTCAATAAGTCAAACATGTTCATTGGTTATTTGTTCAGAAATCACAACTTTGAATTTGAATCCAGTTGTGGTAATCAAATGAAATAGCCCGGGGGCACACCAGTATGAAATAGATATGGGTGTTGAACGTGGCACTTTCAAGTCCTGTGGCATTGGCTGATAGAGAACATGCAAAGAAATATATGTCTGTGAGCGAGAAAATACCAAACCTCCCCAAGAAGAGCTCTTTGGGAGACAAATTGGCAGCAACGAGTGGTATTTGAGTGAAAAGATGTGCAACATTTTGCAAGAGTGGTATTTGAGAAAGAGATACCTTGAGAAAGAGGTATCTCAGTGAAAGATTTGCAACATTTTGAAAAGAACCTTGTATGGTTTTTCTTTTACACATTTCCTAAAAAAGGTCTTTGGTTAAATTTTCAAAATATATGTGCTCTTTTAAAATTTACTCAATATGAGATCTAATAAGAAATATGTTAAGATGCCGGGCAACTTTTACCTACATATTGATTTTAGATTGCTGCATGTCCTTGTGTATACGTCACACAACAGGGTCAAAATTTGTTCTATATGTAAGACCATCCAGTTGTCAGCAAACCTCATATCTGCATAAAATTTCAATCTGCATAAATCTTTGTTTCATGCTTAATTTCAGTAAGTAAGGTGACACTTTAACCCTAACACTCTTGAGTACTACGAATTACTACAATGCGGTGTGCTTGTGTCACCTGCTCGGCAGTTTTTCGATGAAATAATGGCCCCAGGGTATATACATGGCGGAATATACTCCGCCATGTATGGTCCCCCCCCCCCCTGGCCTAGCGGTGTATTGTCTGCCTCTGAACCCAGAGGTTCAGGTTCGAGCCCCGGGGGCGTGGGGCACTTTTTCTCCTCGCTATTTGGCTGCGAAAAAAAAATCTTTGGAAAAGGTGCCTTGGGGGTTAGGGTTATAGAATAACTTAATAACTGGTCTGTTTACCTGAAATGGGTCACATATGTGTTATGCGGGTATTTTGGGCAAAATATTACCCAACAATTTAGTAAGTTGAAACTTGAGCATTAGATTCATCTTTGATCAACCTTTAACCTTTAACCTATATCATTTTGCAGTGTGTGTCTTAAAGGAATATTATGTGATCTTTTTCAAACTTTTTACACATATTTGTTCTCTTATAATGAAGACTATCAGGAAAGACATCATAGGCGTAGCCAGGATTATTTTATCCGGGGGGCACTCAGCCTCAGATCCAGAAAAACTGAATTTGATAAGGTACCATCCAAGCGGTGCGCAGCACTGCCCTCCGAGCTATGCTCGGACAGGGGGTGTCTGAGGGGGATGTGCCCCCCTCAGTAGTAGAAAAAATTTCAATTTTGGAACTCATTTGGTGCGATCTGGTGTATACTTTTGACCAACATTTAATCGAAAAGCCACCTCTTCATTTCCAATAAATATTTTGTTTTTTATCAAAGCACGAAAGAAGTTGAGCATTATACTGATATATTCTTGATTTAAGTATATTCCCCCTCAGAATTGGACTTTTTTCAATTTTCGAACTCATTTGGTGCGATCTGGTGTATACTTTTGACCAACGTTTTATCGAAAAGTCACCTCTTCATTTCTAATAATTTTTTTAATTTTTATCAATGCACGAAAGAAGTTGAGCATAATTATACTAATATATTCTAGATGTTTGCTATATTACTGGCAATAAAAACGTTTTCTTTCAGGTAATTCTATCTTCTTTTTTGTACGTTATATGAATATCAAAATCTTATTTTAAAAGAAAACTAAAGCTGCAAATCAAAATCATATATTTGTGAAATTATTATTAATCAGATACCTATTTACATTGACGAAGTAAAGAAAAAAGTGACCTGATACCTTAACAGGCGCGCGTAGCGCGCGAAAAAATATGCTATTTTACTACAGTTTGCTATGATTGAGGCTTGCCTTCATAAAAGTTTCATAAAGATAAAGTTAATGTTTGAAGTCACATTAGCGCGTAGCGCACAACATTTGATACTAATTTGTTATGAAGCTAAATGTAATGTTTGAAGGTTCATGCGAGCTTAGCGCGCAAAATTGCATATTTTACACTAATTGAGCGACTTTTTTTGCTGATAACAAGCTAGAAGAAATGTAAATATTTTGAGGTTCTAAAACATCCACCCACCCTTCACCCACCAGCTCGGGCTCTCCCGAAACGGACAACAAGAAATGAAGTCACACAAGGACTGGTCCCAAGTCTTATCGTTTGGGGCATGTGCGTGCGTAGCGCGCAATTTTGTTTGCTATTCTACATATTTTGCCAATTTTCGCTGGTACAAGCTTAAAAAAGCAAATATTTGGAGGCACATGAACAAAACGCGCAAAATATTGGCTTCTTAACTAATTTTGTCATGATCGAGATACATTTTGTCTTAAAATTAGATTCCAAAATTAAAGTTAACGTTCATGTCACGTGCGCGCGTAGCGCGCGAATTTTTTGGGGCTATTTTACATAAATTGTGCCGCGATTGAGATACCAACCATGCAAAATTGACTTCTTTACATTAATTTTACCAAGATTGAGATACATTGTTGCTTCTATTAAAATGTCACATTTTATTTTTATTTTTTTACGAAAACCCCTGGCTTCTTTATACTTATTTGCCACATTTGAGATATATTTTGGCCTTATGACACTGCTTTTATTGTTAAATGTTTTGCTATTTTACCCGGTTTTGCTAGGATTGAAGTACATTTTGGCTTCAAACTATCTTCTTAATTTGCAATGAATTTATTTTTGGGGGAAGGGGCACATACAACGAAAAATGCTATCTTTGTATTTGAACGTCATAATTTAACTATGATTTCTCTTATCAAAATTGAGGCGACAATGGCAAAATTGGGTGACAGGGGAGAAGGAGCGGTTGGCCCCTTCTTAACCCTCTGGCTACGCCATTATTGCCTTGATATGCCGGGATCTGTACCGGGAACGTACAAAATAAGGGGTGGGGGCATGGAAACTTACTATAACAAATAAAGACCTCTATACCATCTACTATTTCTCTTTTCTTTTTTCCTTTTTCTCCTTTTTCTTTCTTTTTCTTCTCCTTTTTCTTTCTTTTTCTTCTCCTTTTTTTTTTTTGGTGCCAGGAACCCGGGGGGCACGTGCCCCCCAGGCCCCCCCCTGGCTCCGCCAATGGACATTCCCGGACTCATAAATCGATCTTGACTATATTTTACTAAATCACAATAAAAAATTCTGCTTCCAATGATTTTGACGTAGTTATGAATCGTATCGCTCTGTAACTTACACAGGGATGGAAATAAGACCCGCCCGCCCGCCCATAGCGGGTAACCTTCGTGTCGGGCGGGTAAAGATTCAAAGGTACCCGTCCGACTGGCGGGTAACATTTTTGAAGCTCAAGGTGTAAGTAACAGTAAGTTCAGGGTAATTTCATCATCAGATGATCGCGTGTCATGATAATAGAGGAGATCAGGTTGATGAGGAGATTAAAGAGAGTATTGGATTGATGAACATGATGAATATGAGGAGCTGTTACAGGCTAGGTTTACAGTGGAACATCGTACAATAAAGACAGAAACATGTAAATGTAGTTTAAGAGTAGTCTTGCATTGTTTGCTGCAAAATGTTATGAAAAAAACTTAGGCTGGTAGAATTTTTGTCGGGCAGGTAGATTCTGTGAGTAACCTGCCCGACTGGCTAGTTGAAAAAAATCTGAAGTTCCATCCCTGAACTTACAAGATCTTTACGATTTATGATCAAAAATGCAAATCTGCAAGAAAATCTGCTTCCAGAGTCAAATTCAAGGATGGAGGGCGTCACTTTGAAAAGATCGCATAATATGCCTTTAACTTACTTTTCAGTGGACATTCCCATTGCATACAGCACTCCCCCGGCACCTGCACCTTCTTCGGGTCTGGACATCCCAGGATTGGCGGATGGATATCCAGCGGACAGCGAGGTACGCAGCTCACACTTCCTGAGAGACACTGGCATCTCATGCTGCAACCAATATCAAAGTATTCCTCCTCTTCGTAGGTGTTTCCATTGAGCTCACATGATCCAGCTAATAGGTAATAGAAAAGAAAAATGTTAGTCATATTCGACTTGTATAGTTAGATAACTATTGCCTTCATAGTTAGATAACTATATTGCCTTCATTGTTAGATAACTATTGCCTTCATAGTTAATAGTTAGATAACCCATCACATTATCATTTTTTTCTCTGCAAAGCAGTCAATACAGTTATCAATTTACTTTTTTTTAAATTTTCATGCCCGTAAGAGTGTTTATTACACGTTCTCAACATAAAAACCCCAAATGAAAACACACATGAAACACACATCATCATTGGTATATTACAATGACAAATTAATCAATTGAAATACAGTAATAAATAAAGAATTATTTTACAATAAAGGCTCCGATTTTTTGATATGAACTCCCAGTTTTCCTTTACCCACAGCAATTTGTTTTTGAACTTTTTCACAAAAAGGACCCTTTCTTTAAAAAATCTTGAAAAAACAAAATCGTTTCTTGGACTCGACACGTTTCTTGGAGATCATTATCAATTTACTTACGTGGTGGTGGGCAAGACCAATACGGACAACACTCCCCTTCAGGTGGCGGGTTCAACTCCGGGGCTGGACACGATTGAGGGTCCGGTATCATCAGACCAGGATCCTGGCAAGGAGGGATACAGGACTCCACCCCGCCATCACAGTAACATACCTCGTCGCATCCATAGCTGTACGTCTCCCCATGAGCGTGCTTCTCTCCGTCGCGTATGCAATCAACTGTAATCAAATGGACTGTTGCATCAACAGGAGGCATTCCAGATGACAGAGAAGGTTAGGTTGGTTAATGTGTGAGTAAGGGGGTCAAATAAAAAACAGCAATCAACAAGAAATTAATTGAAACAGTTATTGTGAGAAATTAGTAAATACCAAAAACAGATTAAAGAGATGGTGGTGGTATTAAATTACAAGGGTCACAAGTTATGGCAATCATCTTCACACAGACGTAAACTAAGACAATCATGAATCCATATTCCTTGTGTAAACATTATTTCTTCCCCTCCCACATCCACAGCTCACTCAGGCAGTGCCCCTCCCCTTTGCCCCACGACCCCACATTTTTTGAGTCGTGTCAGATAAGATTGGTACTGTCGGTTTATCGAGCTTGATCTTTTCACCATTGGAAAATGTAGGGGGCCAAACCCAAATTTTGTTTTATGTTGAAATGTATAGAAAAAATATGCACAAAGCTCACAAATATTTTCAGTTTTTCAACTAAAATGGTATAGAAAACGTACTTGTTTGACAAATGGCAAATTTAACACTAAGATTGTTCAGTTGACGTTAAAAACATGTCACCTGAAATTTTTAGGATTTAGGAGGGGGGGCATCACATCACCATTATTTATTTTAAGGGGGCATCCTATATATGAACATTTTGGTGGGGATGTGACCTCCCCCCTTTCGTTGTCTATGCCATTAATTAGTCACGGTTAGAAATCTGTTACCAGGTGAGTGGGTTGACAAGTAGCAGAACTAAAGTGTCATGTCAGTATCATTTATAGAATCTTGTTAGTGCTGAAAAGGATATTTGTTGGTGATCTGAAAATGGTTAATTTTAAGTTTGAAAATGGTGTTATAAAACTGCCAAAGCAAGTTAAAAAGTAGGTCACTAAGAACAAACAGAGTGAAAAGGGGTCATACCATGGTTAGACATTGAAAAGGGAAAACATGGTTTAAAGTGTTAACACTCGGAGGAGGTTGTTATTAGACGTACGTGTATGACAACAATTTGACAAATACACTTATGCTAAAACAATATCATTTTCAATGTGACAATTTTCTCCTAACCCATTCTTATATACTCTTCCCCTGTAGTCATAAAGCATCACATGTCACACTTTATTGTAAAATACAATGGATACATTTTTGAAAATGTGATTTTTATGATCTTATCATTAGAATCTGTAACCATGACGTCAACTTGAAGATATAATTATAATATGAATCGCGTTGTTTTTAAATGAAGGACTGCATTTTAGGAGAAATGCTGCTTTTAAGTAAACCTACTATGAATGTATAAAAGTAACATTTGAATAAATTTGGTCTTAAACTGAAGTTGTGGATTTGTATTTGTGGCAGATTTAACCTGGACTGTGTAACATTTATTTTTGTTTGTTTGTCGTTATATGACCAACCCTAAAAAGTAACACCTACCAATATGACTTTATCTTCTTCTTTTTTTTTTTGTAAAAAAAATCAACAATTATTAATCTTGAATTAAGTTATACAAGACTTATTCTTTTATTGTATTCACAAAATTGATACAATTTTCTAGTATGTATTTTTTGAGAATGCATACTGTATACAATTTGAGACCAAATGGCCTCCTGCTGTGTACCATAGGTCACAAGTCAAGCATTAGCTCATTTGATCTTTTCCTACAAAAGCACATTTAAATCGCATTAAATCCTTATTAAATGTATGATGAAATATGAATGTTGTGAATTATGAAACTTGGTACTATTTACCATGTTCAGATAAAGTGAAAGAGGAACTATTGCTGTCTAAAGTCAACAACAAGATCTTCCCCCGATCATACTAACCATTTGAAAGAGTTTTTTACTGAATCCACTGATAATGCTTTTGTTAGACATTTTTATTTTGAAAGTGACGTAATAAAAAACACTTTGAAACCAACCGGGATTTTCTGCAACACCAACATCAATAATGACCAAATCCATCACTATATGGGAGGATTGTGGTACTTCCAGGGCTTTAAGATTTTTTGTAAAAAAATCTTTACGACCAATAGCTAGTACTAGTAGCTAGGGCCGGGAGGCAAACAGGGCATCAACCTCTCCCAAAAAGTCTGTACATTGGTAATAAGTCCATATTTTCGTAATGAAAGTCAATATTTTTGCAACAAAATGTTCTCAATATTCTACTCCCTTTGCTCAAAAAGTCTCTACCAGCCAATAATAAAGGCTGTTTTGTTATCTCAGCAGCACAATGGAATTATCTTGTCACAAATATCCAGTTTCTGAAATTTCCTAGATAAAATTCTGACTTCTATAATAACCCAGATCCTTGTGCCAGATCCTTGTGCAAATACTCACAAGTCATGTCTGTCGGCCCTTCTTCACACTGTACAATAGTACAGCACTCGGGATCATCCGGGTGTGGCACATTCATACAGTTGATAGGGTTCAATCTGATGATAACATTAGGCTCTGGAGGACATCCTCTGGGTCTACAGATCCATGTACCAAGAAGGCAGTCACAAACAGAATGGCAACTCTGTTTGATGGTCATGCCTTCGTCGTAATGTTTGGTTTCATGCTCGCAACCACCGAGAGGAGCTGAAAATGAGGTTATATCAGATGAACAGTTAAAGGGGTAGTAAGAGATGTGTTGAAAGCTGCGCCCTCAATTAGGATAAAACCGGGATTTCTACATTTTTACAATTGTATTACATACACAAACTTACAGCTAAGGATTAAGAAAAATCAGCCGTCTTTGTGCAATAAAACGTCGTTTCAAAATATTCCATTCCCGGCGCAGACAGTATTTTAGTGTTACGCTATTTTTCTTTTCGATTCAAATTACATATAATATTACATAGAGGGCGTTTAAAAAAAAAAGTTTCAATAAATATCGATGATATTTCAACATATTTAAACATTGTTTTAATCAAGTTTTGCTGCTTTTTGTGAGTAGAAACAACAATAATGGCCAATTATAATGATTATCTTTAATATTAAGTAAATTTTGTAAAAAACAACAACTTAAACATCTCTTAGTACACCTTTAATGAAACTCAAAGGTAAAATGTATTAACAATTCAGATATGAAATAAAGAACACGTTATGCAAGTATTAGATACTGATGATGGTAAAGATATAACAGTTAGTAAGATCGAATAAAAAAATACGAATTTTTAAATTCGTGCGGCGAATTCATGGAGGCCGCCATTTTTAAAATTACGTCATTATAGTTGCTGCTAATAACGCCTTTTCTTGAATGGAGTGCCCAGTTTATCATTAAATAAACTAAATTTGACTTAAACTCGATTCCAGATGATATTTTGTGCGTTCAATTGACCCCGAAAAACAAATGACGTTATTTTTAATGACAAAACCACCTCTTACACGAACGAGTTTGTTACTTTTTTGGGGTTTAAAATCACTTTTTACTCCTTTTTCCTTCGATAGATTTTGCTTGCCGTAGGTGAAAAGTTTGTAAATCCATTGAACTATCGGATTCACAAGTTTAAACATACCCCAAATTAATAGAATTTCCCCGCAGCCAAAAACACTTTAATTGCTATATACTTAACTGTGTACATCCGGGACACTAATATACTTTTAAAACAAAATGGCGGCCCCCATAGTCGGACACGAATTTAAAAATTCGCATATTTTAATTCGATCTTACTGACTGTATAAAGGTTATAGGATTGGTAAATTCAGACAATTCTGTGATCACAAACATTTGTCCATAATGGTTTTTTTTAATAGTTCCTCTCTTTTGGACCACAATAACACCATTATAATGTTTGCATACATCTTTTAATGTAGGAGATCCGTCATTTAAATTACACGGATTATAATTCCTTTTTCTTCTTTGTAATATCAAATTGGCTAATAAAACTGATAAACTAGTTGTTATTTATTTCGTTATTCTCATATTGGCTTAATGGTGCATACCTGGTCTACCTGTCCTGTGAAGTGCTATCTCAGACATTGGTCCTTGAAACTGGATTCCAGATGGAGTTGGAAAACGATAACTAATTCTAAAGTAGTAGTCTGTATTGCTCTTTAAGTCTCTGACTGAAGCAAAAGTGCTATTTTCAACCTGCAATGAAATAAGGAACTGTTTGATTAGACAGTATAAAGATCATGGTACTCAAATATTTGATCAATCAATCAGTCAATCAGTAAGTAAGTAGGTCACATGTAAATAAACATCAAAGTAATTAATTGGTCAATAATCAAACCAAAATCATTTAAAGGAAGGGTCCCGCAAGCACAACATTTAGCATTATTTGTTAGAAAAATAATTATCGAGCCGAAATTACGTAATTATATAGAACAAAACACCATACAAATCACAAAAATGAATAAAAACTGTCATCACTCAACATGCATTTTTTTAATTCGCGGCGATCGAAAGTCCCGGTGTCGATGACGTCATGGGTATCGGTGCTCAAATTTGCGAATGTACATTGTATAACTATGACATCATCGACACTGGGACTTTCGATCGCCGCGAATTTTAAAAAGTGCATGTTGAGATATTGCGGTTTTTATGTGTTTTGGTCATAAGTGTGGTGTTTTGTTCAATTTAATTACAAAAGTTGGGCTTGATAGTTATTTTTCTAACATATAATGCACACTTTTATACTTGCGGGACACCTCCTTTAATCAAAATAACAGTCAGTCAAACATTCAACAGACTAATAAATCAATAATAAAACACCATGTGATCAATCTACCAAGTGATCAACCAATCAAATAATCAATCAATCAATTAATAATAGATCAAGTGATCAATTCATCAATTGATCAATCAATCAAGTGATCAATCAACCAAGTGATCAATCAATCAAGCAAGTAATGTAATTGATCAGTTAAACACAAAGCAAATCAATCATACAATCAATCTATCAATTTATCAGTCAATAAATCATGTGATATATCAAGTATAATGTAATCAATCAGCCAATTTAAGAAAAATCAATTAATCAAGCACAATTAACCACCACAAAATAAATGGTTGAGGAAATGCTGCTGAAGGGACTTCGGTGGGAAAATGCTCAGTTATGTTAGACTCATATACACCTAACACAAAAAGTTCCTGACCAGGTGCCTTTATGCATGGACTTATGCACTTATCAATTGCAGCCCCGGCCCCGGGGGACCCGGGGATAGCGGGGACGTACAAATTGCCGATGTGACGTCCCGGCTACAGTCGTGTACGGTCCCCGCAGGGCGGGGCACCACTTTTTGTACGCCCCCGCTGCAGTCCCGGCCCCCCATGGCCGGGGCAAAGTGTACGCCGGCGTACGGTCCCGGCCCCCCTATAGCCGGGACAAAGTGTACGACGGCGTACGGTCCCGGCCCCCATAGCCGGGGCATAGTGTACGCCCCGGGTACGCCCCTGCTACGCCCGGCCTCAGACAGCCGGGCCAATATTAGCGAATCGTTATCATTTACACGGTTCACTGCGAGCATTTTCATGATTTACCGTTCACTACTATATGGTTTTGTGAATAGTTTAGTTTATACAGTGGTCCAGAACAAAACTTACCAGAGGCCTAAAACTAAAAATACTATAATGTTGGCATGATGAATCGAGTCAAAAAATCACTTTATGGATATCATATTGTGTAGCTTTATTTTTGATAGATCATGCGTACCCACCGGCAACATTGGAAAGTTTTGATCCAATTTATTTATTATGAACAAACAGTATTTAAGTTTTAAAATTGGACCGACAACATGATGATTGATCTAATTGACTTGGGAGGGGGATTTTGGACCTTCTTGGGGACTTGGGAGGGGGTTGGCTCCCCCGACTTACGGGCCTGCAAGTAGATGTTGTCTATCTGTCCGGGCCCTATCGTGTACATTATTCCAGGCAAAAGCACTATATGGTCAAATTGTACTAAGTTTACCGTATTCATGGTAGTGAAAATCCAGGCATTGATCAATCGCGGTGACTAATTTTAAAGTTTGATATAGTGCATGTCTGTATTTTATATCTCTATGCCCCGGTGTGGATGATATGTACCTTAGCGTACGTCCCCGCTATGTATGTGTACGCCCCGGCTATGCCCCTGCCCCGGCTATGCCCCGGCTATGCCCCGGGGTGTACATTCGTATACCCTAGCGTACGCCCCCGCTACAATGCCCGGCCTATTTTTTCAGTAATGTACGTCCCCGCTATGCCCCGGCTAGCGGGGGCACGGTTTTGTACGCCCCGGGTACACGCCCCCGCATAGCCAGGCCATGTTTTTTGTATGTTTGCGTACGGTCCCCGCATAGTCCCCGCCATGCCCCGGGTCCCCCGGGGCCGGGACTGCAATTGATAAGTGCATTATGCTTTATGTTAGCTAATTTAGAATCAGTAATCAGTATCAAAAATCTAAGAAATACAAGTAACAAGCAGATTTCCTGTCAAAACTATGACACCTCATTCATAAGCAAATAAGTAGATACTATTTAAGTTATGATGCTTTTAGTAACCACACCTAATGGAAAAAGGTTGTTTTTTGTATGGGATGTCGTTGGTGAATGGTGAGCTGTGATTCATTTCACACAAATTGTCACTGCTGAGCACACACCAGGTAATGATATCCCATAGAAAATAATCTTACTACAACTTTGTTTTCAGTTAGTCTGGTTACTTGAGTCATCATAACCCTAAAAGTATCCAACTAGATTTTTATGAATGAGGTCTCAAATTGCAGGGAGGAAATTTGCTTGTTTAATGTACTGTATATCTAAGATTATTGATACCAACTAGATTAAATTAGCTAACAACATTAAAACACTTGGTCAGGAACCTCTTGTGTTAGGTGTACACTGTACATGTAATGTACATCCATAACGTTAATGTATTTATATAGCCTCTTCGTTGTTTTATTTACACTTGTTACCAAATTATTAGTCCGATCAGGGAAGTAATACGCTTTGAGGAAGAAAATAATTCAGTCACTTACTTCCTGTTGTCCTTTCCATTCTGACACGTAACCAGAGAAAGTATCTGTGTAGTAGAGAACATACTGTCCACTGGTGTACTCATTGGGTAGAAAGTTATCCCAACTGAGATTGATAGAAGTTAACGTTGCACTGCGGACTTGAAGATTCATACGACCTGGTGATAATATTGCAAACAGAAATACATGTTTAGAATTGAGGGAATTGTTGACTCTGAGAAGAGCATGGATGTTGGGTATTTGAAGATATAATAGGGTTAGATCCGAAGAGAAACATATTTTGAATGTGAAGCGATCATAGAGGATTGAATTGAAAATATGATAAAGTTTGGGTCTGATGGTATTATAAGGTTAAATCTCAAGAAATAAAAAAATGGTTCTGAAAGGATGATTAAGGTTGAGTCTGAGGGGAGCCTGAAGGATAAAGTAGGAAGGGATATTGAAGGTTAGATATAAAGGGGTATTGAAGGTTAAGTATGAAGGATATTGAAGGTTAAGTATGAAGGGATATTGAAGAGTTAAGTGTGAATGGATATTCAAGGTTAAGTATGACGAGATATTGAAGGTTAATTATGATGGGGTAATGAAGGGATATTGAAGATTAAGTATCAAGGGATCTTGAAAGTTAAGTATGACGAGATATTGAAAGTTGAGAATAATGAAATATTGAAGGTAAGGTATGAAGGGGTGTTGAAGGTAAAGTATAAAAGGATATTGAAGGTAAGTATGACGAGATATTGACGGTTCAGAATAATGGGATATTGAAGGTAAAGTATGAAGGATATTCAAGGTAAAGTATGAAGGGATGTTGAAGGTAAAGTATGAAGGGATATTGAACGTAAGTATGACGAATTTTTTTGAAGGTTGAGAACAATGGGATATTGAAGATTAAGTATGAAGGGATGTTGAAGGTAAAGTATAAAGGGATATTGAAGGTTAAGTGTGATGGGATATTGAAGGGATGATGAAGTTTGGGTCTGACTGGATTATAAGGTCAAATCTCAAGAAACGAGAAATTTGGTTCTGAAAGGATAATTAAGGTTGAGTCGGGGGGGGGGGGGGAGATAAAGGATAAAGTATGAAGGGATATTCAAGGTTCATTATGACGAGCTATTGAAAGTTAAGTATGAAAGGATATTGAAGGTTAACTATGTAGGGATATTAAAGGTTAAGTATGATGGGATATTGAAGGTTATGTATTTATTGAAGGTTATGTATTAAGGGATATTGAAGATTATGTATGATGGGATATTGAAGGTTAAGTATGAAGGGATGTTGAAGCTTAACTATAAAGGGATATTGAAGGTTGGGTATGAAGGGTTATTGAAGGTTGGTTCTTAACACTTTCCACGTGGCTATTAGTTTTACCCTTATACAAACAGATTTTTCAGAAACCGTTCCCAACTTTCAAAGTCTATCTCAATAATTGCTGAACCAAAACTAGGCATGTTTGTACTTATTCTAATGTATTTCTCATGGTTATTCCAAACATGGTGATGAAATTCTATAATTTTGAGATTTTTATTGTCATTGGTTTTGAAGAGATATTTTGAAAGGATATTGAAGGCAGGGTCTTATAAGGGATAACGATTGGTTTTGAAGGGATGATTATTTATTTTCTGATTGAATGATGTAGGTTTGGTATTAAAAAGGATGACCAAGTTTGGGTTTTAGGGGATGATGAAAGTTGGTTCTGAAAGAATGTGTAAGGTCTCGAAGAAGATTGAAGGATAAAATTAAAATCAAAAGGATGATGAGGGTTTGAGTCTTAAGGGATGGATGGTGAAGGTTGTGTAGTCAAATAGGGATGAAAGATGAGTCTCAAGGTCAAAGGAAGGTGACGATTGGGTCTGAAGTGATGATGAAGGTTGCATCTTAGAGAATTAAGGTTGGATCAGATAGAATGATCAATGAGTCTGAAGGAATAGCGAAGGGCTGAAAGTTGAGTCTTATAAGGGATGATGAAAGATGGTTCTTCTTAAAATCTTCTTGAGATGTGTAAAATGCCAGAGCTGATCGTAAAGGATGATGTAGATTGTGTAAGAAGGGCAAACAATTATTTGTTTTGACGGGAGACCTTTTAACACAATCTTCAACATCCTTTAAGACTTAAAAGTCTTAAAGGATGTTGAAGATTGTGTCTGAATTGAAAGACAGTTGGGTCTGAAAGGATGAAGACGGTTAGATCCAGACCCGGATCCAGATATGATGGCTATTGAGTCGTAAGGGTTGATGAAAATTGAGTTAGACGGGCAAACAAATGTTGGCTCTGAAGGCAGAGTGAAACTTGAGTCTTGAGTGATGCTGAAGGTTACGTATGAAGTGATAGAAGGTTGGGTGTCTAAAGGATGAAGAAGGTTAGGTTTAAAGGGGTGATGAAGATTGGGTTAAGAGAGCAAACAAATGGCGGCTATAATATATACAGCTTGTTTCTGAGGAGGGTGGTCGTTGGGTCAAAAGTGATCAAGGTTGAATTCAAAGGGATGATGAAGGTTGGGTCTGAAGGGATGATGATGAAAGTTTGGATCTTAAGGGGATAATGGATATTGAGTATTGAGGGACGATTTAGAAGATAAGGTTAGATGAGCAAACAAATATTGGCTCTCAAAAGAGAATGAAACTTGAGTCTTCGGGAAGTTGAAAATTGCTCTGAATTGAAAGAAGGTTGGGTCTTAAAGAATGATGAGGAACGGGTTAGAAGGGCAAACAAAATTGGCTCTGAAAAGAGGATGAAACTTGGATGTTGAAGTTTGCTCTGAATTGATTGAAGATTGGGTCTTAAAGGATAAAGAAGGTTAGGTTTAAAGGGATGATGGATGTTAAAGGCATATTATGGGATCTTTTCCAGGGGGCGCCCTCTACCCATGATTTTATTTAGAAAGTAAATTGTTTTGCAGATATACATATCTGATAATAGATCATGAATATATTCTGAGTTACAGAGCGATACGATTCCTAATGACTTCAAAATCATGGTTTTTAGAGTGAAAATAAACGCTAGCGGACAATCTATTTTCAACCCTTAAAACCATGATTTTGAAGTAATAAGGAATCGTATCGCTCTGTAACTCAGAATATAATTATAATTTATGATCAGAAATGTAAATCTGCAAGAAAATCTACTTTCTAAAAAAATCATGGGTAGAGGGTGCCCCCTGAAAAAGATCACATAATATGCCTTTAAGTCTAGGGATTATCAAGATTGTATGGGAGTAGTGGAAGTGGGTCTGAAAGGATAATGGTTGTTGAGAACGTGACCAAATGTATCAAATAGTTTTTAGGGCACTTCAGTAATCAGAAGTCTTGAGTACACAATTTCCATGTCCCAAGAGTCACCAGTCTTGCTTCCAACTCATTTTTCTATCATGGTACCCTATAGACTGGAATTCTATACCCATACATAAGACCTATAATAACGGACAAGAATTCCTTCAAATCCCATGTCAAAATCTATCTGTCCACTACGTCGATGAACCAGGAATTGGCTGAATATGACTGTGTAACTTATTTCCTTTGATTGCCTTATTAATTGTTTTGCCTTTTGTTCTTTTCGTCACCTTTTGCAGGTACCTTTTCTTTTTAAAACCCCATTGGAAATAAGTTGGCATATTTAGCCAACTTTATGGGCTATCCTGGCTTATCGTCATCGACTTGGTTGTCTGAATATTTTGTGATGTTGTATGCTGTTATTATGTATTTGATTACTTTTGTATTGTTGATGTCGATTTTGCCGAATAAAAAATAGATAAATAAATAAATAAATAGGTCGTCACATTGTCCAACCTAAAATTTGCAATGCGGAATCATTGGTCACGCATCATACAGTGGACAAAGAGAAATTGAAAATAAGTAGGCCTATATATAGGCCTGTATGATTATTATAGTAATATGAAAGAATTGGCTATTGCAAAAATAAAGATAGTCAATAATATTTACAGGACCACAAAATGGACAGTAAAGAAACAATGGTAAAACCACAAGAGTAAAATAATCAAAACAGGCGACTAATATAGTTTGTGGTCGAGATGTTGACAAGTCTGCTGGCAATATAATTAATTCAAATATACCAAAACAGCAGAACGTTAGCATCTATTTTAAAGATAACAAAAAAAGTAATTTAGGTCTGAGGTATCAAACATTAATTTCTGCTCAAAAGAAGATGTAATGGTATAAGTTTCGATTCTAATTTAGGCCTATGACTAATATGTCAAAGAGGATTTCTATTCAAAATTGAGATATCGTAATATAAAGTTTAATTTGGCTCATTTTTCACCATTTTAAGTTTGATGTAAAAGACTCGGTTGTCGACCGCCAAACTCAGTAGCAGTTCCGCCATGATGGCAGGTGCCGTGCAGCATGCCGTTGCCGTTGTCGTGGTAACACAGTATTTTGTGACGCATTGCTACCATTTGGTCACATTCCGTGCAGCAAATTAAGTGTCTATTTTAAGAGCATTCGGCAAGACAATACACCCCACAATTGCCATATGAGCCCGCCGATTTAGTTTCGCTTAATACTTTCTGGGAGTCGAAATTCTTGAATGCAGCATGCCTGACGATGTTCAACTTATACGGTGTGTGACGCATCAGTACTAGGCCTAGATATATGTTTGCAGTTCCATCATAGTTTAAAATTAAAGATATCAAATATCATAATCATGTATCAAACTTTTTGAAATGTACCCGAAACTATCGTAGATGTGTCATTGAAAACTTAATTTGAAAGGACGCCTGTAAAAAGTCTGTAACGCATCAAATTTCAACATCAAGTTAAAGTTGCAAAAGGTGGGCAGTCCCGATATCCTGAGGATTATAAGGAACTATGAGCAGATGAGTGGGCGTAATAGTACTTTAAAGCACATTATTTTCCCAATGTAAAGACTGTATCATCATTTAGCATAAAAAGGGACTCCGTGTCATAACCCCACATTTGAAATTTGTCTCACACGTAACCCTTAAGGGGGAACTTAAAGGTGATTGACCCAATTTCAGCCCTTTTCATACAACTTTCAGGTGGTATACTACTTTTGGAGCTAAGTAGACCTATAGACCTAAATCACTATTTGTTTACTTAGCATCTAAAGCTAAAGGGAAAATGTTCACTGATCGCGTCACCAGCCTTATAGGCTCAAAGTGTTTATTCAGAATAGAAATTAAATGAAAACGTACATAACCATGTTATCAGTCAGTGATATGGTCATCGCGGTAGGCGCTATATAGGCCTTTGCCGAAAAATTCGAACTAATGTATAAGTAAACTGCTCACAAAAAGTATCGAAACTCTTAGAAATTATCCAATATATAACGGCTCGAAAAGGTATGCATTAATCGAAGCAAATAACCAAGTGCATAATTTTGTTCTGCGTAAAAGTTTTGACACCTCGATCGTTGAGATACGATTTGCGGAGCGGAGTTATTGTTATTTCAATGATCGTGGGTCCAGTTTCAAAAGTGACACTCATCCCTATTGAAAAGCACGAATCTGATCATTCTAAACACTAAACAGTAATGCAAACCTCTTTCTATAGGATGATTGTCACAAGTTTGTCAAATATAGAACTGAATTACCCCGGCCATCGTTATAAAATAATAGTAGGGGATTTCCTCAACTACATATACCGTTCATTGATATTATAGCCTCCTCGCGGCGGCTATGAAAACTGAACGGTTTGTTTGATAAGTTTTGTAGACACAGAACTCGGCCAAACTACTGCTTGCGGCCAAAGCAGCGCATGAGGAGGCTGAAGTTTGTTTTGAGTGCGCTGTGGGAAAAAAACTGTCCGCCTCGAGATGGATATCCCGCCAATTTTAATGCCAGTAGCGAAAACGTCATCATACAATCATGGTGGTGGGTGTAACAATATGACCCGTTTATTTGGCATGGAAACCATTTGTAGGCTACGTGGTGCATTCTATCCTGGGATGGGATGGATGGGATATGTTAGTCTCAGATGGGAACAAAATGTTGAAGTCGAGTGTCTTGAAAATATTATAAAACTAGGTCGGGTGGAAATGTCTCAAGTAGGCTATATGTCGATTTACATGAGATATACGTTATGCTAATATAAAAAGTATTTGGGACCGACTGTATCATTAGAAACAGACCCACATACATTTATCTTATTGTCCGAGTGTTGGTAGGCTGCGTTTGTATCAAAACGCAATTACGCGCTTAATTAGACCTATCTTCAGTAGATAGCAGAACTTGAGTGTAGTCTACCATTCGCCGCACCGGATCCATGCTCGAATAGGTTCATCTAATTCTAAACTGACTAAAGACTGTTCAGGCCTTCGAATTCAAATATGGAAGATAAAGAGATAAGACAAATAGGCCTACTTTAACATCTAACCATAGGCCTACAATTATAATACATTTCCCCCATTCACAACCACATAGATAAAGTTCACGTACGTACCGATGCAGTTTTAAAATGTCAGTATCTATTTTGTTTCTATCCTTTTAAATCCAGCTATAAATTATAACCGGTACTCGGCTTTAGACCAACAATCATGGGCGTTAATTCGGGGGAGGGGATCTTTTTTTGTAAATTTTAAGTTAATTTTACACCCACCTCATTTGACAACAGGATTGCCCCTCCCCTGAAAAATGAAGATACACGTTACGCTATACTGGTTATCATTTATAAGAAAATGTTTACTCCAAACACAAATCATCACATGAGATGTGGGAAGTGCAAACCATGACATCGCGATATGCAACTCATCCAAATAGAAATAGTTATGATGCTATATTCGTATTGATGATCTAGCTATCTCTAGACGTGCTAATTCAATTATGTAAACTTTTCCCCACTGCATGCTACGAGCCTCTGCTTTGAAGTTCATAACAATAATGAACTTGATGTTTACAGCAGCATCTATATTATCATTAGTTTACGGGGGTTACGGCCCCTATAATTGCTATGTTATTATCTTATAGCCATAGCTAACGTAACTGTAGAAGTTCAATATACATGTATTAGTAGAATCCATACACTAAAAATACCAGTTCGTGGTTTTTAACCGCTGATGCTCAATTGCTCAATAGTTTGGGGTCCAAAATAATATCTGGGACTCTTCGAAGCGAAGTGAGGGAAGCTGTCAAAAGCGGGTATACTTTTATTGACCCACCCTGTATATAGAGTTGGTATAGATGATACCAGTGGCCTAGTTATATTATCATAGGTCAACTACAAACGCAAAGCGACATAATAACTGCCTGCTGTACAGTGCAGTAAATAAATCTGGAGGCCTAAGCCAATGCAGTAATATGCACAAATTGAGATAACATGACAATTAAGTGATGAGAAGATAAGAAAGGAATCTTTCAGGGAGATATCTTAGTTGATGTGCCCTTAAATGCTTTTCTAAAATAGATGGGTGTTTTAATTAAAGGCTCAAATTTACTAACGACGACATGAAGAACTTTCTGATATGCAGCTAGTTTGCGGACGATATAACTTGAATATTTTCCAATAAGAAACAAAACCAGAAGTTGAAGGTGGAGGCCCGGGATGGAGGTAGTTAGGAAAACATCATCATTTCATGTAAAGTTCAAACTGCAGCCATATACTATAGAATTCCATATAGCCAAGTTTAATATGGAGATCATAAGATGAAGAAGTTGAACCATATCATGATTATGATAATATTAAATGCCGTGCTAAGAATTGAAAATGAAGTTGAGGTTGTGTAACTCTTGAGACTAATCTGAAGTTGTGCTCGAACAAAATAAAGATAACATTGTGTATAGTTATATTATACAATGATTGATAAACCTTTGAAAATGTAACGACATGCTGTTATAAACATGATAAAGGTTGAAGAAAATCGGTTTCAAGAATGTGTTAAAGATGAAGTTGGTGATTTTGCATGTAGAGCTACCGTCATGCAGGGGATGTGAGTCGTATAATTGTATTAACATGATTATTTTAAGGTATACATAAGTCGTGCTTATATATTTGTTAAACGGTTGATAATAATATGATGTGCATGAAGTTGAAGATGATATACATGTACTTATACTAGGTTGGAGATGAAGGTGTGTATAGGTGTCTAATTAAAAAAATGTAAGGGTGAATTTGAAGTTGAAGATGTTAATACATGTTGTTGTATCTGAGATCAATGGTCTCAGTTGTATACGGTTCAAGATGAAGATTTAAAATAGAAGACATTAAGATGAGGCCAGTCAGTAAAGTTTGTGTAAACATGCAGTAGGCCTACAGGGTGAGTCAAAATATTCAGGTCCCGATTTCACCGATTTTTTAAACCAGTTAAATGCAACAACAAAAAATATATGTAATGGAATGCACAGCAAGAACGCATTGTTATAGCTATAACCTAGATTTTATTTCATTTAAATGGGTTATTCGATACGGGAGATATGATGTGCTTTTCCCCAAATTCTGTGAAATTCAATCTGTTCCAACATATTCCAAGGGACCCCTTTATGACTGTAAAAGTTAAACGCGCGCCTTTTGAATAAATCAATCAATGGCGTGTTGGTATTCTCAACGCTCACAATAGGAAAATAGTTTCTATTGTCTTTGTGGTTATGTTTTTGAATAGGCCTAGTTTAAAAACATCCAAACAGGTGTTCGAGTAACAAAGAAATCTTAAGCAAGATGCAAATTGACATCATCATCATTATGTTCAAACACATGATCAATCTGTTTACGGGTTCCAAATGTACAGAGGACTCAGTCAAAATGTTGCATACAGGATAATCCATAAGAAATTCAATGGTCATGGAACTGTTAGAATCAGACAAAACTTTAATCGAATTTTAATCGAATTTGATACGAGAGAAGTTTGTGAGAAAAATAGACCTCATCTTTTTTTAAAAGTTCTTATTATAATTTACCAAGTGCATACTCCATTGTTATGAATATGTTTGTGCAAAACTGAGTTATATCATAATATATCTCAATAATTTGCATGCAATTTCGTTTTATTTATCAGAGGTTCATTAATCTATCAAATTTTGTTTTTATTAATGCTGCAGTAGTGGCAACATCCACTAACTTGGAACACATTGGATATCGCGCTTTTTCGTAAATATGTTGTAATTCTGGCGTGGAATAAGGTATTGTCTTGAAAACATCACCAAGTATGAAGAAGTATCTTAAAACCAATGAAGAAATTGACCGTGAGGTTGAGAAGAAAGTTATTATTAATGGTTGTAGCTATATACATGTATATGAATTTCAGTTTGTATATGGAGGGTTAGAGGTAAAGATAATAACATGCAAATAAGTGTGTTCATGAAGCTGTTGTTGGAAGTAAGAGATGATTGGATATAGTTTCAATAGTTATTAAAATGTACAAACCGGACACACACAAGAGATCCTCCAAAATGAAGTGAATTGTATGTAATTAGATTTAGTACATTTGATTTCAACAATGGGTAATGAAGTGTTTCGGGCAATTTCATTAAAGTGATTTGGTTGTTAACATTGTTAAGACGAAGATGAAGAAGAAATAAAAAGAGGATGTTATGAAGACGTTGACGATTTGCATATTGAACTGTATGTAGTTCGTTGATGAAGGTGTAAACTAGTCTACCAGGTTTTATTCCTTGTCTTTTCTGTATTTTGAAGACCTTAACTTGTCTTAGACCATTTCGTCATTTTATACTTTTTCATCATGATCATCTTCATGTATCATTGTGTTTTCAATCAACTACGTCTTCAGTCATATTACATTCCAAACAACTACATCTTTCAACTTATTATATCTTCCTCATCCTTGCGGATATTCGGCATCTCCATCCTTTTTTATCTACACCTTCATCTTCAATTCAATCTTATCAATTATATAAAAATGACATCTTCATCTTTTCAACCACAACATCAACGTCAACTTCATGTTCTAATATCATAAATCTTCAACATAGTATTTTTCAACCTCACTCTAGCACCATTTTCAAGTAGTAGGTAGGCCTACATCTTCAACTAACACGTACAATTTCAGCTTTGTCAATACGTCTTCTTTTCAAACACAACTTCATTTTTTAACCTTTTTATGAATGTAGGCCTAAGCACATTCAGTGATAATCTACGTACAGTGCATCCATTCATTTTCATATTTTCAACCGTGTTACTCAATGGCTGTACGTCTACAACAGACGATAACTAGAACTCAAAGATAGGCCTACAGTCGACCCCTACAACAGTAGCGTAGCGAGTGAGGGGGCGGGTGGGGCGAACTGCCCCCCCCCCCCCCCCCCCCCCCCCCCCCCCCCCCCCCGGAGGTGAAAAAATGGGCAAAATGGGGACGAAAAGGGCGGAAAATCATGTTAAATCAGCCGTTTTTTGACCTGGTGTCTTTGAAATAGGGACCGTTATGGGGATCTATGGGGATCTTGCCCCCTCGGAGTGGCTGGGCTGGCTACGCGGCTGCCCTACAACACCAACAGTAACACCTCTGCTCATCACTAACCAAACGTCCTTGTATTAACATCACTTTTACTTGTACGGTTAGTTGATGAGTAAAAACGTGAACGCTTAACTGTATGTTACCCGTCGCCTATATCTTTGCTGGAATAATATGTTTCATTCACTAACAAAAAAGAAACATTTACCATCAGAAATATAAAACCAGCTTCAAAAAATAAAGACAACTTCAAAGTCCCACCGCGCTTAACGCCATCATTGCACGCACCGGCTTAACATTGACCTATAATAAGCTAGAATAATATTTCGTGAAATGGAAGCAATTTACGAAGAGAACGTGTTGGACGGTTTTCACAGTTTATAAGACATATCCCAGCAAGATACTCTGAATGAATTGTCAAAGAAAAATTTGCCAGCATGATGGGGGATTGCTTGCCCTTTGCATGAACTGCACATAATATAATTTAAAGTGCTCAGAATGGTTTCATTCATGACGAACTGCAGGTATGTTGTAAAGAGTGATATAATATACAAGTTATAACATTAGAAGGTATAGTATCTTCCTGTGGGCCACTGCAAATTAAACGAAATTACCCGGGAAATAACCATGGTCATATACGACTTTAAATTTTAATCAAAAACATCGCGACGAATCATTGTGTCTTGATAAGGAGCAGATGTAACAATATTGGCTAAACGTTTTTTATTGGCCAGCCAATGATTTTTATGGACCTTTATATCACCAAAGACACGCAGACAATTTCTGTCTCTTGGTTTGAATAAGGTGTGTAATATTGAACAATGCACCAAATTTAGTCAACTTCATGGACAAGTGCAGTAGGCCTAATCAGTCAACAGTGCCTTCTTCAGAATGTATTAAGCCAGTCTTGTATGTTAATGTTTGTATAAAGATTGGTATTGAAATGACCATAACGTTTAGACTATAAGTACATTGAACATGTTGAAAGTGACATACATATGCTTACATTATGCATGTAAAATATTTAAATCTGGTACGGCTTGTAATTAACATTTTGCAAGAGAAAACTGTCCATGAATGAAATATTCCATTGAAACCAAGAAAGAATGCCTTTTTCGTGTTACATTTCTTTGTAATCATCAAAATAAACAATAATTGAACTTATAACCAAAGGTCATCGGTCGAGTCTACCTCACATCCACTATTAAACATAGGCACTATACCCTCTATCATTGTACATTTCAGTCATATTAACAATTGGATGGACTTGTAGTCCAAAGGCGGGTCCAAAGGTCACCGATTCGAATCACGCTTATCCATAAAGTAATCAAGTAAACAATTGGACTTGTACATGTAGTCGAAATGCCACCGGTTCGAATCTCGCTTACATCCATATTGTAATCAAATAAACAATTGGACTTGAAGCCGAAATGTCTCCGGTTCGAATCTCGCTTAACACCCTAATAACCGGGCCTAAATAATACACCCTTTGCAGCTTTGCCTCTTAGCTCTTTGTACTTGTAAAATGAGTACACCTACCTCGACATCTACCGTGATTACACACCAGCCCGAATTCGGCATCACACGGTTGTTTCGGCGTGGAGCAATGTTCCCCCGTTTCTCTAAGACATACGGTACAACATCCACACGGATCTCCAGATGTCCTTCCTCCCGGGCAATCCTCCACTAGACGTGGACAAGCCCAATTACATAACTTATATTCGTCGGGGCATATGGAAGGTTCTTCAACGGTGGATTCATCTGCCCAAGATGATGTGATGACATGGTTTAATAAAACGGTGACCAACATGTAAGTTATTAAGATTCCCATCTTGTTATAAGTTCAGTTAATTCCGTTATGCTTTATGAAGTGATATCACGCGTGCTTAAGTTTTATACTCCTAGAGATTTTTAAATATAGTATTCCACTCGACGATAACCAAGATGTAAACAAAAGTGTTGTAATCCATCAAACATTTATCTTCTGATTAATTACGCACAGCCCTCGGCTGTTAACTGTTGACGAGAATTATTTTTATCTCAGCCCCCGTCTTCCAACCGTGACTACTGTGTCTGTCTCTACTTCATCATATTATTTCCGAGTATGAAGTATTATGGAATGTCTTGACAGACTTTGAGTCACGTGACAAAATGGGTTCCGCCAATGGCATGTAGGCGTGTAATTGGCCGAGGAATTAATTCCGACGTATATACCCTGCTCTGTCCATGCAGTCTGCCTTGCGGGAATCCATCAATGCGGCGAGATGAGGCCTGCATGTATTCAGGAGTTAGCCTCAAGACCAAGTTCATTGCACGTAGTACCACGTAGTGTAAGATGTATGAACCAAATAATGTGCCAAGTTTAATGTTATCATGTTATGACTAACCAATACCCACGCTTTCTTGAGGGCATCCTTTTGGTACCACCAATACTCGACCACGTTATTGATATTGAGAGATGCAAAAAAGATGACGTTTTATACAAATGTAAAATTTGAAACTATTGTTATTTGGGCTATATAATAATCGCAATAAGTGGTATACATTTTGCCAGTGTCATCAAAGTGAATCATTTACTAGGGCTCTGTTTTTGTTTTCATTGTTGTTTGGGGTGGGATGTGGTTTTTCTTTTTGGGGGATTGGGAAGAGTGCATCGCCGATGGATTAAGAGTGAGTGCATCACCATTTTCAGAGTGAGTGCATCATATTAATGGATTGGGATTGAGAATATCACCGATTGATTGGTAGTGAGTGCATAACTGAGGGGTTGGGAATGAGTATCGCCAATGGGGTTGAGAGTGGCGTAAGTGCGTCACCAGTTAAGAGTGACTGCATCACTGATGGATTGGAAGTGTGAGGCATCATCAGTGGATTGGGAGAGAGTGCATCACTGATCGGATTGGGAGAGAGTGCATCACTGATGAGTTAATTGGGCGTGAGTGCATCGCCAATAGCTAAGGATTGAGAGGGAGTGCATCACCAATGGATTGATAGTTAAGTGCATCACAAATGGATTGGGAGTGAGTGCATCACTGATGGAGACTGGAGTGAGTGATTCACCCGTGAATTCCAGTGCATACCAATAGAATGGGCGTTCGTACGTGCATCAAATGGATTGAGACGGTTCGAGCATCACCAATCCAATTGGAGTGAGTGCATCACTGATATGTTGAGAGTGAGTACATCGCCAATGGATTCGGAGCGAGCGTTTCAGCAGTGCATCACCAATGGATTTGAAGTGAGTGCATCACCAATGGACTGAGAGTGAGTGCATCATTGATGGGTTTTGATTGAGTGCATCACCAATGGACTTAGAGTGAGTGCATCACTCATGGGTTTTGATTGAGTGCATCATCAATGGACTGAGAGTGAGTGCATCGCTGATGGGTTTAGATTGAGTGCATCACCAATGGACTGAGAGTGAGTGCATCACTGATGGATTGAGTGCATCACCAATGGACTGAGAGTGAGTGCATCATTGATGGGTTTGGATTGAGTGCATCACCAATGGACTGAGAGTGAGTGCATCACTGATGGGTTTTGATTGAGTGCATCACCAATGGACTGAGAGTGAGTGCATCACTGACGGGTTTGGATTGAGTGCATGAGATTTTTTTCCCTCCAAAGTTAGGTTTTGATCCTCACCAACTTCCTAACCAAACAATATAAAACATAAGAAGTTAGGTTTTCGGTTAGGAATGAAACCTAACTTTTACCAATTTCCTAACCAAACAATTTAAAACATAAGAATTTTTTTTTTCTTTCCAAAGTTAGGTTTTGAACATCACCAATTTCCTAACCAAACAATATAAAACATGAGAAATTATTTTTTCTTTAAAGTTAGATTTTGAACATCACCAATTTCCTAACCAAACAATATAAAACAGGAAATTATTTTTCTTTATAGTTAGGTTTTGAACATCACAAATTTCCTAACCAAGCAATATAAAACATAAGAAATTATTTTTTCTTTAAAGTTAGGTGCATCACCAATGAATTGAGAGAGTGCATCACTGATGGGTTTGGATTGAGTGCATCATTGATGGGTTTGGATTGAGTACATCATCAATGAATTGAGAGTGAGTGCATCACTGATGGTTTGGATTGAGTACATCACCAATGGACTGAGAGTGAGTGCATCACTGATGGGTTTGGATTGAGTGCATCATTGATGGGTTTGGATTGAGTGCATCATTGATGGGTTTGGATTGAGTACATCATCAATGGATTGAGAGTGAGTGCATCACTGATGGTTTGGATTGAGTACATCACCAATGGATTGAGAGTGAGTGCATCACTGATGGTTTGGATTGAGTACATCACCAATGGATTGAGAGTGAGTGCATCATTGATCGGTTTTGATAAGAGTACCACCAATGGATTGAGAGTGAGTGCATCGCTGATGGGTTTGGATTGAGTGCATCACCAATCGATTGAGAGTGAGTGCATCATTGATGGGTTTCGATTGAGTGCATCACCAATGGACTGAGAGTGAGTGCATCACTGATGGTTTTAGATTGAGTGCATCACCAATGGACTGAGAGTGAGTGCATCACTGATGGATTTGGATTGAGTGCATCACCAATGGACTGAGAGTGAGTGCATCATTGATGGGTTTGGATTGAGTGCATCACCAATGGACTGAGAGTGAGTGCATCATTGATGGGTTCGGATTGAGTGCATCACCAATGGACTGAGAGTGAGTGCATCACTGATGGGTTTTGATTGAGTGCATCACCAATGGACTAAGAGTGAGTGCATCACTGACGGGTTTGGATTGAGTGCATCACCAATAGATTGAGAGTGAGTGCATCATTGATGGGTTTGGATTGAGTGCATCACCAATGGACTGAGAGTGAGTGCATTACTGATGGATTGAGAGTGAGTACATCACTGATGGGTTAGGATTTAGTGCATCACTGATGGGTTTGGATTGAGTGCATCACTGACGGGTTTGGATATAGTGCATCACCAACGGATTAGGAGTGCAAACTGCATCACTGATGGATTGCAAATGAGTACAAAATTAAGATGCGCTATGCCACTGCCCACTTTACAACTGTCTATGATCCCTTTGATTGATGGGGTTTGTCATCTCTGAATTTTACCAGGCGGTAGTACGGGGAATGCGGGTAGCTATTCTTGATTTGTAATTAATTCTTGTGTAGAGCTTTAACTATTTACTATCGCACCAATCAATGTTAAGCGTCCCAATGACCTTGGGGATGGAAATGGTTACGAGCAACTTTGGACAGGGGCTGGAGGAAATATTTCAACAAGGTCACTAAAGTGTACCAACAGTTCTTTCTTGGATAGGCAGGGGTAATCTGGTGAGAGGTTTTACACATCGAAATGGGGGTCACTAATAAGATGACCCACATGGACCATCCCTCCCCCGAGATTGGAGTAAGATATATCAGATATATGAAGTTCTTGCCTAGTGTTATATATGCTACACATAATATGCCAAATGTTGACATAAAAACATTTATTTTAACACATTAAGGTGTCAATGAAGGTGTATTTTTATGCATATATCCAATAAATACTATTTGAAAGTCAAAACTATTACAATTGTAACAGCTACTGGGATTCCCAAATACCTAAACTGAAACCTTAAATCATATATTATCAAGACTTAGACAGGGATGGACAATTAGGTATTTTCTTTTGAAGCTATGTGGCCAAATGTAGCCTTTTGCCCTGTCATGAAATAATTCTCAATATTCATAAATAAAACATTACTCTCGTTCCCAGATGCATTAAATCTGGGTAGGTATTGATTTCAAAAGATGTGCTATTATCCGTTGCGCTTATGGGTTCAAGTTTAGGTATAATAAAAAACTGGGTGAAAAAAGTGTCTATAAACTTCTCAAATAGCGTTACATCTACCACATTGGTAAATGAGTGTATTAATAAATCAAAATGTTTCAAATATTAGAAGTATTTTACGTTTCACCGTTGCTTTTTTATCAAACTATTTTAATTGTATGTATCCCATTAGCTGATATAAGATAATGTAGTTGCCGCAATAGGCTATCAATACCCATACCATTTACCGGGCCTTTCATACATGCTAGTCATATAGGCGAAACAGACATAGTACCAGCTCCACATAACATTTCAATACAGATAATGGTCTCTCTATTGAAGATCTATGCTTAAATTTACAATAATAATTGGTATTAAGCAAATTTACAACTTCTCAGTTGTTCACATAATATATTTAATAAAACTATTAAACCATTTACTTCCTTACTTTTGGGACACTCTGTATATTCATATACAGCTGAATATTCATATACAGCTGAATATTCGTATACAGCCGAATATTCATATACAGCCGAATGCCGAATATTCGTATACAGCTGAATATTCATATACAGCTGAATATTCATATACAGCTGAATATTCATATACAGCTGAATATTCATATACAGCTGAATATTCATATACAGCTGAATATTCATATTTTCATACTGCTATGAAATAAAATCACACAACTTTTACAATTTCACCAATCATGTTTACAAATCTTCATTTTAATTAACTGAATCTATCCAACCTTTGCGATACATTGGTAACATTTGCAATACTGTTTAATCAATCTTAGTAAAGATATGATGAAGGTTCAAGAAACTCATCAGATGTGTCCGTCACAGTAAGCAAAGTCGGCAGCCAGGTGCCCTTGCTATTTTGGTCTATGAACCCAGACCCCAAAGGAGCCTAAAGGGGAGGCAAATTGCACCATTTTGTTTATAATCTTCATTTTTTTCCAAGTGACCAAGACCCAATTGGATTTTCGGTTCTGATGTTATGGTCAATTGAGGTACCATGGAAACCGTATACAAAATCTGGCTTCATTGGTTCGTGCGCATTGTTCCCATACATCATCTACCAAAGTATGGTGAACATGCATCATTTAGTTTTCTAGTTACGTTTTTTCCTGTGTTTAGCCAATCAGAGGCCTTGGCTGGTTACCATAGCAACCAGATCAAAATAACGCGCATTTTTTGAAACGCTGTTACCTAAGCTTCAATTTGATATATGACTCTAAGGGGTAAACCCACGGTAACATTGAGAAAATCTGTTTCCAAAATTCATGCAAATAACATAGACCACCCCCCCATCCCCCTCCCCCCTAAGTAAAGGTACTACCGTAAAACGGGGTAGATAGGCCAGGGACAGTTTTAGCACTCTCTAGATTGTAGATTCTATTCAAAATCATTTTTGATAAATTTTTGGACACGTAAGTTAACTAGGAAATAAACATTTGATTTGTTTTAGTTAGAATTATTTAGGTGCTTGTAGCTCATAACAGATATTATGATTTGAATTTAGCTTTGAATTCTAATTAATTATTTCAGTATTAAAATTTCATCTTTCCTACAAATCTGGAGGAAAATATTGTGTGTTTTCAAACGAAAAACTACTAATGCTACTAACAGATATCATCCTCACCTTTTGGAATTTAGCATGGAGTATCTGGTACACTTTCTGACTTGGTTTATACCACAATAAACAGTTATAGTATTTTAACAAGTATTATAAACATTTCTCGTTAGCAATGGAACAATAACATTTAAAAAATGATCTTTCAATTGAGTGTTTATAGAATGGCGTCAATTACTGACACATACACTAATTCAGACCATATTTTTTTCCCTGTAGCCCAATAAGCTAAATTGTTGAGGTGATATCATGTTCACATGGTCAAAGAGCTATTTCAACCTGTGCACAATTCTTTTTGATTCACCCTGTATAGCTACAGTTTCTCTCGATTGCTCCAATGTCTGCCTAATTCTTCCTCAAAGAGTACATGCATCTCAGTCTCATGCATCTCTCATCATATCTAGGGACACAGATATCTCTATTTCTTCAATGTACATATTTTACAAGTGTTATCTCCATATATGCTATCTTGCTGCTTGTGATTGTTCCTGTTTGGTTATTGCAGCTCTTTGTTGATCTTGATATTCCTTTGAGTTCTCCCATGGTCTTGGCCCACGGATATTATGCCAGTCGTCGATGCTTTCATCTTTCATGTTCTGTTGGAAGTTATGGAGACAAATCATCAGTATGTGTCTGAATTTATCTCAGGTAAAACAGTATTAACATAACTATCTGCTTTGTCCACCCTTTATAAAGCCATGAATATACTGTAGGTTAGTCAGTAGCATCAGGAAGCAGAGGAAACTGTGTCATAAAGGCCATATTTGTCCCTAAGCTATTGATGAAATACCAACAAACAACAGTTCGTTCAACAGAAATAAACATGAAATTTAACAAATCAAAAAGAATCTATAATAAATAAATAAAAAATAACATATCATTCAACAGAAATGTAATGGGTAGCTATGGACCATGGTCTGGCCCATTTTCTACAGAACATGAGATCAATGTTATCATAAGCACATTTTCAAAGTCATCAATCAACTCACCATAAGTTCTTCTTCAAGGGATATTTTCTGTGATGCTTTCACTTGTTTGATTTCATCCATGACATCTTCATCAACCTACATTGGAAAGGGGGGAATATTGTTTTCAAGTTTTGAAAATATATAATTTTGACTTTTGAGATTATTTCCAATGTGTTTTTATGACAATGAAAATGTGTTTGTTTGTTTGCTCTTCAGAGGCAGTGGCGTAACCAGATTTTTTCATTTTTGGGGGCAAGAAGGGGCAGTGACTTGAAATGTGGAGGCTCCTAAAAAAATGTGAGTAAAGAGATGCGCGTGTAGCGCTCGAAAATTTTCGACTTTAGAGCTATTTTTTGGACGATTGAGCTACATTTTGGCTCTAAACAAGCTTGTATCAAAGAATATTTCATTTTGGGAAGACATATGCGCGCGTAGCGCGCGAAATTTTTTCATATGTGTACTTTTGACCATCATAATTGCATGATTCCTTTCGTCAAATGAACCGATAGTGCCAATCTCAACCGACACGATGCCATTATTGGGGGGGATTTGGTGTGTACTTTGTTTGTAAATTTCATTTACAGCCGTACTTGATTTCATTTGCCGGGGCTGGTTACGCCACTGTTCAGAGGCACCAAAATATAGGCATCAAATGTTTTTACACACACAAAATTTGGTAAAGTGGATTTGTGTGTCTTTTGGCACAATCAATTTATAAATTGAAAATCATGTTTTAATACAGTGCCAATTCTGATTCTCAGAGTCGTGAACTTGTGATAAAGTGGATATGGAATTTATAACTCAATTTGGCTAACTGTATCATATTAATAATGTTAACGCTGGCAAAAGCCGACATGACAATTAATGGTCAAACAAATATGGAATCAAAGAGGCCTATAGTATAGTAATATACTTTTTCCACATCACCTTGGTGTAAGCGTAGACAAATCAAACTCATTATTTCAGGTTAATCTTACCGTTTTTATGTTGTCAATCATTTGATATCGCACTGTCCTAAACTCCTTTAATGCAAATGAACCGCCCACTATTAATATCTGAGATAAAGAAAAATATTTAAGAAATATGAGAAATAAATAATAAAATTAGGGACTGTTGGCCGATGAAATTTGTTATACAGATCACGACTATCAGTTCCTTTTTTGGCCATGTTGCAAGATTTGCATAGTACTAGGAATGTATGTTTAAGTTGCATTACGCCTACAGTGTGGCGTAACGTCACAGTTAGTTGCGCTGAAGATTGTCATTGCATCATATTAATGGCCACCGAGAGTCAGGAGAGTGATTACTACCCAGACCGGTGTGTGGGGGGGGGGGGGGGGGGGGGGGGGGGGGCTATGTGATGCCCTATTTCATACGACGTTACCAATACCAGATTCATAAATTATGGACTCCAAACAGGACTGGGCAGGCCTCCTCTTCCCATTGTACCATGGTTGTTCACCATCATTAACTTGTCAATTGTTATGTAGAGCAAATCGATAGAACCTAATCGGTCGATGGCTATCGCTTCTGAAAAAAAGGTCACACGAATAAACGATCGGCAATTGTCCGACGAGTTCTGCATTTTTAAATGGTCCCAATAAATAGGTTCACTTTCTCTCTTGTTTATTAATTTATAAATTGTACCTTGTTGATTTGATGTATTTTTTATTCGTTTGGAAGGGTGGGTGCCACAGTTTTGAAAATGTTTTCCCGAATAAATAAAAATATCACTCATCAAGCTACTCAAGATGGCGGCTGTGTGCAGGGGCGGACTGGGACCTGAAAGCGGCCGTGGCAAAATTATTAAAGCGGCCCTTTTTGACCATGTCAGGCAGAAGTATGTCGTCCCGGTAGTAAATTTTCGTAAAAGGTTGCCCCAATTTTTTTCCCAGTCAGTCACCTCGTGAATTTCACGTAAGTGGGGGGGGGGGGGGGGGGGGAGGACCAAAATATTTCGCACGGTCAAAAAATCGCACGGTCACAAAATAAAAATTTCAAACGGTCACAAATTTTCGCACAGTCATAAATTTCACACGGCCACAAAATTTGAGTAACCGGCCCTGAGAGGCCAAAAAACAAGCGGCCCATGTGGCGATCGCCACAACGCCACAGTGGCCAGTCCGCCCCTGGCTGTGTGTGGCTGTGACCCGACTGATGTTTCACAACTCTAGACTCATTTTTATTTTATTTTCTAATTAACATCACAATATTTAAAAATAAGAAAAAATCAGGATTTATTTTATAGTAAATAAAATACAAAATTATAAATGATTGATGGACTTTTGTACTTGGGTTTTGATAAGTTTGAACAAAACTTTTTCATAACTACAGCAGAACAATAGACTGGAACACCCTGCCACAATCAATAACCAACATCAAAGAAAAACTTTCGCCAAAATCGTACGCGGATGTGCCTACCGGACGAAAATGTGACTTTCCCTATATACCTATTTTTTGGCTAATTTCCCACCCATCAATATACCAATTTTGTAAGAAAAGCACCCAATTGTGCACAAATTGGGCGCTTTTTCCAAAAATGCCTCAAAATACACCTAATTTATGCCAATTGGGCGCTTTGGTATGTGATGAAAACCACCCCATCGCTATACCAATTTTTGCGAAAAGGCACCCCAAAAGGTAGGCACAATACGTATACCATATCAATGTGAGAACCCCCCCCCCCCCCACCGGGAATAGTCTACTGCAAAAATAAGTAAATCAAACCACATAGCAACGTGCACCAAAACCCTGTCCGGTTGACTCCTATAATAGGGGGTGTTTGACAGTATCCATCCAGATCCAGCGCAGCAGAGAGATAACAATTAAAATCCCGCCAAAATAAAAAATCTTAATTTTAAAAGCCGTAATCATATAATCATGCCCCAAAAAGTTTATACAAAATCATAGTCCCAATAGTGACCTGTCCTAGGTAGCTGGCTATGGCTACCTAGGGTCACAAAACTCCCTATTGACTGTTCACGTCGCGAAATTCACATTGAGTGTCAGCACTGCCGATTTTTCACCTCAATATTTTCCCCAAAATGAGGATGCTTGATCAAAATTAATTAACTCAAATTACTCAATGTATAACGAAGAGTTCTAGGAACAAGATGTGAGCGCATTTTGATTGATTTAAATTATATTTGATGTGAAAATCTTGAATTAAAAATGTGATTTTCGCGACGTCGTGTGTCTATAGAGGGTGTTGTGGCTATAGTATAGTAAAGCATGAACGATAGTATAGCCACCATTGGGTCTAACAAAATCAAACTTTCAATCACCGTCCATTATGATCGATGACAACCCACCCAAATATGATTTATAAATTTATTGACAAGTCCATGCATAAATTAATGGGGAAAAAATCAATAAATAGGCCAAGCCAGGCCTAACATACATTGTACATGCCTAGGCTAAGGCAATACTAGTCATCATCATCATCATTATCGACATATTTGACCAAAATATGTAGAAAACTCATGTTTACCTCTTTTAAATTTAGCGGAAAAGTACGAAACTACTGGGATGTATTCACTGATGTATAAATAACCCCACACAAGCAACTAGACATCATGAAAGTAAACCCTTAATTTACCTAAAATGGTTTTAAAATGTGCATTCATGTGACTTAAACTACTTTTTGTTATAACTTTTTTATTATTCAGCCTGCAGACAAGGTTGAACCATCATTTTTTATTGTAAAGTACTTTGTTTCCATGTATTCCATTTTCAAAGAGATAATTTTATTTTCAAAAATTTATGAGCATGCCTAACTAAGCTTATTATTTACATCATTCATGACATTGCTGATTTGAGATTACATTTAGGCCTACTGTAAATTTGATCCATTATCCATCACTTATAATAATTTTACTTGATGGATACACGTACCAACATCGGAAGCCCACCGGAAAAGAAATGTCTTAGGAATTTGTTTCGTTTCAGAATGTGTCTAAACTGCTCCCGAAATTGCTCCCGAAATCGACCCATGGGCGCCGCCATCGTATTTTTAATATTCCTTTTGAACCAGGAGCGCCCTGCTTACTGGCAGAAAAAAGTGGCAAAAAGCAGTGAAAAAAGAAAAAAACCACGCTACTTTATTTTTCAAAAATTACTCTAACTTTATTATAATAACGAAAAATCAAAATGTGTCTCCAATTTGTCACGGATTGTCACTTTTTGGGAAAATTAAATTACCAGGTTCCAACAGAAGAAAAGGAATCGAATAAAATGGCCGCCTCCAGGGCGATATTTGTCACGGGACTTCGCCATAATTTTACGAAAAGTAAGTGTGTTTATGAATATAAAACTGTTATTTTTACTTATGTTTTGTAAGTGTATATATTCTACTTTGCCTAGTGTTAAATATTATTGTAAAGACTCAAACGATTCTTGAGCAATTAAATCCTAAAATTATCATTAAAAAGTTTTTAAATAACTGCAGAATTCGGCAGCTATATTTTACTATAATAAATTCTGCTTCCGTTATACTATGCCAGGACTATGCAAACACGGCTATAAGGCTGTTAACGCATAGGTCAGTGTGGTGGATGGTGTGATCAAAGTTTGAAGTGAGCTCTGTTAACATGTTCTTTGATGTCAATTTGAAAGAGAGCGCTCTAGTCTTGAGTTGAGTCTTGAAATTGAAGGCAGAAATGTCTGTTTGCCGGATGCAGTTTCAATTATTTGGTGGCAGGAGATTCCATTCGCGGATTGTTATAGGGTAGAAAGAATGTTGATAACAAGTTTTGTTGAAGGGTGGCATCTCAAGTAGATGAGGTCCGGTGAGGTTTCTAGTGACGCGGGTTCACTGGTTTCGGTGCGGTGTTACATTTGATGGCAACAGTCACAGTGGCGTAGCCAGGTTATTGATATTGGGGGGCGAGAACTGAAAATGAACCGACATGATTGTTTTGAGTGAAGACACGCGCGTGAAATTTGGTGACTTTACACCTATTTTTGGCAGGATTGAGGTACATTTTGGCTCTCTAAACAAGCTTGTACCAACGAATATTGCATTTAGGTGACTGTTATGCGCGCATAGCGCGCAAAATATTTCATGTGTACTTTTGGTCATCATAATTCCATGATTCCTCTGGTCAAATGAACCGACAGTGCCAATCTCAACCGACACGACGTCAATATTGGGGGGGCGATCGCCCCCCCTCTGGCTACGCCACTGGATGGCAATATGAATATTTTGTGTATTTCTTTAAAAATGGCTGTCAGTCGAGACTTGGTTCGACAGTCTTCGAGGGTTTCCCATTGGAGATCACTGAGCATGTTTGAGATGCTGGATCTTCTTCTGTAGTCACGGAGGACAAATCGAGCTGCGCGACATTGTATTTTCTCGAGAGAGAGAGAGGCCTTGTTGTTTTCATGGTGGGGGTCCCATACGGTTGAACAATATTCTTATCTTGGACGCACAAGAGTTTTGTAGGTGGTTTCTTTTACTGTTTTGCTACACAAGTAGATGTTCCTTCTCAGGAGTCCTAGCACTTTGTCCTAAATCTGGAAACGGTGTATGTTTGTTTGTGTGTTTGTTTGTTATCCTTATATCTCCGTTAGTTTTGATCAAAGTGGCGCATTAGACCTAACTTCAGGTCCCTCAATTTGCTAATTGAGGGACCTGACAAACATTATGACTTAAACAACCACCGTTGGCCTGTTTTGAACAGGCCAAAACAGGCCCAAAATAACCACATAGCAAACAAGAAAAATACTCAATAACCAGAACCTATACTTACAGCATGGGCTTTACAAATATATGTTCTTCTTAAATAGTCCAAGCATACACTTGATCCTTGCATTTGAAGGAAAATATGGGCCTCTGATCATAAAATGCCTACAATATTTTGACCAATTGTACATGTTCAATTTGAGCTATAGTAAAAGATGCACATGTGTTGCCATCTAGGTGCTTTTTAGACCATAGACAAAGACAAACAAATGGCCCAATGCTGGGTAATCCCATTAGAAAAGTCTACTTGAGTAACAAAATATTTTTGTTTGGAAATAAGCACACAGTTTAGAATGAGCCCAAATTCACTGTTTGCTGACTAGTTTGGCAACAATGTTGGTCATCATTTTCATTGTGTCCAACCACAGGTACTTTACATAATCTATCTATATCATAAAAGATTTAGTCATGCAGCCTGAACTGACATTCCTGACAACAAAAGGGAATTGCACCTGGACTATAATACATTCAATACGAGTTGGTACATGCCAATCACAGCTCACAGCAATAAGAGTGATCAGCTGTCAAATAAATATAGTCAATCTGAAAATCTTAAACACAGTTTATTACTTAACCAATCACATGCATTACCTGTGGTCATTTGATAAAAAAATGGGTGGGGCATATGACCATTCTTCATGGGTCAAGGGTTATGAACTCTGGATATTTTCATTCATAAATACACACGTCATGAGATGTAGTCAGAATTCTGTTACCTCTAAAATATATAAATATTTTTTTCACCATCAAGAATTACTCCATTTTTTATGAGATTTTAGATGCTAAATGATAAATACCAGGGATAACTGATTAAAATATGTTGAGGTGGATGCCAGTAGATTAAAGTGGATTTTACAAGTACCATACATTGACAGTGCAGGAAATTGTGACTTGGTAAGTACACTGGCAACTGGGACTTTGGTGTGTAGTGGCGCATAATTTGCATGAAATATCAAGGAATTAACGGGAAGTGTGTTTATCGTTTACTGTGGTTTCAGACGGACATATGAATATGTACCAATGAATTGGAAACGGCAGAGTCTCAGTGTGTTGCGTATTTAAACAAATCTACATTGAGACTAATCAACGCATGCAATGATTTTTTGTTTACCACTATTTTCTTGAGTTTGAACGAGTGGCGCATCTCTTTTAAATTTCAATATTTTAAACAGAAAAAAATCGCTGATGTCTGTGCATTTATCACAAAAGTGTGCATAGGAAATACACCAAGCCCACAGTTGCAATATATTTTAAAAATCTGTGTAATCTACAAAGGTAGGAATCATTGTTAAAATCAAGTTAATATGTACACATAGTCGATCTGGACAACGTGTACACCGGTGACAACTAGATGAACTTTAACTTCCTCGTTGACATGTCGGGCTCAGAAACACAATACAAGGCCTTATCTCCATTTTGACCATTTTGAGAAAAAGACTATTGAAGATATTTAAACACATTGGGGAGATGGAGATGAGGCCTTGTGATACTGGCTATAACTTTGAAAGGGGTTGTGTTACATATGGTGATAAGGCTGTGTTGTTCTGGAAAGAGAAGTTGTTTCTGAAAATGTTGATACCAAAATCTTATTTTTGAAAAAATGGAGATTAGGCCTTGTTTCTGAGCCCTCAATCAATGTATTGATGTTTTAAATATAGTAAGTATTTTTACAAGTTTGAAAATGACAACAACAGCCTATGCTGATTGCATACTAAGGTTGCTGTCGCTGAACGATACAGGTCGTTCCATATTTTTACCACATTAATCAATGGGACTACTTTTCCTAATCCTGCTTCTAGGCAATAGCTTACCCAGGGGGTCCAGTGTGCCCCCCCTCCCATCGGTACACACGAACCTCCGTCGGTACATTTATGATTTTGACCATGAGTTTTTTTCTGCCGATTTTGAGGACAACGTCACTCCTACCCCCCACTCTTATCAAGATTTCAGCTGCTGATGGAGAACAAATTGGGCAACCAGTTTCCAAAAGCTGGGTACGCCACTGATTCTGGGAGATATTATCTGGAGAATCCAGCTTACACATATTTTTTCTTTGTATCTACTCAGATTTAGTCGTCTGCAACAGGCACTCCACACAGAGGAGATGTTGTGGTACACTCACTACAGTGGTGGCTAACCGTGATACCCATCAAACAACACTGCTTCCTATCACCAGGGTAGATATCGTTCCTCGAAGAAATGTCAGTTGGTATAACACATGTAAGTATTTCAACCCAACCCAAACCCAACCCAATGTACTTATCAAACCAGAATGGATATTTTCTTTCAAAAATGCTTTAAAGTTATTTTGAAATATTAAAATGATCCAAATTCATAGTTTTAATGATATGTAGCAGATTGACGAAGTTTCACCCATACATTGCATTTAATTTGTCTGACAATATGGGGAAATATACAGTTCACGGTTGTAGCTACGGCGGGCGGACTAGTATTTTGTGCCCGGCACTCACAGTCAAAGAAAGCCCTTCCGCCCAGCACTAATTCACCACAAATTCTAGTAAAAAAGCTTTAAAAATATGATATTAACTAAGTGTGGAGGGAACTTTGAAGTAAAACTGAGTATTTTATGACATTTTCCCATTTTGTAATACTCCTGGCCGGGAAATTAGAGCCCGGCACTAAAATTGCTCTAGCTACAACCAGGGATGTAGCTACACTGGTCGGTGCCGGTCGGTAGCGACCGCACCCAGTCGGTAGCGACCGGCACTAAGGCTAAACAACCGGCACTCACAGCAATTTTCAGGCCAATTAACCAGCTCTAAGACTCAAAATTTAGTAAATTTACATCAAAAACCACAAAATGGCTGAGAATGCCAGAGCGTGGCGATAAATGTGTGAGATTTTAGCCGGCACTAAAATGTGGCTAGCTACAAACCTGGCTACAACCCGTATAAGCTTGATTACACTTTTTTACATGGTATTTTTTAAGGATTTGGGGTCAAGATTTGGGGTCAATGAACCTTAATTTTACAGTTTGGCCTATTAATGTTGTGCGGTATTCAATGCCTAGTCCCCCAAATTTGTCAATTTGGACCCCTATTTCTACAGGTCAGCGCTGGCCCTGATCAAAGGCCATCATGAAAACCTGTTGCAAATCAATATTGAAACTCTTTTTTGAGTGACCCAAATATGATTTTGTCCTTTCAGCAAAACCTGATGAAGACAATCAACCGATGAAAACAAAAATATTATCGAGATATGCCACATATGGACGCTAAAATGATATTAATTTAATTCACAATGAATAGATTTAGTTTGACACACTAAGTAGATTCTAATATAAATTGTGTTAATGATTGCAATACTCAATTTATTTCATATATCGAAGTAACTGCGGACAGATTGTGGAAGAGTATGACAGCTTTGACTGGCAAAGCTCAAACCAAGGCTAGAGGCAAGAAACCACAGAAGAGAGTAAAAAAGGATCTCAATAAAGGAAGAAATATCGGCGAAGGTAAGGATTATGGTATGGTTTTACATAAAGTATTAGAGTGTATTAACAACAAGGGAGATTTCCAAACAGGATTTGTAAAGGTCCGTTGTATGCAGGAGTATAATAAGCACTGTGCAAAAGTGAACATGGATCACAAATTGGGTTATCTGGCAACTAATGCTACTAAAAAAGGTGCAGTGCATGGGTATTATCAGTATTTCTTTGTCGCCATGTCACCAGAAAAAAATATATCGATATACGATAACGGCGATAAAATAGGCAATCTCAAAACCTTTCATTTCTCCAAATTTTCTCCTTCAAAAACCCAGGGGTGTACTTTCGGCGCGAATCGATTCGCGTAAAGATTCGCGTAAAATCACTACCGCGCGAATCCAGGTGGATTCTCGCAAACAAACAAAAAATACTTTTTTAAAAAATTTTTTAAAATTTGTTTCAATATTTTTTCTTCTTCTTTTTAAGTCCAAAACAGGAACTTAGATGACTGGTATTTGACCCTTAGTCAACAAACATGCCGAATTTGGAAGTTATGCAAGCTTATATAGCCTTATTCTTGATATTATTTTAATTAATTTTAAGAAGTGTTTGATTCAATTTGTGTACTATTATTTTCTAAGTATACAATAGTACAATATATGTTTAAAATGCGGAATTTAAATTCAGTAAAAAGGATTCTCGCAAAAATATTCTGCGAGAATCCATTTGAGAGAATCCATGGATTCTCGCAAAATTGATGTCGCGAAAGTACACCCCTGAAAACCACTCCGAAAAAAACCTTGTTAGTTTTATCTGGCCTTGTTATTTCAAGATTATGCCGAAGTACTGGCACGCATTGGTATATATAGCTTACCAATCCCTATTCAATATGCGCAGAAGTTGAATTGATCAAATCCTCGCCAAATGCATGCGAAAAAACGACACCATTATTGCATGATTTGTTAATCATCAATTTGATGACGTTACCAGATGATGTCCGTTTATTACGTACTTTGTAAGAGTGCATATATTGTTTTCAGAATTTGGCTGGGTTTTCAGTTCCAATTATTAGGCTTAGAAAATTTAAAAAGAATAAAACGGGGACCATGAGCGGATCTTGTTCTTGTATATTGAATATATATAATTAAACACATTTGTTTTGGATTTTATTTGATAGGTCATGCTGGTCTAGTATGGTCTGGTCTGAATGCCAGGGGTACTCCACATTTCACAGAAGATCAAGTAGCAAGACCCCAACAGATAGATCCTGAGAGGGAAAAGTTTCTAGCCGATATGAGGTTCCAGCAGGGCAGACAAAAGAGAAAGAAGCTAGTCGGCGAGGAGAAAGGTTGGACATCTGCTGGATGGGGAGGCAGGTCTCTTGGCCCTCCAGATCCTATACCTGGAGGTAAATACACAATTGAGATTATTTTTTATCAATGTGACACATTTGTTTTCAATTTTAAACCTCTTATTTTACAAATAAAATAGAAGGAGGCAGTTATATTTATAAATATATTTCATAACTATATTCCATTCGAACCCCCATCAGAAATGTTTGTTGAAATCAGCAATTAGCAGTCCTTATAGCACAGTGTTTGAAGTTCAACAATGGTTGCGAGAATCTATTGACATTCTTGCATAAATTATACTATAGTTTGATCAGTTCTAAATTGATGAATCCGCCTTACAGTAGCGAATGAATACAGAAGGATGCAGGTGCGCATGAAGGATCTTAGGGCACTGTACATCATATGCGTGACGCTTGCGTGAAACCAATGCCATGTACGTGTAGCCGTAATCACAGGTGTACACTTAGATTTCTTTTTACACAATGAAAGATAAAAACCGACTATTTCTCACCAATTTGAAACTGAATAAACTATAGAACCTGTGGATTATTTCGTAGATAAAAATAGTTCTCTTTTCACCGTAACAAAAGTGCTCGATCAGAGGTATGAGAGCGTTGTATAAAGTCAGTGGCAGAAAGAGGTTTAAAGTATTTCCTTTATTACATCACCAGGCCTCAAATTTCGTCATTTTAGGGGCACGGCCACTTTGGCCTTAAGAATATACCATTTCGAAGGGCACCGAGGCCATGTTCTGGGGCACCAAGGCCAAACCAAGGGCACACACGGCCTCTGTTAAAAATAGGGCACGGCCATTATGGCCGTGAATTTTTTACTGATCCGAGGGCATCGCGGCCAGATGCGAGGGCATCGCGGCAATGGCCGCGATGTAATTTGAGCCCTGCCTATCACACTACAGCCCGTTTCGCCCAAAGGCTCATCAGGTCTGGTACAACCTGTGGATTATATATGAACACATTTTATTTCAACCTGTATTTATGCAAATCTATTGATATTAGAGCCCCTCAATGTGAAATACTCTGAATATTACAAATATGCTAATAATCGTTATTTTCATTTATCAAGATATTACATCATAAAACCCTTTTTCAACAATAATTTCTTCAAACAGAAAATTTTGAGGGCTTTACGTCCAAGGTGATGTTTGTGAAACGTGTATTCAACATGACAGGATCTATGGGCAGAAAGCGTAGCATGCTTGCTATGGTCATCGTTGGCAACGGGAAAGGAGCAATAGGTAAGATTACTCATGGCTGTTTGATCCCACATAATGTGTCCGTTTTTATTCTGAGAACACCGTAACTTGCTGGCCCAGCTCTGTTTTTAACTGATTCAAATACCTAAATATACTGGCCATCTTTTGTAGAAATTTCAGAACATTTGTTGGTGCCAGTTCTGAGAAATAAAGCTTTGAATATTATTATTTACTATAATAGCGCCCTCATCGGCCACATTTCCCATAGAGTTACATGTAAAATATGTATCAAGTAGAAATGCCGATAATTTAAAAAGGGCTTGAACAATTTTCTTGAAATTTTCACCGTATACTCTTATTCATTAGCACTACCTAAATCAGGTCAAACCATAAAAGGGCCACCATATAATCTTTTTTCATCCCATAATTTTAATTATAAAGCGGACAGTCAAACAGCCGTGTACTTGAGCAACATATCAATGGGATATAATAATATCACAAATATTTGGATCAAAATTTAATGTTACTGGTGAATCAGTAAAATCATGTCACTTCATTTAGGCATGCAGCTATATTATGTGCGGCAATCCTATCTACAGTTAGATAATTGTTTTAAATGCTAGGTCTTAAGCATGTGCAACCTTTTCTACCACACGGGCCGCATTGTGATTTTGAGATCTATTCACAGGCCGCAGTGATTGTCAAATATTCCAAAACACGTCCGGAGGTGGAGTAATAGGGAGAGGGGAAGTCCATTGCTCATGGAATACTCGCTTCTCTTCGTGTAATTTCCTCTTTTTACTCGCTGTTGCTGCTGCAAGCGCCATTTTAACCAGGATTTTATTACGCAATCACGCCTTGAGTTATATTTACTAAATGCAGCGCCACCCTACTAATTATAAGGGAGCACACCACTAAATCAAAACGCCATTTGTGTAAAGCTAGAGAGTTCCGGTTAAAACGGGCCGCATCAATGGGAATTTTAGGATTGCTTCGCGGGCCGCAGATTAGAGGTCGGCGGGCCGCAGGTTGCACACGCTTGTCTTAGTGTATATATTTATAACAACTCATTACCAGGGTCAGAAATTTAGCAAGAATCTGAGAATCCATTCTTGCAAAGATTTCGCCAAAAAGATGCGGGAATCCAAGTTAAAACTGTGTAACATAGTATTTTGACTGGTTGAGAATCGATCGATTCTTGCAACATCTTTTACAAGAATCTATGATTCTCGAAAATTTTGACAAACTTCTGACCTAGATCACCTTTAATTAGTTTCAAATAATTGCCCTTTTTTCAAGGACATGGACTAGGCAAAGGATCTGACGCTATGGCAGCTCTCAGGAAAGCGAAGAATAAAGCCGGAATTCAACTCCAATATGTTGAACGCTATGACAACCACACAAGTAAGAATTATTTAAACGATAGACAAGGTGAATAATTAAAAAGTCAGGCCTTAAATTGACCGCTAGTGGCAAGAAGCTGAAAATACACAAAAAAGCTGAACACAGCTTGAATTTGCATAACTTTTGCATAAATTTGGGCTAAAATCTGAAATCAACTGAAAAGTTACGTTTTCACCTTTTATCAGAGTTACCAGTTCTGTTTTTCAGGATTTTAAGTATAAATTTGAACCTGTCTCAGGTAATCAGTTTGCTTCAATTATTTGAATTATTATATCAGGGATGCAAGTGGGTTGATCAATTTCCTGAACTTTTTACGCGAGCTTGGCCAGACGGCCCAAGCATTTGCACGCGGCATCAAACATTTATGGGGCCCGTCTGGAGAATAGACTACAGGGTCTCACAAACAAAAAGAACAAAATGTTTGCCTCTTTTTATGCTGAAATATCATAATCCGATTCCGGAAATGCAAAAAAACCGAAAGACATGAACACATTTTGTTGTTGTTCATTTCCGGAATTTCTTTTTTTATGGCCTTATTTCCAGAATTCCGGAAATCTTGCATACCTGTTAACTTAATTCAAGCCCAAATTGACTTGACTCAAGACACTGTGAGCATAGACTGACAAGAAACAAAATTATGGTTTCAAAACATTTTTCAAAACACTGGACTAAACTTCTTTAACTTTTCCAAAAACTTACGTGACTTGACCAAATCATACTGACTCTCTGACTTTCTGATACTTCAGATGTTGTATTTCATCTAACATCAACATCAAATTGTGATTTTCTGATTTGCAATTGTTTATTAATTTACAGTTTTACATGACATAGAGTATAAATTCATAGCCACCAGGGTAAGGATGAGAAAAATGACAAGAGGTAAGATTCATTTACTTATTATTGAAACAGGGTGTTGATTACCAAAAAGGTTCATAAGGATCGTTGATTATAATCTGATATGGAATGTTCATTTTACTAATCCAGTGTAAAGGTACTCATGTGTACGTTTCGGATACGTCTGTATCCTTTATCAACACTTTTTATTGTGATGATCTTGACGACTCATGACACTTTTTGCAGTCTTGGAGTTGCCAGTTGATTAAAAATCCCCAGATGATAAATCAACTGGCAACCCCAAGACATCAAAAAGCATCATGAGTCGTCAAGATCGTCACAATCAAAAGTGTTCATAAAGGATACAGACGTATCCGAAACGTACACGTGAGTTCCTTTACACTGGATCAGTAAAATGAACATTCCATATCAGAGGGTGTTGATTGTTTTTAAAAAAGAAGTCCTTTTGGAGAAAAGAGGATTTCCTTAGGGAATTGTGGACATTCTATGGAAGGAGTGGCTGTTTCAAGTTTAAATAGGGTCTATAGGTGTGGTTTTTCAATCTTGCCAATGCAAGTTCCTCCTGTTGGAATAAAATTCAAGGGAGTAAAGGAAAAGGAGCTCACCATTTTATGCCTGAGCATCAACGTTTATTTTAATTTTCATAAATTTGCATGTCATGTAGGCAAAGCCATGGATACAAATACAATAATCATGATGATAATAATATAAATGTATTACTTTTACAAAATCCTTAATTACTACATGAATCATTCCCAATTTTTATAGAGTCCATTTTATATTTATTGTGCTTGGTTAATCTACCCTTCCCACAGGCTATATGATTTTCAATTTGAAATCAAGTAAACTAAACCTTTAAACACTTTGAATATCAGTTTTGATTCATTGAATTTACATCTATATTTAAATCGCTTTCCTAATCAAATAAAATAGTTAATAAATAATAATAATAATAATACAAATGGATTTACTATAGCGCCCAATGCAAGGAGCCTCTGGGCGCTTCACATAACTATATTACAAAAAGAAAACAACATAATCAACCTAAAAACCATAAAATATTATAAATAATTGCACATTATACAAGCAGGGAAAACACAACAATTGGTGCACCATGTCTCTCCTTGTATGCTTGCAAATCGATGATTCAAGAGATGCAGACAGAAAAGAGATGTCTACACGTCAAGAACCATGATCGCAGATAGAAAAAGAGACGTGGGCTACATAAAAACAGAAAGGAGTTCACTTAGTTATACACACAATCTATGATATTGCTTCATTTTTAAGTAATTGCATAAATGAAGCAGATCCGTCTTCTTCAAAGTGAAAAATTGCCACGTCAGTAATTGGATTTAACCTGCATAGTAACATAAGCATTAAATGAGATGGTGTTATCTGTTCCTAATCTGAAATGACCCCCTTTTTACACTTTGAACTCTTAGGAAGCGGTTTAAAATGTCACCGTGTCATCCAAGAGATTTGTCAGCTTGCCGGTATAACAGATATGCATGCTAAAGTGTATGGGTCAACAAATGGACTCAATCTGGTGCAGGCTGTTTTCAAGGGATTAGCATCACAGGTAAGTCAAATATAATATGATATAATTTAAAGCTCATGCCCGTCTATGTAATAGATTTTGGTAGTCAGAATGATATGAAATAAGAGTATTATTTAAGCTATAATACATGTTATCTGATCACATTTGCATCTTCCCGAAACAGACCAACAAAGGCCACCCACATAAAAAAGGATTGAGATGGGCTTTTATGACAGGCATTCAAACAGGCATTCATAATATCGGTTAAACTCTTACCTGTACAAAAATGGAAATAACCCAAGCAGCCATTGTGCAAATTTCTTCTAACTGTAAAATCTCTTGTATTTTTCACGCGATTAATTTTTCGCACTTTGCAGCTTTTCAACTGTTTGGTGCGTTTTAAATTCGTGATTTGAAGCTTTATTTCATAGACCTAATATGCAAAAGAAATAGACTGGTGGTTTGTTGTTGTTGCGGTAGCTGGTTTGAGCGTGAAAAGAAAGAAATGTTGCGCAAAAAAAAAGTACACTTTTACAGTATTCCTTATCTGAACAGCAGTATCCCATTGATTTACATTGAATGACTGTTTGCAGTATTATATTGTCCAAAGAAATTTAGGAGTGGTGGTGTCTGGTGTATGATGATAAATCTTCTATGGTGGGCTGCTTTCCCCTCGCTTTTGAATTACTGTAAAGCAAATGCTTAATTCCTTACAAGACATTAACAGAGGTATAGCCTATTGTCCTCAGAAGGTTAAGCTATGTACTGTAGACAAGAAACTACGACACACAGCCAATTTGTAAACTTTACTCACAACTTTAATGATATATAGGATGAGCTGGAGTAGTCAAAGCATCACTGCCTGATGCACACAACTGTAATAAGTATTTATCTTCTTTCATAGAAGTATTAACAATATTATACCATGCTTTATACACCATGCATTAGAAAAAAATACACCATGCCTTAGTCAAGAATGCTTTTTAGTCAACAAAAAATGTAAGCCTATCCTACGTTAAGTAGGACGAGGATCTGGATCCAGACCACGATTTGGAAGGGATTGATTTCCCCGTATGGAGCAACTCTAGCCCTCCACAAATTCACAGGCAAAACCATTGAAACGAGCATAACAAATATGGTCCAGACCCTTATCCCCCTAAAAAAACTGCCCAACCCTTTACACCCAAAAAAACCAAACCAAAAACCTGCCAGTCATCGGCCGAGTCCGGCTCAGACCCAAGCCAGCAAAAAAATCAGGTCTTATAATGCCTGAGCGACCCAAACAACTCCTCCAATATGAATAACTGGGTGGGTTGGGTGGGATTTTTACCATGCACCTATGACTACTCCAACAAGACATTGAAACCATAAGCCAAAAACAGCGCGAAATCATGCCAACTACTCGATACCACACGCCACCTGATTGGACGAGCACTAGGCATGAATACTAATATGGCCAATCACAAATTAAGATAGGGAGACCAAGGCCACAGCTAACAACCACAATTGGTATGAGTGCCGATAAGGACCGAGGCAGGGCAATTTATGGCCATCCCCCTCCGAAATTTCAAACCAAAAATTCAAAACAGGGGAACCTCATGAAGACAAAATCACCTTTGATTAGATGGGACTAATAAAAACCGGAATTACTTTGCAAAAATGACATACACTTACAAAATAATATCAGGGTCCCACTTTAAAAACAGAGCCAAGCAATGAACTTGAATTAAACAATTAAATCTTCAAATTGTTTTATCAACACAGGAAACATACGACAAGATTGCAAATAGAACCGGTATGCATGTGGTAGAATTCCGTCCAGAGTGTGGTCCGCTTCCCATTGTGATGGCATCACCAGACCATGACAAGGTCCATGAAGATGAAGTAGTTGACGAGGTAGAGTGGGACAAGGAAATTCCTCTGGAGAAGAAGGAGGTGATAAAGATGAAACGAGGTCCGTTTTATCGTCCTGGAAAATTGATTGCGAATGAACACAGTGCTTCAACGAATCCTCATCCAGAGGTTTATACAAGTCAGAAGATAACCAGTTGATAGTTTGCAGTGTTATAGTGTCAATAAAAATGATTGATCTACATGGTAAAGATGAATGTGCTTTGTTGAGCTTGGAGATTGTGAATGAAGGAATTATATCAGACTTTTTATATAACAGCTAGCCTTGATCAGGCTTCTAAAATTGTTGAAAGTTGTTGCAGCCTTCAAAAGTGTGTTGACCTGAATTCAACAACTATTTATCAAAACTAAACAACAATGTATATGGATTGTGAATGAAGACATAGTCAGAAGCATAGCATAGGCTGAGAGTTCAAATTCCTATATTTCTACCGCTTCTCTTAACACACTTGTCGCTAGAGAAGCCAAAGAAAATTTGGTTATTTGAATATTAGCCGAGTTGGTAGAGCGTCCGTGTGGAGTTCAGGCGGTCCAGGGTTCAAATCTCGGTCGAGGAAATTAATTTGTCATTTCTCGTCCACATTAAAGGTTAGTTATTATCAAGGGCATTTTTTATTTGAAACAGACAATAATAAGCAGTCAATAGTGATAGATACAGTTTTTTACACAAATGAAATTGCTGTGATTAAGCAGTAGGCGGACATTATTTTGAACTCGGAGAACTCACAATATTCAATTTGTTGTCTAAAAAATTATGGGATGAGATGAGAATGACTAAATGAGGTAGTGCGCAGAAGAGATTATTCCCAAATTGCTATAAATTGCAGATGCAAGGGAGTGTTAACAAAGAATAAATGAATATTGAAAATTATATTAACAAAAGAAATCATTTTGTTCTTCTTTCATTTTTTCCTCACATGAAAGGCATTGATACAGATTGCATAAAATGTATCTAAACTTTCGTAAGCTCCAAATTCTCGAGCCCCTTACATGAACGAATTAATACAGAAGGGTGCAGGCGATTTTGTGAGATTTTGGCCCGATCATAACATCGTCCAGGACCATAAACGGAATAAAGCTATGTTAAACATAAACTGGGCTCAAAAAGAAACTTAACATTTTTCACATGGTCATATCTTGAAAATCTGTCCATCAAAATGAACCAAAATGACACACAGGATTACTTCAATACTCTACTCTAATGACATGTCAATATCCAAACGGTTACCTTACTGACGGAATTGAAAAATGCACTGGCATGGAACCACTTGCTGTATCACATATCACAGCCTGGACATTTCGGCAACATAGAGTTTAAGGCAAAGGAAAGCATCGTAACTCGATCGGGAAAGAGAAGGATTTACAATTTTTAACGCTGCCCTCATCGACAATCATAATTTTTTTTAAAGCCTTTTAAAAAGCCCAGTGATGGTCGCCACATACTTATGCACGCAGGTATGTTAGCCAAGACCCTTTTTGTTGTTGGCCTAAGTTGAAGTCCAATTGGAATCAAACATGGATTAAAATGTAGCGTGGGAACCTTCATATGTTTTTTGGTTTTTTGTATAATAAATAGCAAATGTGAAGAATAGCCCATTTTTGTCTCGCCTGATGCCATCAGGATGAGACTATGTAGTCACTATTTCTGTCTGTCCGGGGTATGACCTACGCCGTACGGATGCTTGTGAACACTGCTTTTTAAAGGAGGGGTCCCGCAAGCACAATATTGTGCATTATATGTTAGAAAAATAATTAATGTGCCCAAATTGCATAATTATATAGAACAAAACATCATACTTATGACAAAAGCGAATATAAACTGCCATCTTTTAACATGCAATTTAAAATTTTGCGGCGATCGAAAGTCCTGGTGTCGATGAAGTCATAGTTATACAATTCACTTGCGCAAATTTGAGCACCAATAACCATGACGTCATTGACACCGGGACTTTCGATCGCCTACAAATTTTAAAAATTGCATGTTGAGAGATGGACGTGTTTATTTGTTTTTGTCATAAGTATGATGTTTCGTTCTATATAATTACAAAATTAGGGCTCGATAATTATTTTTCTAACATATATGATGGACAATGTTGTGCTTGCAGGACATCTCCTTTAAGAACTGTAACAGTTATGATGACGTAACTTAGTGCAAAATAAAAGAGGATTTACTATTGTGTTGCCCTTTCCTGACCAACAAAATTAAACCAAAATCTTGGTTCAGGATTTAAAAATATATAAAAATTGATAACAGAAGTTGAAAGTTTCACAAATATATCAGGACAAATGATTCACTGCTCGGTAAAATTTGAAAATCAGATCATATGTAATAATTTTGTGCTGAAACAAACTTGAAACCGTAAATAATATTTCATTCTAATAACCCCGCCCTGATCCTTTAGCCTGGTGATTTTCTGTCACTGTGCAGATTTCCAAGATGGGCTAAGGGCAAAACAAAAAATTAATTGACCGACTGACCCTATCAGAAATTATCATGAAAGGGCAACACCGCAATATATTTGTTGGGCCTAATGTTAAGTGACCATTGCTAAATTGTAAGTAGTGATTGTGGCAATGTGTGGATGGTCATTGGAAGAGTTGTGGTTTGAGTTGGAGGTGTGTGGAACATGAATTGTAAATATCTCTCAAACTTAATACAGATGCAAACCTCTGTTTAATAGTGCTAAACTTGATGATTCATTTGTTACTAATACTAATTTAGTTACCAGAAAGCTGTTGCTGAGCAGGTAAGATGTGCTGTTCGAGAACCGCCTTGTTTAAAACAGCTGTAACTTCTCAAATTAATTGAGCAAAACTATGGTTTCGTTTGTAGAATTGAGATTGTACATAGGTCTATGATAACACATAACAACAAATTCCAATCATGCCATCTGTCTTCCCATTCTGTGGTAAAAGTGCATTTTGTTATACACTATTTTACATGCTTGGAACATTTTTCAGATATTTTCTTTCTTCTTAAAATAGTGTCCTTTTTGTTGCTCAAAGTATTTAGTCAAAAGTGTCAATGATAATTTTATTTTGCAACTTTTAGTTTTTGACCTTTTTACAAAGAGGATGTTTTTGCTGTTTTGTCAAATTTCTGTTGAAATATGGCACTTTCTCATGTGATCTATCTGTCTAGTGGAGGAAAAGTAGATTTTTTTTTTTTTTAACCTATCCACAAAAATTCTCATGGCCTTATTAGCTTTCTCATGAGTATCAAAAAAGACCGGAGGCTGTAAGAAACATGCATTATCTGTTGATATTGTTATCAAAGTGCTTTAATGACATTAAAGGGGCACTGAGAGATTGCAGAATAAAATGAAATTTGGAGAGAAAAAAAATGAATTGTTTCAATTGATTAGGTATGTAGTAACCTCGAATTGTGTAAAAATGTATGGGAAAGCGTGAAATGACGGGCACTAGAAATAAATTTGGTTGAAGCGATTTATGTTTGTTTGTTTACACAGTCGGTCTATACGGACACACGCTTGGGTCCTGAAGGGACCAGGCTCAAGCAAAATGCTTGGGCTTAAAAAGCCTATATAAGCATGCAGGCCTATATAAGCATGAATGAAATGAAAGTTACGAAAAGATGGAAGAAAAGAATAAGTAAAAAGAGCCATTTCCAACAAATAAAGTTTAACAATTTTGCTGTCAGCCTTCGGACAGGCCTATAAATCTCATATCTGCCCATTGTTGAGATGTGGTTCACAGTATAGCGCACTCTATCAGTTCTTCACCCGGAAGTTAAGCGTAAACTGTCAATAATTTGTTGTGAATGAATATTCAGATGACTATTCATAACCTCACACGGTGTGATCGTCGTGATCCTGCGTCCTTCCCAACTGATCTGATTACAATATTCATAAAATGCAAATAATGCCACGCCTCTCCTCTGTCACTGCCAGACGAAGCCATCCACTATTTAAATTTGTATTTTGTTCTACGTAAAAATTATTTTCAAATAATCAATTCTGAATGTTTCTAAATTATGCTATCATCAAAGCAAATCAGTTCTACTCAAAATCACAATCAGCTTTATTTTACCATTGATGTACTATTTCTGTGCCACAAATCATGTTTTGAGCCGATAAAATCCACCACGTCTTGGGTCGTCTGGTTTCGATTTATGACCAGTGGTGGCGCCAGCCTCATTAATTTTTTTAAAAATTGGGGGGGAGGGGCCAAGATGAAAAAATATGATGCGCAAAAGTTATTCTAAAATTGTCAACATTTAGTCTAATTAAACCTAATTAGTAAGAAAATGTGCGTGCAACGCGGAAAAAAATTGCCTTTTAATGCTAAATTTTTTTATTTTTTTATTTTTTTTGGGGGGGGGGGAAGTGGGGGCGCAAACCTTTTTTTTGGGGGGGGGGATGCCCCCCTGTAGCGCCGCCACTGATTATGACATCATAGACATACCACACCAGGGTGGTTATAGCTACACCACTATAAAGAGTTAAACTATTTTTATATTAGATTCTTCTAGCATCTAAATGTATCATGTGCTGTGAATATATATGTATCGGGCAGCTTTCATGATCTACGCAGACTCCAAATCCTAGATATTTAACGCTATATCATAAGTATAAATGTATCAGGCAGATTTTATGATCTACGCAGACTCCAAATCCTAGATATTTCACGCTATATCATAAGTAGGTCGCATCCAGGTAATCATGGTAATAATAGCTACACCACAAAAGAGTTATACTATTTTGGTACCAGATCCTTTTCTATAGAAAGTAGATTTGATGCGCCACTCAGTTTTGCTATAGACACAGGAGTCAGATGTATCGTAAGCAGTCGGTCTCCCTGTTTCATATTCTTAGCGGCTATTTCATCGTTTTTGATCACATGAATTTGTCGTACAGTATACTACTACGTTGTAGTAAATGCTGTGTATCAGCTATACTATATCGCTATAAAACAGTTTAGGTTCAAAGTTGAAATCGGAGAATCCACTTATAAAAGGGACATCAATATCTATATATTCTGAAATACACCATTGGATATCACGGTTTTGTACTATACTACTTTGGTGTAGTAAATGCTGCCGTGTTATATCGCTATAAAACAGTTTGTGTTGAAGTTAAATTGGAGACTTTCCTCATTAAAGGGACAGGACTGAAACCATCATAATTGGAGCTAGAAAGTAGTTACTCAGTGGCGGTCAATGGTTGGAAGCGGTGCTGCTATCTTAAAAGTCAGTTGACGCTGTGTACCTTCGTGGTATCAAGTGGACTATTTGTGTTTTGACTACTAATGCATCTTGGCGTTTGTGAAATGGTGCCTCATCTGACAGGTAAGCAACTATTAAAGGCATATTATGTGATCTTTTCCAGAGAGCACCCTCTATTCATGATTTTTTTTAGAAAGTAGATTTTCTTGCAAATTTACTTTTCTGATCATAAATCGTACATACATTACAAGTTACTGAGCGATCGATTCCTAATTACCTCAAAATCATGGAATTAGAGTGAATTTAGAGTGAAAATATAAACTGTCGTGTCACTCTAAAATCATGATTTTGAAGTAATTAAGAATCGTATCGCCCTGCAACTTGGAATGTATGTACGATTTATGATCAGAAATGTAAATCTGCAAGAAAATCTGCTTTCAATTTTTTTCGATGTTGAGGGCGTTCCCTGGAAAGATCACATAATATACCTTTTGATGTTTTTAAATGCAGCAAAAAAGGAAGTCAACACTCATGAGAGTGGGATGAAATGACCGTTCTTTTCCACTAGTTGAATTTATTTAGGGTCTTACGAACTAAACACAGGGCGCCTTGAAAAAAAGTGGATACTTTCTTTTTGTGCGGTGTTTATGTTACATTACGTGTTAAATACACCTTTAATGTTAGTTTTTACCCTAATTGTCACCATAAAATTATCTATAAATAGACTAACAGATTTATTCAAGCATCCCATGATTAAGTAACTGGCGAATATAAGTAGCAAATAAAACTACAAAATTGAAACAAAAAACCTATAGTTTAATCAGTTCCAAATTGGCGAGAAATATTCAGTTTTTATCTTTAATCCAAAATAATCTTTAATCCAAAGTAATCCAAACGTACGCATGCAATTATGGCCACACGCAAGTAGATTTGGCCTCATGCACACGTCAGACATATAATGCACAGTGCGCTTGGTGCCTTATGCGTGCCAGCGTCCTTCTGTATTCATACGCTGCAGTAAGGAGGCGCATTAACCAATTTGGAACTGATCAAACTATAGCGTCTTTATTTTCTTTATATTTTAGCAGCTTGCTATATTGATTATTCCTTAATTTGATTTTTTAAACCAGTTCAAACACAAAAAGTAATACATTTAAAGAAATGCAAAGCAAGAACACATTGTTATAGCTATAACCTTAATTTTATTTCATTCAAATTGGTTATTCCAAACGGGAGATAGTGATAAGTGTTTAAACACATTTATTGCCTTTGGATGGTCTACTGCATGATAACTGGTTAAATTTTAAGAAAGCTATGCATCAAAAATATTTAAAAGTATGATTTGATTGTTGCCTTTGGTTTTAATGTATATACCTTCCGTGTAGAAATGGGCACATTATTGCTAGTAGTAACAAGTCACCGGTCCATAAAGGGATCAGGATCAAGCATGCTTCAATTGAACAATACAGCCAATATCATCTGTTACACTATTTCATATGTTTAAAACTTAAAGGGGCACTAAGAGATGTGTTGGAGGCTGCACTTTCAATTATGATAAAAACTGGGATTGGTGTATTTTTACAATTATATTACATGTATAAACTTACACCTATAAGGATTAAGAAAAATCAGCCCTCTTTGTACAACAAAACGTTGATTCAAAAAATGCTGATCGGGCCCGATCAGCATTTTACATCAGACAGTGTCCCCCTGCAATATGCGCGATACATACGAACCATATTTACATAGAGGGCGTTTAAAGAAAAGTTAAAATAAATAGGGATGGTATTGTTTTAATCAAGTTTTGTTGTGTTTTTGTGAGTAGAAACATCAATATATATAATGGTGATTTTTAATGTTCATCTTGAATTCTTGAAGTAAAATTAATTTTAAAAAGAAATCTTCAACACCACTCCGTGTCCCTTTAAGTGATAAGTGTACTCTATCTCATTATTTATTGTTAATACAAATTTCACAAATAATATCTCAAATTATAGAGGAGAAAGTACCCTATATATTATTTTATAATTTCTGTCTGTGCTGTTTATGATTACGTTTTTGTGAAGATTAAGCACACATCTATTGCTTGAAAGTCTTTGGAATTAAAGGTTTGAAATCAACAGCAGGTCATTAAAATTTGGTTAGGTGCGGCCCAGTCAATTTTTCACTCCTTATATCTGGCCCATTCATTCAAAAAGGTTGCCCACCCCTGCTATAGAGTATTGATCAGAACACTGTTTCACAGGCTGTGCAAGCAGGCTATTTGATTACATTTGATTCAAATATTGGTGTGTAAGCTATGCATTAAAAAAATAGGGAAAAAAAGAGTTTGAATAATCCTAACCCTAGAAGTTTTGCAGTGGGGATGGACTGACGAATTATATCTAGTGTTTGAAAATGATTATAACTAACAATTGATCATAAATGTGTGTAAAATATAGGCCTAATTATTATAAACTGCTCACACAAAGTTAGGAAACTTTTTTTAATCAAGCATATTTTTATCATTTATTACCCTCTTGTATTATGTTGCATATCAATTGAAAGCTGAAGTGTTCTTCTTTAAAATGATACCAAATGTGCAATGATGACATGTTGCTGGACTTGGCCACATGAAAGAGAATGAGGCAAAGTCACAAATAAAATGTGCCAAAATTACCGTTATCTGTGCTAAACAGTCAATAGGTATGGCACGGGCTCTCTCCAAATCTGTTAAACGCGGCATATTGAAACTGCAAAACGTTTACCGTGTCTCAGAAAATGTACAAGTTGTAGGCCTAAACCTTTCATCACTTACCTTCATGACCTTCCACCTGGAGTCATTGTTAACCCAGTCTTGCAAATACCCAAATAATGTTTTTCTAAAGAGATGAGGGTTAACCTGTGTGTGTTGTGCTCACTGGTGCAAATCTTTGTGTAAACCATTCATGGTTCTCAAGCATGACCGGTTTGATTATTGATCATTACCTATTGACTGTTTAGCACGGATAACGGTAATTTTGGCACATTTGATTTGTGACTTTGCCTCATTCTCATTCATGTGGCCAAGTTCAGCAACATGTAATCATTGCAAATGTGGTATCATTTTAAAGAGGAACACTTCAGCTTTCCATTGATATATAACAGATACAAAGAGGGTAATAAATAATAAAAATATACTTGATTAAAAAAGGTTTCCTAACTTTTTGTGAGCAGTTTACTTTGGTAAATATATTACAAACCTATTTGAATCCTAATTCAGTTATCAAAATATGACTTTTTATTTACCATTTATTAAAAGTAATGCATAATGTTGTAATGACACGGCAGCAACAACTAAAATAGGTCAGAAAAATAAGTCGTTTGTGCCAACTACTCATTTTCAAACTTTGATTTTGAAGTTATTAAGAATCATATCTCTCAAAGAAGCTCGACAAATGCATAGTGTGAAAAAAGCTTTAGTTGGCTGGCGTTCGTGCAATGCATTGTGGGAAGACCTTATCACTCTATAACTTGAAAGATATTTTAGGTTTATATTAATTAATGCAATTTGGCAAAACAGGAGATTTGATCTTCTGTACAAGGATAGAGGGCTTTTCATGAAAAATATCGCACAGCTATAAAGAGATAATTTGGTTGTCTTTAAAATGTCATTTGTTCCGCATATTTTTTAACATCTGGGATAAGTTTAATCAACTCTTAAGCGACGAAAAAAAAGAAATCCTGTTGTACGGGCCCGACCAACCGCATTTGTTTAGAAATCGGTGGGGGGAAAAATAACGTGCAAATTTCAAAAAACTGCAAAATGTTTACTGATTTTCATTTATTTTGCACAGATTTGTTGTGATTTTACGGTAATTTTCAAGGGAAAATAAGAAGGAAAAAAAAAACAGAAAAAAAAAGCCTGACCGACCAACCCGACCTGAGAAGTCCGTTTGCCTGTACAAAAGGGTTTCTTTTTTTTTCTTCGCCTAAATGCTCTTTTTGGGGGCTTGTGCCACTCATAGAATAGGGTAGTGGAAAGTGTTATTTTGATCAATACACAAATCATTAGGGCTTGATGTAAATATCAACATGAAGACAACTAAATGTCCTTTTTGCATACTTGTTTGTTTGTTTACAAGGTCGGTCTGTACGGACAAATGCTTGGGTCCTGAAGGGACCTACACTCACGCAAAATGCTCAGGCCAGGCTATTTATTTTTTCCTATTCTATTACCCCCAACCCCCCAACCCCCATTCTGGCTATAACTATGTAAAACCCTTTCCCCTAGCACCTGTTTTTCTAGAGGGTACAAGCTCAGTTAAAATGCTCATTGTTGATAAGACATATACAATCAAATAAAGACACTAAACTGAGACAAACTTTGCCTCAGGTTAAAAGCTGAATAATCATGTAGCTTGCTTATGAGTTCACGCCACCAAATGGTTTCCCTATGCGTTTACATGTAAAATGGTGGTTACAAAAAGCCTATTTCATTGCTTATAAAACGACTGAATTTCTCAATTTGACATTTTCCTTAAATTTCATGATATCTTTGATAATTTAATCAAAACAATTATATATGGTATCCCCGAAAGTTCCGAGAAATTAGCCCCTAGAGTTGGACAACTGGTATAGCGCCCTCATTTATCAGAAAAAGTTGAAAAATGTTACCAGAACATTTACAATTAAAATACACCCAAAAACCCTACAAAATGCATTGAAAATATTTCTTTTTGCACTGTAGTATTAGGTAATAGTTCAAAAATCAGGATTAAACTACAACTTTAATCATTTGGGAGCAATAAGTACCGTTTCTGATTAATTCTATAATCAATGGGCCACAGGATGCCAGCTGATAAAAAAAGTTTTGATTGTCGTCTACAAGGACTGAAATTATTTACTGGCGTTGAATCTTATGGGCCCCTCACATGTATCAGTGTAAGCTGGCGGGCCCTTACCGTGTGAAAAATGGGTGCAGACGGCGGCACCAACGGTGGGCCGTTTCCCATCTATTGAACACGTTAGGTATAGGTAGGCAAAGGGAGGTATAGTCGGGCATGGCCAGGAATGGCGAGGCATGGGAGGCATAGTTAGGTATAGGTAGGCATAGGGAGGCATGTTCGGGCATGGTCAGGAATGGCGAGGCATGGGAGGTATAGGTAGGCATAGGGATGTATAGTCAGGCATGGCCAGGAACGGGAGTCATGGGAGGCACAGTCGGGCATGGCCAGGAATGGCGAGGCAGTGGAGGTATAGGTAGGCATAGGGAGACATGGTCAGGAATAGCGAGGCATGGGCGGCATGGTCAGGTATAGGTAGGCATAGGGATATATGGTCGGGCATGGCCAGGAATGGTGTGGCATGGTAGGCATAGTCAGGTATAGGTAGGCATAGGGAGGTTTGGTCGGGCATGGCCAGGAATGATGAGGCATGGTCAGGTATAGGTAAGTATAGGGAGGAATGGCGAGGCATGGTCATGTTAAGGTAAGCATAGGGAGGCATGGTCGGGCATGGCCAGGAATAGTGAGGCATGGTCAGGTATAGGTAAGTATAGGGAGGATGGTCGGGCATGGCCATGAAGGGCGAGGCATGGGAGGCATAGGGAGGCACGGTTGGGCATGGCCAGGATTGGCGAGGCATGGGTATGTAAAGGTAAGCATAGGGAGGCATGGTCGGGCATAGCCAGGAATGGTGAGGCATGGTCAGGTATAGGTAAGCATAGGGAGGATGGTAGAGCATGGCCAGGAATGGCGAGGCATGGGAGGCATAGTCAGGTATAGGTAGACATAGGGAGGCACGGTCGGGCATGGCCAGGAATGGCGAGGCATGGTCATGTTAAGGTAAGCATAGGGAGGCATGGCCAGGAATGGCGAGGCATGGGAGGCATAGTCAGGTATAGGTAGGCATAGGGAGGCACAGTCGGGCATGGCCAGGAATGGTGAGGCATAGTCAGGTATAGATAGGCATAGGATGGCACGGTCAGGCATGGCGAGGCATGGTCATGTTAAGGTAAGCATAGGGAGGCATGTTCGGGCATGGCCAGGAATGGCGAGGCATGGGAGGCACGGTCAGGTATAGGTAGGCATAGGGAGGTATGGTCGGGCATGGTCAAGAATGGCGAGGCACGGGAGGCATAGTTAGGTATAGGGAGGCATGTTCGGGCATGGCCAGGAATGGCGAGGCATGGGAGGCAAAGTCAGGTATAGGTAGGCATAGGGATGTATGGTCGGCCATGGCCAGGAATGGTGAGGCATGGTCATGTTAAGGTAAGCATAGGGAGGCATGGTCGGGCATGGCCAGGAATGGGAGGCATGGTCAGGTATAGGTAGGCATAGGGAGGCATGGTCAGGAATGATGAGGCATGGGAGGCATAGTCAGGTATAGGTAGGCATAGGGATCTAGGGTCGGGCATGGCCAGGAATGGTGAGGCATGGGAGGCATAGTCAGGTATAGATAGGCATAGGGATATATGGTCGGGCATGGCCAGGAATGGTGTAGCATGGTAGGCATAGTCAGGTATAGATAGGCATAGGGATATATGGTCGGGCATGGCCAGGAATGGTGTGGCATGGTAGGCATAGTCAGGTATAGGTAGGGAGGTTTGGTCGGGTATGGCCAGGAATGGTCAGGCATGGTCAGGTATAGGTAAGTATAGGGAGGAATGGCGAGGCATGGTCATGTTAAGGTAAGCATAGGGAGGCATGGCCAGGAATGGCGAGGCATGGGAGGCATAGTCAGGTATAGGTAGGAATAAGGAGGCATGGTCGGGCATGGCCAGGAATGATGAGGCATGGGAGGCATAGTCAGGTATAGGTAGGCATAGGGATCTAGGGTCGGGCATGGCCAGGAATGGTGAGGCATGGGAGGCATAGTCAGGTATAGATAGGCATAGGGATATATGGTCGGGCGTGGCCAGGAATGGTGAGGCATGGTAGGCATAGTCAGGTATAGGTAGGCATAGGGAGGTTTGGTCGGGCATGGCCAGGAATGGTGAGGCATGGTCAGGTATAGGTAAATATAGGGAGGAATGGCGAGGCATGGTCATGTTAAGGTAAGCATAGGGAGGCATGGTCAGGCATGGCCAGGAATGGCGAGGCATGGGAGGCATAGTCAGGTAAAGGTAGGCATAGGGAGGCATGGTCAGGTATGGTCAGGAATGGCGAGGCATGGGAGGCATAGTCAGGTAAAGGCAGGCATAGTCGGGCATGGCCACGAATGGCGAGGTATGGGAGGTATAGGTAGGCATAGGGAAGCAAGGTCGGCATGGGAGGCATAGTCAGGTATAGATAGGCATAGGGTTTATATGGTCAGGAATGGTGAGGCATGGTAGGCATAGTCAGGTATTGGTAGGCATTGGGAGGCACGGTCGGGCATGGTCAGGAATGGCGAAGCATGGGAGGCAAAGTCAGGTATAGGTAGGCATAGGGAGGTAAGGTTGGGCATGGCCAGGAATGGCGAGGCATAGTCGGGTATAGGTAGGCATAGGGAGGTATGGTCGGGCTTGGCCAGGAATGGCGAGGCATGGGAGGCATAGTCAGGTAAAGGTAGGCATAGGGAGGCATGGTCAGGAATGGCGAGGCATGGGAGGCATAGTCAGGTAAAGGTAGGCATAGGGAGGTACGGTCTGGCATAGCCAGGAATGGTGAGGCATGGGAGGCATAGTCAGGTACAGGTAGGCATAGGGAGGTATGGTCGGGCATGGCCAGGAATGGCGAGGTATGGGAGGTATAGGTAGGCATAGGGAAGCAAGGTCGGCATGGGAGGCATAGTCAGGTATAGATAGGCATAGGGTTTATATGGTCGGGCATGGCCAGGAATGGTGAGGCATGGTAGGCATAGTCAGGTATTGGTAGGCATAGGGAGGTATGGTCGGGCATGGCCAGGATTGGCGAGGCATGGGTATGTAAAGATAAGGATAGGGAGGCATGGTCGGGCATAGCCAGGAATGGTGAGGCATGGTCAGGTATAGGTAAGCATAGGGAGGATGGTAAAGCATGGCCAGGAATGGCGAGGCATGGGAGGCATAGTCAGGTATAGGTAGGCATAGGGAGGCACGGTCGGGCATGGCCAGGAATGGCGAGGCATGGTCATGTTAAGGTAAGCATAGGGAGGCATGGCCAGGAATGGCGAGGCATGGGAGGCATAGTCAGGTATAGGTAAGCATAGGGAGGCACAGTCGGGCATGGCCAGGAATGGTGAGGCATAGTCAGGTATAGATAGGCATAGGATGGCACGGTCAGGCATGGCGAGGCATGGTCATGTTAAGGTAAGCATAGGGAGGCATGTTCGGGCATGGCCAGGAATGGCGAGGCATGGGAGGCACGGTCAGGTATAGGTAGGCATAGGGAGGTATGGTCGGGCATGGTCAAGAATGGCGAGGCACGGGAGGCATAGTTAGGTATAGGGAGGCATGTTCGGGCATGGCCAGGAATGGCGAGGCATGGGAGGCAAAGTCAGGTATAGGTAGGCATAGGGATGTATGGTCGGCCATGGCCAGGAATGGTGAGGCATGGTCATGTTAAGGTAAGCATAGGGAGGCATGGTCGGGCATGGCCAGGAATGGGAGGCATGGTCAGGTATAGGTAGGCATAGGGAGGCATGGTCAGGAATGATGAGGCATGGGAGGCATAGTCAGGTATAGGTAGGCATAGGGATCTAGGGTCGGGCATGGCCAGGAATGGTGAGGCATGGGAGGCATAGTCAGGTATAGATAGGCATAGGGATATATGGTCGGGCATGGCCAGGAATGGTGTAGCATGGTAGGCATAGTCAGGTATAGATAGGCATAGGGATATATGGTCGGGCATGGCCAGGAATGGTGTGGCATGGTAGGCATAGTCAGGTATAGGTAGGGAGGTTTGGTCGGGTATGGCCAGGAATGGTCAGGCATGGTCAGGTATAGGTAAGTATAGGGAGGAATGGCGAGGCATGGTCATGTTAAGGTAAGCATAGGGAGGCATGGCCAGGAATGGCGAGGCATGGGAGGCATAGTCAGGTATAGGTAGGAATAAGGAGGCATGGTCGGGCATGGCCAGGAATGATGAGGCATGGGAGGCATAGTCAGGTATAGGTAGGCATAGGGATCTAGGGTCGGGCATGGCCAGGAATGGTGAGGCATGGGAGGCATAGTCAGGTATAGATAGGCATAGGGATATATGGTCGGGCATGGCCAGGAATGGTGAGGCATGGTAGGCATAGTCAGGTATAGGTAGGCATAGGGAGGTTTGGTCGGGCATGGCCAGGAATGGTGAGGCATGGTCAGGTATAGGTAAATATAGGGAGGAATGGCGAGGCATGGTCATGTTAAGGTAAGCATAGGGAGGCATGGTCAGGCATGGCCAGGAATGGCGAGGCATGGGAGGCATAGTCAGGTAAAGGTAGGCATAGGGAGGCATGGTCAGGTATGGTCAGGAATGGCGAGGCATGGGAGGCATAGTCAGGTAAAGGCAGGCATAGTCGGGCATGGCCAGGAATGGCGAGGTATGGGAGGTATAGGTAGGCATAGGGAAGCAAGGTCGGCATGGGAGGCATAGTCAGGTATAGATAGGCATAGGGTTTATATGGTCAGGAATGGTGAGGCATGGTAGGCATAGTCAGGTATTGGTAGGCATTGGGAGGCACGGTCGGGCATGGTCAGGAATGGCGAAGCATGGGAGGCAAAGTCAGGTATAGGTAGGCATAGGGAGGTAAGGTTGGGCATGGCCAGGAATGGCGAGGCATAGTCAGGTATAGGTAGGCATAGGGAGGTATGGTCGGGCTTGGCCAGGAATGGCGAGGCATGGGAGGCATAGTCAGGTAAAGGTAGGCATAGGGAGGCATGGTCAGGAATGGCGAGGCATGGGAGGCATAGTCAGGTAAAGGTAGGCATAGGGAGGTACGGTCTGGCATAGCCAGGAATGGTGAGGCATGGGAGGCATAGTCAGGTACAGGTAGGCATAGGGAGGTATGGTCGGGCATGGCCAGGAATGGCGAGGTATGGGAGGTATAGGTAGGCATAGGGAAGCAAGGTCGGCATGGGAGGCATAGTCAGGTATAGATAGGCATAGGGTTTATATGGTCGGGCATGGCCAGGAATGGTGAGGCATGGTAGGCATAGTCAGGTATTGGTAGGCATAGGGAGGTATGGTCGGGCATGGCCAGGATTGGCGAAGCATGGGTATGTAAAGATAAGGATAGGGAGGCATGGTCGGGCATAGCCAGGAATGGTGAGGCATGGTCAGGTATAGGTAAGCATAGGGAGGATGGTAAAGCATGGCCAGGAATGGCGAGGCATGGGAGGCATAGTCAGGTATAGGTAGGCATAGGGAGGCACGGTCGGGCATGGCCAGGAATGGCGAGGCATGGTCATGTTAAGGTAAGCATAGGGAGGCATGGCCAGGCATGGGAGGCATAGTCAGGTATAGGTAGGCATAGGGAGGCACAGTCGGGCATGGCCAGGAATGGTGAGGCATAGTCAGGTATAGATAGGCATAGGATGGCACGGTCAGGCATGGCGAGGTATGGTCATGTTAAGGTAAGCATAGGGAGGCATGTTCGGGCATGGCCAGGAATGGCGAGGCATGGGAGGCACGGTCAGGTATAGGTAGGCATAGGGAGGTATGGTCGGGCATGGTCAAGAATGGCGAGGCACGGGAGGCATAGTTAGGTATAGGGAGGCATGTTCGGGCATGGCCAGGAATGGCGAGGCATGGGAGGCAAAGTCAGGTATAGGTAGGCATAGGGATGTATGGTCGGCCATGGCCAGGAATGGTGAGGCATGGTCATGTTAAGGTAAGCATAGGGAGGCATGGTCGGGCATGGCCAGGAATGGGAGGCATGGTCAGGTATAGGTAGGCATAGGGAGGCATGGTCAGGAATGATGAGGCATGGGAGGCATAGTCAGGTATAGGTAGGCATAGGGATCTAGGGTCGGGCATGGCCAGGAATGGTGAGGCATGGGAGGCATAGTCAGGTATAGATAGGCATAGGGATATATGGTCGGGCATGGCCAGGAATGGTGTAGCATGGTAGGCATAGTCAGGTATAGATAGGCATAGGGATATATGGTCGGGCATGGCCAGGAATGGTGTGGCATGGTAGGCATAGTCAGGTATAGGTAGGGAGGTTTGGTCGGGTATGGCCAGGAATGGTCAGGCATGGTCAGGTATAGGTAAGTATAGGGAGGAATGGCGAGGCATGGTCATGTTAAGGTAAGCATAGGGAGGCATGGCCAGGAATGGCGAGGCATGGGAGGCATAGTCAGGTATAGGTAGGAATAAGGAGGCATGGTCGGGCATGGCCAGGAATGATGAGGCATGGGAGGCATAGTCAGGTATAGGTAGGCATAGGGATCTAGGGTCGGGCATGGCCAGGAATGGTGAGGCATGGGAGGCATAGTCAGGTATAGATAGGCATAGGGATATATGGTCGGGCATGGCCAGGAATGGTGAGGCATGGTAGGCATAGTCAGGTATAGGTAGGCATAGGGAGGTTTGGTCGGGCATGGCCAGGAATGGTGAGGCATGGTCAGGTATAGGTAAATATAGGGAGGAATGGCGAGGCATGGTCATGTTAAGGTAAGCATAGGGAGGCATGGTCAGGAATGGCGAGGCATGGGAGGCATAGTCAGGTAAAGGTAGGCATAGGGAGGCATGGTCAGGTATGGTCAGGAATGGCGAGGCATGGGAGGCATAGTCAGGTAAAGGCAGGCATAGTCGGGCATGGCCAGGAATGGCGAGGTATGGGAGGTATAGGTAGGCATAGGGAAGCAAGGTCGGCATGGGAGGCATAGTCAGGTATAGATAGGCATAGGGTTTATATGGTCAGGAATGGTGAGGCATGGTAGGCATAGTCAGGTATTGGTAGGCATTGGGAGGCACGGTCGGGCATGGTCAGGAATGGCGAAGCATGGGAGGCAAAGTCAGGTATAGGTAGGCATAGGGAGGTAAGGTTGGGCATGGCCAGGAATGGCGAGGCATAGTCAGATATAGGTAGGCATAGGGAGGTATGGTCGGGCTTGGCCAGGAATGGCGAGGCATGGGAGGCATAGTCAGGTAAAGGTAGGCATAGGGAGGCATGGTCAGGAATGGCGAGGCATGGGAGGCATAGTCAGGTAAAGGTAGGCATAGGGAGGTACGGTCTGGCATAGCCAGGAATGGTGAGGCATGGGAGGCATAGTCAGGTACAGGTAGGCATAGGGAGGTATGGTCGGGCATGGCCAGGAATGGCGAGGTATGGGAGGTATAGGTAGGCATAGGGAAGCAAGGTCGGCATGGGAGGCATAGTCAGGTATAGATAGGCATAGGGTTTATATGGTCGGGCATGGCCAGGAATGGTGAGGCATGGTAGGCATAGTCAGGTATTGGTAGGCATAGGGAGGTATGGTCGGGCATGGCCAGGATTGGCGAGGCATGGGTATGTAAAGATAAGGATAGGGAGACATGGTCGGGCATAGCCAGGAATGGTGAGGCATGGTCAGGTATAGGTAAGCATAGGGAGGATGGTAAAGCATGGCCAGGAATGGCGAGGCATGGGAGGCATAGTCAGGTATAGGTAGGCATAGGGAGGCACGGTCGGGCATGGCCAGGAATGGCGAGGCATGGTCATGTTAAGGTAAGCATAGGGAGGCATGGCCAGGAATGGTGAGGCATAGTCAGGTATAGATAGGCATAGGATGGCACGGTCAGGCATGGCGAGGCATGGTCATGTTAAGGTAAGCATAGGGAGGCATGTTCGGGCATGGCCAGGAATGGCGAGGCATGGGAGGCACGGTCAGGTATAGGTAGGCATAGGGAGGTATGGTCAGGCATGGTCAAGAATGGCGAGGCACGGGAGGCATAGTTAGGTATAGGGAGGCATAGGGAGGCACGGTCGGGCATGGCCAGGAATGGCGAGGCATGGTCATGTTAAGGTAAGCATAGGGAGGCATGGCCAGGAATGGTGAGGCATAGTCAGGTATAGATAGGCATAGGATGGCACGGTCAGGCATGGCGAGGCATGGTCATGTTAAGGTAAGCATAGGGAGGCATGGTCGGGCATGACCAGGAATGGGAGGCATGGTCAGGTATAGGTAGGCATAGGGAGGCATGGTCGGGCATGGCCAGGAATGATGAGGCATGGGAGGCATAGTCAGGTATAGGTAGGCATAGGCATCTAGGGTCGGGCATGGCCAGGAATGGTGAGGCATGGGAGGCATAGTCAGGTATACATGTAGATAGGCATAGGGATATATGGTCGGGCATGGCCAGGAATGGTGTGGCATGGTAGGCATAGTCAGGTATAGATAGGCATAGGGATATATGGTCGGGCATGGCCATGAATGGTGAGGCATGGTAGGCATAGTCTGGTATAGGTAGGCATAGGGTGGTTTGGTCGGGCATGGCCAGGAATGGTGAAGCATGGTTAGGTATAGGTAAGTATAGGGAGGAATGGCGAGGCATGGTCATGTTAAGGTAAGCATACGGAGGCATGGTCAGGCATGGCCAGGAATGGCCAGGCATGGGAGGCATAGTCAGGTATAGGTAGGAATAAGGAGGCATGGTCGGGCATGGCCAGGAATGATGAGGCATGGGAGGCATAGTCAGGTATAGGTAGGCATAGGGATCTAGGGTCGGGCATGGCCAGGAATGGTGAGGCATGGGAGGCATAGTCAGGTATAGATAGGCATAGGGATATATGGTCGGGCATGGCCAGGAATGGTGTGGCATGGTAGGCATATTTAGGTATAGGTAGGCATAGGGAGGTTTGGTCGGGCATGGCCAGGAATGGTGAGGCATGGTCAGGTATAGGTAAATATAGGGAGGAATGGCGAGGCATGGTCATGTTAAGGTTAGCATAGGGAGGCATGGTCAGGCATGGCCAGGAATGGCGGGGCATGGGAGGCATAGTCAGGTATAGGTAGGAATAGGGAGGCATGGTCGAGCATGGCCAGGAATGGTGAGGCATGGTAGGCATAGTCAGGTATAGGTAGGCATAGGGAGGTATGGTCGGGCATGGCCAGGAATGGCGAGGCATGGGAGGCATAGTTAGGTATAGGTAGGCATAGAGAGGCATGTTCGGGCATGGTCAGGAATGGCGAGGCATGGGAGGTATAGGTAGGCATAGGGATGTATAGTCAGGCATGGCCAGGAACGGGAGTCATGGGAGGCACAGTCGGGCATGGCCAGGAATGGCGAGGCAGTGGAGGTATAGGTAGGCATAGGGAGACATGGTCAGGCATGGCCAGGAATAGCGAGGCATGGGCGGCATGGTCAGGTATAGGTAGGCATAGGGAGGTTTGGTCGGGCATGGCCAGGAATGATGAGGCATGGTTAGGTATAGGTAAGTATAGGGAGGAATGGCGAGGCATGGTCATGTTAAGGTAAGCATAGGGAGGCATGGTCGGGCATGGCCAGGAATGGCGAGGCATGGGAGGCATAGTCAGGTATAGGTAGGCATAGAGAGGCACGGTCGAGCATGGCCAGGAATGGCGAGGCATGGTAGGCATAGTCAGGTATAGGTAGGCATAGGGAGGTATGGTCGGGCATAGCCAGGAATGGCGAGGCATGGGAGGCATAGTCAGGTATAGGTAGGCATAGGGATGTATAGTCAGGCATGGCCAGGAATGGCGAGGCATGGTCATGTTAAAGGGGCATTAAGAGATGCGGTGGTGGCAGTGCCCTCAATTACAAAAATATATGATGGAACTGGGATTTGTATATTTTTACAATTGTATTACATGTATGAACTTACACCTAAACATGCTAAAAGGATTAAGAAAAATCAGCTCTCTTTGTACAACAAAATGTCGATTCAAAAATGCTGATCGCCGCTAGATCAGCATATTACATCAGACAGTATCCCCCTGCAGCACGTGTGATAAATATCGCGAACCATATTTGCATAGAGGGCGTTTTTCAATGAATAGCGATGGTTTTGTTTTAATCAAGTTTTGCTGTATTTTTGTTAGTAGAAACATCAATAATGGCAAGTTTTAATGTTCATCTTGAATTCTGAAGTAAATAAAAAATAAATAAATGTCAACACCACTTAATGTCCCTTTAAGGTAAGCATAGGGAGGCATGGCCAGGAATGGCAAGGCATAGGAGGCATAGGGAGGCACGGTCGGGCATGGTCAGGAATGGCGAAGCATGAGAGGCATAGTCAGGTTTAGGTATGCATAGGGAGGTATGGTCGGAAATGGCCAGGAATGGCGAGGCATGGGAGGCATAGGGAGGCACGGTCGGGCATGGTCAGGAATGGCGAGGCATAAGAGGCATAGTCAGATATAGGTAGGCATAGGGAGATAGGTCGGGCATGGCCAGGAATGATGAGGCATAGTCAGGTATAGGTAGGCATAGGGAGGTATGATCGGGCATGGTCAGGAATGGTGAGGCATTGGAGGCACGGTCGGGCATGGTCAGGAATGGCGAAGCATGGGAGGCATAGTCAGGTATAGGTAGGCATAGGGAGGTATGGTCGGGCATGGCCAGGAATGGCGAGGCATAGTCAGGTATAGGTAGGCATAGGGAGGTATGGTCGGGCTTGGCCAGGAATGGCGAGGCATGGGAGGCATAGTTAGGTAAAGGTAGGCATAGGGAGGCACGGTCAGGTATGGTCAGGAATGGCGAGGCATGGGAGGCATAGTCAGGTAAAGGTAGGCATAGGGAGGTACGGTCGGGCATAGCCAGGAATGGTGAGGCATGGGAGGCATAGTCCGGTACAGGTAGGCATAGGGAGGTATGGTCGGGCATGGCCAGGAATGGCGAGGTATGGGAGGTATAGGTAGGCATAGGGAAGCAAGGTCGGCATGGGAGGCATAGTCAGGTATAGATAGGCATAGGGTTTATATGGTCGGGCATGGCCAGGAATGGTGAGGCATGGTAGGCATAGTCAAGTATTGGTAGGCATAGGAAAGTATGGTCGGGCATGGCCAGGAATAGTGAGGCATGGTCAGGTATAGGTAAGTATAGGGAGGATGGTCAGGCATGGCCATGAAGGGCGAGGCATGGGAGGCATAGGGAGGCACGGTTGGGCATGGCCAGGATTGGCGAGGCATAGGTATGTAAAGGTAAGCATAGGGAGGCATGGTCGGGCATAGCCAGGAATGGTGAGGCATGGTCAGGTATAGGTAAGCATAGGTAGGGAGGATGGTAGAGCATGGCCAGGAATGGCGAGGCATGGGAGGCATAGTCAGGTATAGGTAGGCATAGGGAGGCACGGTCGGGCATGGCCAGGAATGGCGAGGCATGGTCATGTTAAGGTAAGCATAGGGAGGCATGTTCGGGCATGGCCAGGAATGGCGAGGCATGGGAGGCACGGTCAGGTATAGGTAGGCATAGGGAGGTATGGTCGGGCATGGTCAAGAATGGCGAGGCACGGGAGGCATAGTTAGGTATAGGGAGGCATGTTCAAACATGGCCAGGAATGGCGAGGCATGGGAGGCAAAGTCAGGTATAGGTAGGCATAGGGATGTATGGTCGGCCATGGCCAGGAATGGTGAGGCATGGTCATGTTAAGGTAAGCATAGGGAGGCATGGCCAGGAATGGGAGGCATGGTCAGGTATAGGTAGGCATAGGGAGGCATGGTCAGGAATGATGAGGCATGGGAGGCATAGTCAGGTATAGATAGGCATAGGGATATATGGTCGGGCATGCCCAGGAATGGTGTAGCATGGTAGGCATAGTCAGGTATAGATAGGCATAGGGATATATGGTCGGGCATGGCCAGGAATGGTGAGGCATGGGAGGCATAGTCAGGTATAGATAGGCATAGGGATATATGGTCGGGCATGCCCAGGAATGGTGTAGCATGGTAGGCATAGTCAGGTATAGATAGGCATAGGGATATATGGTCGGGCATGGCCAGGAATGGTGAGGCATGGTCAGGTATAGGTAAGTATAGGGACGAATGGCGAGGCATGGTCATGTTAAGGTAAGCATAAGGAGGCATGGCCAGGAATGGCGAGGCATGGGAGGCATGGTCAGGTATAGGTAGGAATAAGGAGGCATGGTCGGGCATGGCCAGGAATGATGAGGCATGGGAGGCATAGTCAGGTATAGGTAGGCATAGGGATCTAGGGTCGGGCATGGCCAGGAATGGTGAGGCATGGGAGGCATAGTCAGGTATAGATAGGCATAGGGATATATGGTCGGGCATGGCCAGGAATGGTGAGGCATGGTAGGCATAGTCAGGTATAGGTAGGCATAGGGAGGTTTGGTCGGGCATGGCCAGGAATGGTGAGGCATGGTCAGGTATAGGTAAGTATAGGGAGGAATGGCGAGGCATGGTCATGTTAAGGTAAGCATAGGGAGGCATGGTCAGGCATGGCCAGGAATGGCAAGGCATGTGAGGCATAGTCAGGTAAAGGTAGGCATAGGGAGGCATGGTCAGGTATGGTCAGGAATGGCGAGGCATGGGAGGCATAGTCAGGTAAAGGTAGGCATAGGGAGGTACGGTCTGGCATAGCCAGGAATGGTGAGGCATGGGAGGCATAGTCAGGTACAGGTAGGCATAGTCGGGCATGGCCAGGAATGGCGAGGTATGGGAGGTATAGGTAGGCATAGGGAAGCAAGGTCGGCATGGGAGGCATAGTCAGGTATAGATAGGCATAGGGTTTATATGGTCAGGCATGGCCAGGAATGGTGAGGCATGGTAGGCATAGTCAGGTATTGGTAGGCATAGGGAGGTATGGTTGGGCATGGCCAGGAATAGTGAGGCATGGTAGGCATAGTCAGGTATAGGTACATGTAGGTATAGGGAGGTATGATCGGGCATGGTCAGGCATTGGGAGGCACGGTCGGGCATGGTCAGGAATGGCGAAGCATGGGAGGCAAAGTCAGGTATAGGTAGGCATAGGGAGGTATGGTCGGGCATGGCCAGGAATGGCGAGGCATAGTCAGGTATAGGTAGGCATAGGGAGGTATGGTCGGGCTTGGCCAGGAATGACGAGGCATGGGAGGCATAGTCAGGTAAAGGTAGGCATAGGGAGACATGGTCAGGTATGGTCAGGAATGGCGAGGCATGGGAGGCATAGTCATGACCATGCCTCGCCATTCCTCCCTATACTTACCTATACCTGACCATGCCTCACCATTCCTGGCCATGCCCGACCAAACCTCCCTATGCCTACCTATACCTGACTATGCCTACCATGCCACACCATTCCTGGCCATGCCCGACCATATATCCCTATGCCGAGGCATGGTCGGGAATGGCGAGGCATGGGAGGTATAGGTAGGCATAGGGAGGCACGGTCGGGAATGGCGAGGCATGGTAGGCATAGTCAGGTATAGGTAGGCATAGGGAGGTATGGTCGGGCATGGCCAGGAATGGCGAGGCATGGGAGGCATAGTTAGGTATAGGTAGGCATATAGGGAGCCATGTTCGGTCATGGTCAGGAATGGCGAGGTATGGGAGACATAGTCAGGTATAGGTAGGCATAGGGATGTATAGTCAGGCATGGCCAGGAACGGGAGGCATGGTCAGGTATAGGTAAGCATAGGATATCATGGTCGGGCATGGCCAGGAATGGGAAGCATAGTCAGGTATAGGTAGGCATGGGAGGCACGGTCGGGCATGGCCAGGAATGGCGAGGCAGTGGAGGTATAGGTAGGCATAGGGAGACATGGTCAGGCATGGCCAGGAATAGCGAGGCATGGGCGGCATGGTCAGGTATATAGGTAGGCATGGTCATACGGTATAAGGAGGCATAGGAAGGGAGTTCTTAGGCATTGTCATACAGTATAGGGAGGCATAGGAAGTCATAAGGATTTGTATTTACGATGGTAATGTGACTAATATGAATATTGATTATCTATTTAACATATTTCAATAATATTTATAACAAAATAGTGGATGAATTACATCGAACACTCCCTTGAGTAAACACAAAAAGCATGCGTGGTGGATAAGTTCTCATGCTCCACACTACAAAGGTTGTGGGTTTGAGTCCCATTTGCGGCCAGCGTGTTGTGTACTTGGACACTTTACTGCCCTTGCCTCTCTTCACCCAGGTGTATAAATGGGTACTGGCGGTAAATAATGTTGGGAAGGTAATACCGACTCGTTGTGCGGGAGGAGTGGCCAACCCCCCACAGCAAAAATTACAAAGAGGAGTCTGGCCCAAACACCAACAAAAGAGAGGCAGGCACTCCGCGCGTGAGCTTAGCTCGACACCGGCACTTTACCTTTACCTTGTAATGGTGGGTATTGGTATAGGCCTACACATATGTAAGCAAACAAATATAACAGTCCATCAAAATATTTTTTTCAAGAACAGGGTGGCCATGACCCCGGAATAGGTAACACTACTTAACCAATTTTAAATGACTAAAATCACCACAAAATATCTATTTGTGGGCCATGTCCACCTTTTCAAAAAATAAATCTCCATTGTAATAGCTGATTTACATTTAATAAGTGTCATAATGAATTTAAGGAATTCAAGGTCATTACTGCATTCATAATGGTGTATTATGTAATTGCAGCCTCATTTCACAGGTTTGGTGTTATTTATATTTTGCCATGTTGGCAAGTTTCTTTTGATGTACAATACACATGTACATGGAATAGGCCTAGGCTTATGTTATTGCAAACTGTTGTTATCGCCATTGTCATCGCATTGCCATCATTATTGCCATTGCTTTCCTTGCCATCATAGCCATCACCATCACTAACGTCCATCGCCATCGACCCCACCATCATCATCATCATCATTATAATCATCATCATCGACACATCGTGGTGCAAAAAATCTTTAGCAAATTTCATCTCACTACAAATTACACTGCCCAGTTGGAACTTAGTATGACACACCTCACAGTGATTGTTTAAATAAGATAAGCGATGGGCTTTCACCTTATCCTTTAGATTGTGTGGCCGAAAAACATCAGATATGTATGATGAATTCAAGCTCTTCATATAAATGTACTGGTAGACATAAATCAGAATATACTCTATCGGACAGTATTCTTTCACATTCAAACTCTTTTTATCAGACTATGTTTCACAATTATCACATTTCAAATGTGTTAGACATAACTACAAATTTACTCATTTGTTTTAATAAGACATGGTATGGTATAAGTATAATAATTGTGTGATTTTATATTTATTGCTCTTGCTCTAATAAGAGAAACTGATACACTTTCTTTTTGCAATCTCTAATTTTTTTCTCACAGTGGAAGCCTGAAGAAAGCTACAAAAGTTGACTTAGCCCAGCCTGCTCATAGACAGCTTTCATACAACACAGTAAGCCATCGTTTCCGACGCCATTCAAAGCGCCAAGTTGATATCTACACATAGACCATGGCCAAAAGTGCCCTCAGACTAACTCTGCGGCTATCCGTCGTACTAATCACAGCTATGATTCAATACAACATGTCACTAGACCGACCGGTAGCTGCAGCCAAAATATCAGTGACACCCTTATGGGATGTTACTGCTAGTGATGATTCTCAAACGTGTCGCCTTGAAGAAACAAACACCACTCAAGGAACGTATCTATTGCATGGAAGTGAATATCAGACATGCAGTATCCAAGTCAATGTGTCACTGGAGTCTTACTCTCGTATTGAAATACCTAACAGTAATGGTTCAATGAAAGAATCATTCCTTTATATGGAAAGAAAAGGGGATTTGTTATTATGTACGAATAAGTTTGTAGTTTTTAACGGAGATGATAAAGTATGTAGTAAGATTCTGCTTCAGGATAGCTTTCAATTAAATCTACTCGGTAATGTGAGTATCGTGGTTGATGAGCTATCAGTATTAGAATCACAGCCTGTGTGCCCAGAATCTAATAGTGATATCTTGCCTAGCCCAGAAGTAAATCAGACAGATTGCCAAAGGGTAAAGGGGTATACTAGCCATATTATGTGCATGCTTAAATGGTGTCGACTAACATTTCCATTATATTGTAATGCCACACTTCGTCAAAGAGAAGTAGCCTATCAGTGTTCTAATAATAAAGACTTGAACCAAGCTGAAGAATCAATGATAATCTACCAAATTGACACATCCCTCTTAGATTTGAGCAGTAACAATATCGTAAAAATGGAAAGCGATACATTTCACTGTCATGAATTGAAACAGGTAAACGTCCTGTATCTGCATGAAAATAAATTGATAACATTGCCGGGTGGTTTGTTTGTGGGATTACAAAACTTGAATGTACTGTACTTATATGGAAACCGATTGGTCACATTGAATGAAAGTTTATTTCATGAATTGAGACAACTGACCATCCTGGCTTTACATGAAAATAAATTGACCACATTGCCAGTTGGTTTGTTTAAGGGATTACACAACTTGAACGGACTGTACTTGCATGAAAACCAATTAGTCACTTTAAATGACCATTTATTTCGTGAATTAAGACATCTGACCCTCCTGACTCTGGATGACAATAAATTGACCACATTGCCCGGTAGCTTGTTTCAGGGATTACACAACTTGACTGAACTGTACTTGTATGAAAACCAATTAGTCACTTTAAATGACCATTTATTTCATGAATTAAGACATCTGACCATCCTGGCTCTGAATGACAATAATTTGACCACATTGCCAGTTGGTTTGTTTGAGGGATTACACAACTTGAATGTACTGGACTTGTATGGAAACCAATTAGTCACTTTAAATGACCGTTTATTTCATGAATTAATACAGCTGACCATCCTTAAACTGTATGACAATAAATTGACCACATTGCCTGGTAGCTTGTTTCAGGGATTACAAAACTTGACTGAACTGTACTTGCATGAAAACCAATTAGTCACATTGAATGAAAGTTTATTTCATGAATTGAGACAGCTGACCATCCTGTATCTGAATAACAATAATTTGACCACATTGCCAGTAGGTTTGTTTGAGGGATTACACAACTTGAATGTACTGGACTTGTATGGAAACCAATTAGTCAATTTAAATGACCGTTTATTTCATGTATTGAGATGGCTGACCATCCTTAAACTGTATGACAATAAATTGACCACATTGCCCGGTAGCTTGTTTCAGGGATTACAAAACTTGACTGACCTGTACTTGAATGAAAACCAATTAGTCACATTGAATGAAAGTTTATTTCATGAATTGAGACAGCTGACCATCCTGGATCTGAATAACAATAATTTGACCACATTGCCAGTAGGTTTGTTTGAGGGATTACACAACTTGAATGGACTGTACTTGTATGGAAACCAATTAGTCAATTTAAATGACCGTTTATTTCATGAATTGAGACAGCTGACCATCCTGGCTCTACATGAAAATAAATTGACCACATTGCCTGGTAGCTTGTTTCAGGGATTACAAAACTTGACTGAACTGTACTTGCATGAAAACCAATTAGTCACATTGAATGAAAGTTTATTTCATGAATTGAGACAGCTGACCTTCCTGGATCTGAATAACAATAATTTGACCACATTGCCAGTAGGTTTGTTTGAGGGATTACACAACTTGAATGGACTGTACTTGTATGGAAACCAATTAGTCAATTTAAATGACCGTTTATTTCATGAATTGAGACAGCTGACCATCCTGGCTCTACATGAAAATAAATTGACCACATTGCCTGGTAGCTTGTTTCAGGGATTACAAAACTTGACTGACCTGTACTTGAATGAAAACCAATTAGTCACATTGAATGAAAGTTTATTTCATGAATTGAAACAGCTGACCATCCTGGATCTGAATAACAATAATTTGACCACATTGCCAGTAGGTTTGTTTGAGGGATTACACAACTTGAATGGACTGTACTTGTATGGAAACCAATTAGTCACTTTAAATGACCATTTATTTCATGAATTAATACAGCTGACCATCCTGGCTCTGAATGACAATAAATTGACCACATTGCCTGGTAGCTTGTTTCATGGATTACAAAACTTGACTCAACTGAACTTGATTGGAAACCAATTGGTGACTTTGAATAAAAGTTTATTTCATGAATTGAGACAACTGACTCAGCTGGCTCTATATGACAATAAATTGACCACATTGCCAGGTGACTTGTTTCAAGGATTACAAAACTTGACTGAACTGTACCTGGATGACAACCTATTAAGCACACTGGATTCTCACCTGTTCCATAACTTACATAATCTAATAGCCCTTAATATCAACACCAACAGGTTGGTAACATTGCCTGATGGCATATTTAATATGTTGACTAATCTAAAACTTCTTGATTTGAGCCATAACAGATTGGTTAGGTTAGATACAAACATTTTACAGGGATTAATTAACCTGACATATCTGTCATTGTCCAGTAATAATCTTAACTTTGTTGATTCTGACTTGTTCAAGGACACCATTAACATTTCTGTAATTTATTTATCTGCAAACCAGTTGAAACGTTGTCCAAATATCAAACACTTAACTAAATTAAGTTTCCTTAATATTATAAGCAATCCATTGACAGCCATAACTCATGATACATTCAGTGCCCTCCCGGTAAATTCAGAATTGGCTGCAAGTCAACATGAGATATGTGAGTGTTATGTGCCTGATGGTGTTAAGTGTAGCGCATCAGATGACAGATCACCATATCTCACATGCGATAGGCTGTTATCAGACAAAGCATTAGTTGTGTTGATGTGGCTCATTGGTATCAACGCATTTGGTGGAAATATATTTGTTTTAGTTTGGCGTAAGAAACATACTCAAAATTATAAAGTACAAGATTTACTACTTAGCAATCTGGCCATGTCTGATTCACTCATGGGTATATACATGCTGATTGTTGCATGTGCAGATATCTACTATGGGGTAAACTTCCCTATGCAATCTGAAACATGGCGATCTGGCATTACATGTAGAGTCGCAGGATCAATATCTATAGCATCGACCCAATTATCAATATTCTTTCTTTCACTTATTAGCATTGATAGGTTTATTGGTATAAAGTACCCATATTCTAATAACAAATTAGGCAAGCGATCAACAGTTAGGATTGCTGTACTAATATGGGTTTGTTCATTGGCATTAGGTATTGTCCCATCCACTTTATCTGGATGGAACTTCAAATTTTATGATAATGCCCATGTATGTGTTGGTTTGCCGTTAGCTTTAACCAAAACATACATAACTAAGTTAGATTCCACATCTAGCATCAGAATAGAGAATACAAATTTTGGATACTACAAAAGAACATATACTACTGAATTCACAGGTCTTATTGATGGCTTGTACTTTTCAACAGCATTATTTCTAGGACTCAATTGCTTATGTTACCTGGTAATACTTGTGTGTTATATACAGATATTCAGGGCTGTTAATAAGTCAGCAAAACAATCAGGGCGCACTCCTGATATGGACGAACAGATAAGACTCCTCCGTAAAGTAACCGCTATTGTTATTACAGACTTTGCATGCTTCTTTCCAATTTTTGTCCTTGGAATCCTAGTTCAAGCAAGGGTCATTGAACTGCCCCCATCAGTCTATGCATGGTCAGTGACCTTTGTTTTACCAATAAATTCAGCAATTAACCCATATTTGTACACAATTGCAGAAATCGTTTCAAATAAGCGTAAGATAAAAGCAGATAAAAAGATGCAACAATCAATAGCTCTCCATAAAATGAAACCATAGTGATTTCATACAATGACATAATGATTTTAACTTCATTGTTTCCTCAAAATTACATATATCAATTAAGTCATTTAGGGATTGGTCAATCAAAACTTAGGCAGCATGTAAAACATGTTATTTTTACACTTTATATTCATGCATATGAAAAAAATGTTAAAGAACAATTAGATTTCATATATTTATTAACTTATTTATAATCAACATTTGACAAACAACATACAAGGTCAAAAAACAGTGCATTAGGGACTGGGCACTGTTTTTTGACCTTGTATGTAATTAAAATTACTAATGCTGTCTCTTTATGTTAAATCACGGCTGTTTGATCCTACATAATGTGTCCGTTTTATTCTGAGAACACCGTAACTTGCTGGCCCAGTTCTGTTTTTAAATGATTCAAATATCTGAATATACTGGCCATCTTTTGTAGAAATTTCAGAACATTTGTTGGTGCCAGTTCTGAGATATAGAGCTTTGAATATTATTATTTACTATAATAGCGCCCTCATCGGCCATATTTCCCATAGAGTTACATGTAAAATATGTATCAAGTAGAAAATGCCGATAATTTAAAAAGGGCTCGAACAATTTTCTTGAAATTTTCACCGTATACTCTTATTCATTAGCACTACCTAAATCAGGTCAAATAATAAATGGGCCACTATATAATCTTTTTTTATCCCATAATTTTTAATTATAAATCGGACAGTCAAACAGCCGTGAAATGTGTGTGGCTATAGGTCTATAATAGTAGGTCTTGCAATTATTATAGTTCATGCAAATATTACTATCTTCAGAAGATAGCAATTAATGACACAATGACACAATGTTCTTTAATCTTAGCATTAAAATATGTCATTATGGAAAATAAATAAAGTCACATATTATAAAAGAATTTGAATGAAGACAAAGCTTTAAGATAACGTGCCGATTAAAAAAAATGGAAATTATGATCATTAGAAATAAGAAGCAAAATCTGTGGGTGTTTTTGATGTAGTATCATATTATTAAGTGGAATATACAGTATGTATGTATAATACTATGGGCAGTATATCATAAATCATTGTGTATTTCTGTAACATCTGTGGGTTTGCGATGTAGTATTATTATAAAGTATGGATGTATACATAGGGTGTCCCAAAAGCGTTGATACCTGTTTAGAACTTATATTCCTGGTAAAATAATATATATGTATAAAACTAACAACATCTATAGATTGAGAAGACTTGTAGAATTATTTTTGATACCAAACTTACAATAACAGCTCTCTGTGATGCCAAAGTACAGATGAAAGTTTCCCAATTCTTTTTTAATTCAAGTTTAAATAATCCATATTATCAACATTTGTAATATTGTGCGCAAAATGTAATAAATGAAACCCTTTTAAAAAAGAATCCACATGATATATGAGGAACAAGTGGGATATGATTACAGAGATTTACACCTTTCGTCCTGCAACTTGAATTGTATTTGTATGGCATTGTGAGTTATGTGACCACATTTGTCAGCGTGTGTGTTATATTAAGGGGCCTTAAAAAGAAAGTGGTCATGTTTGGTATCAAAATAATTCTACAAGTTTTCTATTTCCACATATGTTTTCAGTTTGTGCTGCAAATTAGTTTAAGGGAGATACTAATCTTTAAATAAAAAAGGTATTGAAACTGTTGGGACACTCTGTACTTATTAGCAGTATATATCTTGCATTATTGTGTATATCTGTAACATCTGTGGGTTTTTTTATGTAGTATCATATAAAATAGATTATAAAGTATGTATGTATAATACTTATTGGCAGTATATCATAAATCATTGTGTATTTCTGTAACATCTGTGGGTTTTTGATGTAGTATTATATAACATGTATGTAAGTAGTTTATCTCAAATCATTGTGTATTTCTGTAACATCTGTGGGTTTTTGATGTAGTATCATATAAAATAGATTATAAAGTATGTATGTATAATACTTATTGGCAGTATACCATAAATCATTGTGTATTTCTGTAACATCTGTGGGTTTTTGATGTAGTATCATATAAAATAGATTATAAAGTATATATGTATAATACTTATTGGTAGTGTACCATAAATCATTGTGTATTTCTGTAACATCTGTGGGGTTTTGATGTAGTATCATATAAAATAGATTATAAAGCATGTATGTATAATACTTATTGGTAGTATACCATAAATCATTGTGTATTTCTGTAACATCTGTGGGTTTTTGATGTAGTATCATATAAAATAGATTATAAAGTATATATGTATAATACTTATTGGTAGTATACCATAAATCATTGTGTATTTCTGTAACATCTGTGGGTTTTTGATGTAGTATCATATAAAATAGATTATAAAGTTTGTATGTATAATACTTATTGGTAGTATACCATAAATCATTGTGTATTTCTGTAACATCTGTGGGGTTTTGATGTAGTATCATATAAAATAGATTATAAAGCATGTATGTATAATACTTATTGGTAGTATACCATAAATCATTGTGTATTTCTGTAACATCTGTGGGTTTTTGATGTAGTATCATATAAAATAGATTATAAAGCACGTATGTATAATACTTATTGGTAGTATACCATAAATCATTGTGTATTTCTGTAACATCTGTGGGTTTTTGATGTAGTATCATATAAAATAGATTATAAAGTTTGTATGTATAATACTTATTGGTAGTATACCATAAATCATTGTGTATTTCTGTAATATCTGTGGGTTTTTGATGTAGTATCATATACAGTCATCAAAAAAAGTAACTATACAGGTAACAAATGGGCGTCTAACTCTTAAAATATATACTCTACCTAAAAATATTAAATAATGAAGTTGTTGAAAAATTTGTCTTCTTTAATATGAAATATTGCACGTTGGGATCAGGTGACTATTGAGGAAGTGGCACTCAAAAATGTAAGGAGAAGTCCGATTTTCATTTCTCAACAACTTTATTATTTAATATTTCTAGGTAGGATATATATTTTTAGAGTTAAAAGCACATTTATTACCTGTATAGTTACTTTTTTTGATGACTGTAGAATAGATTATAAAGCATGTATGTATAATACTTATTGGTAGTATACCATAAATCATTGTGTATTTCTGTAACATCTGTGGGTTTTTGTTTGATGTAGTATCATATAAAATAGATTATAAAGTATGTATGTATAATACTTATTGGTAGTATACCATAAATCATTGTGTATTTCTGTAACATCTGTGGGTTTTTGATGTAGTATCATATAAAATAGATTATAAAGTATGTATGTATAATACTTATTGGTAGTATACCATAAATCATTGTGTATTTCTGTAACATCTGTGGGTTTTTGTTTGATGTAGTATCATATAAAATAGATTATAAAGCATGTATGTATAATACTTATTGGTAGTATACCATAAATCATTGTGTATTTCTGTAACATCTGTGGGTTTTTGTTTGATGTAGTATCATATAAAATAGATTATAAAGTATGTATGTATAATACTTATTGGTAGTATACCATAAATCATTGTGTATTTCTGTAACATCTGTGGGTTTTTGATGTAGTATCATATAAAATAGATTATAAAGTATGTATGTATAATACTTATTGGTAGTATACCATAAATCATTGTGTATTTCTGTAACATCTGTGGGTTTTTGTTTGATGTAGTATCATATAAAATAGATTATAAAGCATGTATGTATAATACTTATTGGTAGTATACCATAAATCATTGTGTATTTCTGTAACATCTGTGGGTTTTTGATGTAGTATCATATAAAATAGATTATAAAGTATGTATGTATAATACTTATTGGTAGTATACCATAAATCATTGTGTATTTCTGTAACATATGTGGGTTTTTGATGTATTATTATATAAGGCCAAATTAAATTAATTGTTTGTCTCAAAGCTCCCGCGCGCGTTAGTTTATTGGTGCGCATTAGAATTTTTATTTTTTTTCTATTTTTTTTTCTTCAAAAAAAAAAAAAATTCATTGATCACATCATCTTAAATACAAAAGTTCACTTTTACAAGGATTTCAATATTTTATATTTAAAAAAAATTAAAATAATTAGTTAGTTAGTTTTACAACAGGAGAGGAGCTTTGAGACAAACAATTAATTTAATTTGGCCTAACGTATGTATGTATAATACTTATTGGTAGTATATCTTAAATCATTGTGTATTTCTGTTAATCTAAACCAAAAAATGGAAAATCATAAGCTGGTTCGTCGTGGGACCCATACGGACTTTCATAGCGAATATTTGAAGTCAATCGCAGGTGCGGAAAGGGGAGAACATCTCCTTACAAGAATTGGCGATTCCGTATTATTATATAGATGTTTGTATAATACTTATTGGTAGTAGTATATTTCAAATCATTGTGTATTTCTATAAAATCTGTGGGTTTTTGATGTATTATTATATAAAGTATGTATAATACCTATTGGTAGTATATCTTAAATCATTGTGTATTTCTGTAACATCTGTGGGTTTTTGATGTATTATTATATAAAGTATGTGTAATACTTATTGGTAGTATATCTTAAATTATTGTGTATTTCTGTAACATCTGTGGGTTTTTGATGTATTATTATATAAAGTATAATACCTATTGGTAGTGTATCTTAAATCATTGTGTATTTCTGTAACATCTGTGGGTTTTTGATGTATTATTATATAAAGTATAATACCTATTGGTAGTGTATCTTAAATCATTGTGTATTTCTGTAACATCTGTGGGTTTTTGATGTAGTATTAGGCAACAAAAAAAACAAGTATGTTTCCGGTAGGTGGTCTGAAAACCAAGATACTAACAGGGGTAAAAGTTGACAATGTCAGCAATTAAAGTTACAATTTTGATTAAATAAATGTCTAATGTATGTTTAAGAATGAGAATAATGGTATTGTTTTTAGACCGTACCCGTGTTATAAATAAATGCATTCGGTAGTATTATTTTTTGTGTGAAACAACTCTGCCTGCAGCGTGGTTCCACTTAAATTATTACTACCACCCGCATTTATGTCAGACAATATAACACGGGGACGGTCTAAACACAGTACCTATATTCTCTTAATTATACAGTCTGTATAATACTTATTGACAGCAGTGATGTAGTACTCGAGTCAGGACTCGGACTCGAGACCGGTCTCGAGTCCCTATTTTGAAGGACTCGGACTCGGACTCGGAGGTGAAGGACTCGGTCTCGGACTCGGGGACTCGGGAATTGTGCCGAGTCCTGTCCGAGTCCAGTCAATATTGGCTTATTTTGTTTGCAGTAATTAAATACTTATTTAGTCATCCAATCTTCAACAGTTTAGAAATAATGTCATAAATCATCATAAATACATCTGAACATTTAAATAACAATATGCTGTTGAAAATACCTTTTGATAATCATTACAAGAAGCATTAAAACACAATTCGAGGGAACCTATAAATAATTAAAGTGATAATAATCATGTACAATCGAAGGCTGTTTGTACGATGTAAATGGTCTTTAGGTGTTTTTGTGTCAGTATTTATACTGTTTAAAAAAAATGATAACATTTCTTACAAAGAGGATATTTCATTGGCAATTTTCAAATTGATGGAATTAGTGATGACATTTTCCGTGAAAAGAAATAGGTGAAATGGCAGAGGAAGGGTTGCTTTACAGAATATCACACCTTTTAACAAGTTTGTAATTTCTCGATCTATGAACTTCTGGACACTTTTTGAATATCTGAATCAATTCATATGCCTATAATTCAAAATGGTATCAACATTTGTCCATGTATAGGTATGCCAAGGTTAAAAATGCATCATTATGTTGACTTCACTGATATGTTGGCCTATTATAGATAGCAAAATTAATGACATGTGGTCAGAACTTAAATACATATAAGGACTCGTGACTCGGACTCGAACATGAAGGACTCGGACTCTGTCTCGGACTCGGACAGTAAGGACTCTGTCTCGGACTCGGACTCGAGAGGTGGGGACTCGGACTCGGACTCGGGTAGGGTGGACTCGACTACAACACTGATTGACAGTACCGTAAAACGGGGTGAATCGGGACACTGGGGTGAATCGGGACAAAACACACAAAAAGTTGTTTAATAATGAATTTTTCAAACCTAATTGATTCTTTTGACTTTTTATCCCCCTGGGATGGAAAAGTGGACGATCAGCGTTAGAATGATGGCTTTGCAGATGTGATACTGGAAATCTGGAAATAAGCTTGGAATGCACAGGGACCTGGCAAAATATGTCCTACAAGTGTGGTTAAAGTGAAAATTTGATTAGTCCAAAGAAATTATTAATTTGGTAGATTTTTGTGTTTTTTCAGATTTGAGATTTTGAAAACCGGGTGAATAGGGACACGATGCCGTGTCAATACAAGTCAGAACTTAGATCAAAACCTTACAAGAAATGTGACCAAAACTTGTTTAAAGTCCCCATCCACCCCATTTGTGGGGATAAAGGGGACACAAATTAATTAAAACCTTAATTTTGTAGATTTTTGTGATTTTCAGATTTGAGAGTTTGAAATTGGGGTGAATCGGGACAATATTTGCCACGTCAATACAAGCCACAACTTGGATCAAAACCTTACAAGAAATGTGACCAAAACTTGTTCAAAGTCCCCATCTACCCATTTGTGGGGATAAAGGGGACAAAAATAATTTAAACCTTCATCAAACACTATTTCCCTGCTGTCCCGATTCACCCCAAACTCGGGGTGAATCGGGACAGTCACTTTAAAAAAAAAAAAGGGGTGAAGCACATTTAATGCACTAAATTTAACATTACCAGCATGTAGATCTTATGTGTGGACATAAAATGTACCAATGACTGTGGCAAATGAGGCTACAGAAAGAAGAAAAAAACCCGGGGGGGGGGTACTCGCCTAAGACGGTATACGGGGGTGTGCCGCTCTAATGGGTAGCTTTTTGGGCACAAAATCCCTAAACATGGGGTATGATTTTGTGCTGGAAATCCCTAATAATGGGGTCACTTTTTACAAAGGGGTCTATTTTGGCGAAATTTGTGTCTATTTTGGCGATTTTTTTGTCTATTTTCGCGAAAATTTGCAAAAATTAGGTCTATTTTCGCGAAAATTTGCAAAAATGTGGTATATTTTCCCGATAAATTGCGAAAATTTGGTCTAAAATGAAGCAAAACCCCTAAAAATGGGTACCGATTTTTCCAAAATCACCCCTAAAAATGGGTATGGGTTTTGAATCTCCAGCGGCACACCCCCGACCAAACCAAATCCGAGTACCCCCCCCCCCGGGAAAAAAACAATCAAAACCATGCTCAATCTGTCCCGATTCACCCCGTTTTACGGTATATAATAAATCATTGTGTATTTCTGTAACATCTGTGGGTTTTTGATGTATATAGTATTAGTATAAAGTATGTATGTATACTTATTGTAGTATATCTTAAATCATTGTATTTCTGTAACATCTGTGGGTTTTTGATCATATAAAGTGGATTATAAAGTATGCATGTATAATACTTTATTGACAGTATATCATAAATCATCGTGTATTTCTGTAACATCTTACAGAAATGTAGTATAATATAAAGTATATAATACTTGAATATGAAGTATATAATGTACAATATAATAATAAACAAGGCGGTTCTCGAACACACCACACCCCCTTTTCTCCACCAAATTCAATCAAGATAGGCCTTACGGATCTTATTTTGACCCCAGATGACCTTGAATGACCTCGTAAAATTAATCAGCAAAAAGAACACACCATCCAGCTTCCTTCCACCAAATCCCGTCAAGAGAGGCCTTATAGATCTTATTTGACCTTGAATGACCTCTGATGACCTTGAAAAATTTAATCGGCAAAAAGAACACGATAGGCCTTACGGATCTTATTTGACCCCAGATGACCTCGAAAAATTAATCAGCAAAAAGAACACATCATCCCTCTTCCGTCCACCAAATCCCATCAAGATAGGCCTTTCGGATCTTATTTGACCCCAGATGACCTCTGATGACCTTGAAAATTTAATCAGCAAAAAGAACACACCAACCCCCTTCCCTCCACCAAATCACATCAAGATAGGCCTTACGGATCTTATTTGACCCCAGATGACCTCCGATGACCTCGAAAAATTAATCAACAAAAAGAACACACCATCCCTCTTCCGTCCACCAAATCACATCAAGATAGGCCTTACGGATCTTATTTGACCCCAGATGACCTTGAAAATTTAATCAGCAAAAAGAATACACCACCCCCTTCCCTCCACCAAATCCAATCAAGATAGGCCTTACGGATCTTATTTGACCCCCGATGACCTTGACAATTTATTCAGCAAAAAGAACACACCACTCCCCTTCCCTCCACCAAATCTCATCAATATAGGTCTTACTGATCTATTTGACCCCATATTTGACCCCGATGACCTTGAATGACCTCCGGTGACCTTGAAAATTGAATCAGCAAAAAAGAACACACCACCCCCTTCCCTCCACCAAATCCCATCAAGATAGGCCTTACGGATCTTATTTGACCCCATATTTGACCCCGATGACCTTGAATGACCTTGAGAATCTAATCAGCAAAAGAACACACCACTCCCTTTCCTGACATCAAGTCCCATCAAGATAGGCCTTACGGATCTCTAGATATCGCGTCACAAAAGTTTTAAGCATATTTGACCCCAATGACCTTGAATGACACCCAATGACCTTGAAAATTCAATCAGCAAAAGAACGCACCACCCCCCTTCCCTCCACCAAGTCCCATCAAGATAGGCCTTACAGATCTCCAGATATCGCGTCACAAAGGTATTTCGTAGCACACGGCTGACGGCGGACGCCATACGCCGGACAGAAATAGTGATAACATAGTCTCTTTCTGATTACATCAGGAGAGACAAAAAACTATTCTATGAGCCCGATCGACCCACTTCTTGTATTAATCTTCAAAAGCAAAACAAATATTACAAAATTGTTGAAAAATTGGGAAATTATCCTTTGAAAGTTCTTTTTTACCAAAAAGTTGCCAAATGGCAAAAATAAATAGAATAAATATGATATAATATACGTACTATGGATATAACATTGACTTGACTTACTTGACTATGTCGGATGGTTTTCCCAAACCACAATGTTTCTCCAAATCTTCCTCTCCAACATGGCTATATTGAGCTCTTCTATCTTCAATCCTGTTTCACGCTTTAGTAGGTCAATATAAGTTGAGGCTGGTCTACCACGCTTTCTTGCTCATGTTTTGGAATCCAGTGTATGAGTTTGGGTTTGGAGACAGGCTCATTGGACCCTATGAAGCAGTTTCCGGCAAATCTTGCTCTGCATTCTCTGATCTTTTCCAAGAGGTAAATATTACATTATTAAAGGAAAAGCAACTGAAAAATTATTATATATAGACATGGTCTTAATCTTCCACACAGAGAGTGTAGATTTCAAATGGAGTCACCAATGTAGGTAACTCTATTTGAAATGCACAATCCTTAGGCCAAACAAAATAATGTTCGGTTGCACTCCGCGACCGACCGAGAAAAAAACACACACACAAAATGGGTCGTGTTTTTTTTTAAATTTCTTTTTAAACATTTTTTAACTCTGAAAATTTCATAATTTTTGACATATTTTGTCCCAAAGATGTATATAGAAATAAATTCTATGAAATGTTTTGAAGTCCAATTTATCAAATGTAAGTCAAAAATATTGCGTTTATACATTCCATGTATAAATTGCATTTTGTCGAAGCCCGGTATAGGGGGGAAAAAAGAAGAAAAAAACCCTATACCTACCTAACGACCCACAATTTTTTTTTCTCTGGAAGGCAACCAAACATTTGTTTTGCCTCATGAGGAAGATTAAGGTAATGTCTTCCATAGCAGGTATATGGATTTCAAATGGAATAGCCCATTGTGTTGAAAAGACATACATCTTAATCCATATTTTTACATTGATGCTTACAACTTCATCATAAGTGCCTCCCTTTGGTAAAGACTTTATACCCCTTTTTTAAAGCTGCTACCTGACCTGTATGAAGCCAGAGACAGAATGACTGATGCCAAATCACCTAGCCGCTAATCCAAAAAAACGTGTGTGCCCTGGGGTCAACAAAAAGTTATCAACTTCAGATGGCAAACTAGTTTTCTTTGCAATCGCTGCAGAAAACTTGATTATATTCACCTCATGCAGAAATAAAATAACCTACGGTAGGTGTAGGATAGAGACACAACTTTTCTGTTTTCTAAAATGGCAAATTCTGTTTTCCTCAACAACATAGTAAGACCAAAGAAAGCCTTTAAGTTTAAATGATCTCATCAAAGTATTTTCGGATAAGTTATGAACCAAAAATGATTTGCCACAAAATCACTAAATTCCGTTTTCTAAACTAGTAAAACAGAAAACTTCTGTCTCTATACCAATGTAGGGGTAGTATAATTAACATAATAGCACATACACAGCCAGTCCAGAGTTCCACAAATTTCACTTATTGTACAGCTTCAGAATGTTATAAATTTGACATCGTAAATAACCTGATTAATTACAGCGCTGTAATTATTACCCAACTTGGTGGGGGTGTGTGTATAGTAGATGATTGTCTAAGTCTGGGCAAAGTAACAGACCATGGTCTGGGTGAGTGAGAGGTGTCCTACTGTGAAAGTGGTGTGTATCTACATGTATATTGAGGTGTAGGGGTAATGTTCTGCCACATAAATCATCACTGTCGATGAGTGCTATAAGTCATATTAACATTTTGAAATGGATGTCAAAAGGTGTTTTGGGGGTGGGGCGAGGGAAGAACTTCTCAAATTGTAGAAAGAACAAAAGGGAAAAGGCTCTAAACTGCTTTATTTGTTTTGTTTTTATTTATTTCCAGTGTTCCATCAAGTTTTTGACCTTTATCTGTGACATTAGAATTGAAATAGTTCAACAAAAGAAAGTCATACACTTTGTTTATGTCCTATAAAATATCTTCCGATTATTTTTTTCCAAACAGGCTACAATCAAGGAAAAAAAGGTTGGCACACTTTGTCTTAATTACGGAAAAAACCCGCCCCTCTCCCCGGAGGCAATGTTGATCCGAGTCATATTATATTATCAGAAGCCATGGTAGGTCCCCCAACATTGATTGATGGGGGATGGGGAAGGATATAAGAAAGGGGGAGACTTTTGCTTTCTATTAAACAGTGCTATGTCCCAAGTCTGATCTCAATTGCGAGCACAGGGATATTTGTAATAAGTTGCGTCAAGTGTGCCAACTATTATTTTCCTTGATTGTCTGAGCGAAATCCTAAATTCACCATCTGGGATCGGTTTTTTGGCTATAACTTTAGAACCAAATGCCCAATGCTAATGAGGTTTTGCACGATTATTGTAGGGTATATTGTCAACATTCCCAAAAAGTTACAAGTATCAATTACGTCATTTAGGGATTGGTCAGTCAATACTTAGGCAACATATACGTCAAAACATGTTATTTTTACAATTTATTTTCATTGGATGTGAAACAAAATGTTGAAGAACAATTATAGTTCGTATATGTATTAATTGATTTCTAATCAACATTTGATAGACGGCATATAAAGTCAGACAAAAGTGTATTAGGGACTGGCCATTAATTACTAAAGCTGTCTCTGTATATTAAATGTGTGCCACTATAGGTCTATAATAGGCCTTGCAATTGTTATAGTTCATGCAAACATTACTATCTTCAGAAGATAGCAATTAATGACACGATGCCATGTTATGTTCCTAGCATTAAAATATATAATCATGGAAAATAATCATAATAACATTTATTTACAAAATAAATAAAGCCACATAAACAGAATGGCTAATACAAACAAAGATAGAAGAACGAAAAGTCACTTTGTGTATTAGGGACTGGTCATTATTTACTAACGCTGTCTCTGTATGTTAATTGTGTGCGACTATAGGTGTATAATAGGCCTTGTCATTGTTATAGTACATGCAAACATTACTATCTTCAGAAGATGACACGTTGTGTTCTTAGCATTGAAATATGAAATTATGGAAAATAAATAAAGTCACATATATCAAATAATGCGCCATGAAGACAAAACTCTAAGATAACGTGCCGATTATGTAAAAAATGGACTTTATGATCGTTTAGAAATAAGCTTAGAGGCACACACAAGAAGAAGAAAAATAGAAGCTTGGGCAAGGATTCGAACCTGGGGCCGCGGCGTGGAAGTCTCATATGTTAACCACTACACCAAGCGGGCGTGTGTGCATGTTGTAATTGAATTATACGCTATCAATACACGTGCATTGATATTGCAGCGGTGAACCATTGCAACGGTACACCATTACAACTCATCAAATTTCTCATTATTATGAAATGCAAAACTTTTTTTCTCAATGGATTAGTGTTTAGTGGACAATGTGAAACTCGTAGGCTATCTTTTAGAAGAAATGAATCGCATCTTCGGTATGTTTCAACGGTTCACCCCTGCTGAAATAAACATATATGACTATAGATTTATATTATTTCAGCAATGGTACACCGTTGAAAGGTAGGTATGCGGTGCTTAATCTTTGCTTAAAAAGGGTCTATACGAACGGTATTTGTCCTCTAATCCCTTATCCATTGAAAAATCAGTTCTGTATTTCGTAACAATGACACATTTGATGAATACTTATGGTGAACCGATGATCCATTGCGATGACAATACACGAGCATTGATAGCGTATAATTCAGTTACAATATGCACACACGCCCGGTTGGTGTAGTGGTTAACATATGAGATTTGCACCCCGCTGTCCCGGGTTCGAATCCTTGTCTAAGCTTCTATTCGATAATGATTTATTTGTTGCTTCTTTTTTCTAACAATCATGATTTGCATTATTTGTTTTTAATCAGCACTATCATTGTGTCTTCTATTTCTTGAATAATCATAATGTCCTTGATTTTGGTACCGAAAGAGTGCAGATGTACTCATTCTTATAAATGGGCGTAATGGCTTGACAACTTTGATTTATTGTCAAAACAAAACAGGCATATTTCATGTTAGGTCTATATTTTAAGTTATATAGACACTGGTATTAAGATATATAGATATAGATACTGGTCTTGAGATATATATAAATGACAGGAATATGTTTTCTCAACGTTTAGCTGATGATATATGAGGTCGAGCATCCATCTGAATTTAAATAACTGGTCATGTCTAAAGTTTCACTGCCATTTTAAGTGAAAAATATACCTCCGTATTTAAAAGTGACCGGTCCCTAAAAGAACGTTGACGCATATTGTTTGAACACGTGACCAGTGTTATAACCTATCTGTCCTCCAAATTTGGTGAAGAAATCTTTGTTTAATCTCATGTTATAGCCAAAAGACTTAACACAGATGATTTTTTTAGCAAATGACTCAGACAATCAAGGAAAAAAAGGTTGGCACACTTTGTCTTAATTACGGAAAAAACCCGCCCCTCTCCCCGGAGGCAATGTTGATCCGAGTCATATTATATTATCAGAAGCCATGGTAGGTCCCCCAACATTGATTGATGGGGGATGGGGAAGGATATAAGAAAGGGGGAGACTTTTGCTTTCTATTAAACAGTGCTATGTCCCAAGTCTGATCTCAATTGCGAGCACAGGGATATTTGTAATAAGTTGCGTCAAGTGTGCCAACTATTATTTTCCTTGATTGTCTGAGCGAAATCCTAAATTCACCATCTGGGATCGGTTTTTTGGCTATAACTTTAGAACCAAATGCCCAATGCTAATGAGGTTTTGCACGATTATTGTAGGGTATATTGTCAACATTCCCAAAAAGTTACAAGTATCAATTACGTCATTTAGGGATTGGTCAGTCAATACTTAGGCAACATATACGTCAAAACATGTTATTTTTACAATTTATTTTCATTGGATGTGAAACAAAATGTTGAAGAACAATTATAGTTCGTATATGTATTAATTGATTTCTAATCAACATTTGATAGACGGCATATAAAGTCAGACAAAAGTGTATTAGGGACTGGCCATTAATTACTAAAGCTGTCTCTGTATATTAAATGTGTGCCACTATAGGTCTATAATAGGCCTTGCAATTGTTATAGTTCATGCAAACATTACTATCTTCAGAAGATAGCAATTAATGACACGATGCCATGTTATGTTCCTAGCATTAAAATATATAATCATGGAAAATAATCATAATAACATTTATTTACAAAATAAATAAAGCCACATAAACAGAATGGCTAATACAAACAAAGATAGAAGAACGAAAAGTCACTTTGTGTATTAGGGACTGGTCATTATTTACTAACGCTGTCTCTGTATGTTAATTGTGTGCGACTATAGGTGTATAATAGGCCTTGTCATTGTTATAGTACATGCAAACATTACTATCTTCAGAAGATGACACGTTGTGTTCTTAGCATTGAAATATGAAATTATGGAAAATAAATAAAGTCACATATATCAAATAATGCGCCATGAAGACAAAACTCTAAGATAACGTGCCGATTATGTAAAAAATGGACTTTATGATCGTTTAGAAATAAGCTTAGAGGCACACACAAGAAGAAGAAAAATAGAAGCTTGGGCAAGGATTCGAACCTGGGGCCGCGGCGTGGAAGTCTCATATGTTAACCACTACACCAAGCGGGCGTGTGTGCATGTTGTAATTGAATTATACGCTATCAATACACGTGCATTGATATTGCAGCGGTGAACCATTGCAACGGTACACCATTACAACTCATCAAATTTCTCATTATTATGAAATGCAAAACTTTTTTTCTCAATGGATTAGTGTTTAGTGGACAATGTGAAACTCGTAGGCTATCTTTTAGAAGAAATGAATCGCATCTTCGGTATGTTTCAACGGTTCACCCCTGCTGAAATAAACATATATGACTATAGATTTATATTATTTCAGCAATGGTACACCGTTGAAAGGTAGGTATGCGGTGCTTAATCTTTGCTTAAAAAGGGTCTATACGAACGGTATTTGTCCTCTAATCCCTTATCCATTGAAAAATCAGTTCTGTATTTCGTAACAATGACACATTTGATGAATACTTATGGTGAACCGATGATCCATTGCGATGACAATACACGAGCATTGATAGCGTATAATTCAGTTACAATATGCACACACGCCCGGTTGGTGTAGTGGTTAACATATGAGATTTGCACCCCGCTGTCCCGGGTTCGAATCCTTGTCTAAGCTTCTATTCGATAATGATTTATTTGTTGCTTCTTTTTTCTAACAATCATGATTTGCATTATTTGTTTTTAATCAGCACTATCATTGTGTCTTCTATTTCTTGAATAATCATAATGTCCTTGATTTTGGTACCGAAAGAGTGCAGATGTACTCATTCTTATAAATGGGCGTAATGGCTTGACAACTTTGATTTATTGTCAAAACAAAACAGGCATATTTCATGTTAGGTCTATATTTTAAGTTATATAGACACTGGTATTAAGATATATAGATATAGATACTGGTTTTGAGATATATATAAATGACAGGAATATGTTTTCTCAACGTTTAGCTGATGATATATGAGGTCGAGCATCCATCTGAATTTAAATAACTGGTCATGTCTAAAGTTTCACTGCCATTTTAAGTGAAAAATATACCTCCGTATTTAAAAGTGACCGGTCCCTAAAAGAACGTTGACGCATATTGTTTGAACACGTGACCAGTGTTATAACCTATCTGTCCTCCAAATTTGGTGAAGAAATCTTTGTTTAATCTCATGTTATAGCCAAAAGACTTAACACAGATGATTTTTTTAGCAAATGACTCAGACAATCAAGGAAAAAAAGGTTGGCACACTTTGTCTTAATTACGGAAAAAACCCGCCCCTCTCCCCGGAGGCAATGTTGATCCGAGTCATATTATATTATCAGAAGCCATGGTAGGTCCCCCAACATTGATTGATGGGGGATGGGGAAGGATATAAGAAAGGGGGAGACTTTTGCTTTCTATTAAACAGTGCTATGTCCCAAGTCTGATCTCAATTGCGAGCACAGGGATATTTGTAATAAGTTGCGTCAAGTGTGCCAACTATTATTTTCCTTGATTGTAGATCGACATTTCGATGAATCTTTTCGGAACAATTTGGTACCAAACATAAAAAGATAAATCATTATTAACACCATTTAATAAAAATCTGTGACGTTTCCAAATGTGCAAGCGGCGAGAAAATGCAGTGTGTGAATGGCCGGGAATGAAAGGGATATTGATCACAGGGTGCAACTGCCTTGGTTCGTGCCTGAACGAGTGGGCTATTTGATTGTGAACAGGTAACATGTGGTCTTTTCGCCCCGCATAGTTTGTTGAAAATGTGAATTTGGAAAAGGCATTTCATTAAATGGTGCTAATCATGGCTTGTCTTTGTTGCTTGGCGGCAAGTTTGGTACCAGATTGTGCCTATTAACAGATTCATCCAAATGTCTATCTAGCCTGCTTGGTCAAAAAATAATTGGAAGTTACTTTATGGGACATCAACAAAGTGTATGACTTTCTTTTGTTGAGCACTTTATCAGTAAAACATGTGTACAAAAGAGGAATAATGTTAATGTGTATTTACCTATTACATTGTACACAATAGGAATACAATCTGCAAAATGTGTACCAAGTATTAAAGGTAGATGTTCTGATTGCTGGCCTGATTTTCAACTTGATGTTTTCTATTTTACATGAAAGGTCGTCCTTAAAATTGTCGCATTCCAAAGTTTGAGTTGCGTAACTCCAATGGTGCTTATTTTAGAAGCACAAGGTCACAAGATATTTGCCCATTGAGTGAGTATTAACACTAAAATTTTACAGACATAATGAGAATAATATGGGGATTCTTCTGATATCAAAATAGCTTGATGTGAAAAAAGCCAAAGCCCCAAAAAGTGATCAGAACATACACCTTTAAGCTTATGACAAGACATTCAAAGGTGATCAAAACGTCCCATTGATATTGATTACATCAGGAACAATAGGCACCAATCATTCTTTGTTGCACATGTTTCTACTTCCAATCATGACCTTTAAACTTCCATTTCAACTTCTTGCGACAAAAAACCCAATAATCTTGCTATAGATTACTATCGACTAACGTCATTATTCAATTTAATTTGTTCACATACCATTTGGCACAGCTAAAGCCAGTGTCCAGAGACTTTTAAAAGAAAATAAACAAATATACTTAAATGCAATTGTTTTGACAGAATGATAACATCCCGTAGTAATGAATACATGCATTAATGGATCATTATTTAAGCTCTAATAGGCTTAGTAAGCAATTCTAAATTGAAGGAAGTTTGTCACACAGAGCATTTCAAAATAAACGGTTTCACTACCAAAATAAGAAAGTACAGGCACTTTCACCTCAGAAATGCCATAATAATATATTAAATATATTTTCATGTTATTTTCACCCCTAAAATTTGGTCATATTATGACAGGCTCAAAAGTCAAATTTATTAACGGTTTCAATAGTAACTTGGCAGCATTATTAGACAAAATACAGGATATTTCAGGCATTGTTCCTGGTCTTGTTGGTGATTGAATTGCAAGGTTATCATAGATGGCATCTGTGATTAAACTTCCTCACCACATTCACCATACAGAATTGCCAATTACAAATGAATATCCATAATAGGTTGTATGCATTCAACTTTAGTTTTGGAATACGTTGCGCCTCTGCAAAGAAGATTTCATCACATGACCACTGATTTCTGTAACAGTGTCTACTGGTTCCCATTGACATTACATTGCAAAGAAAGGCTTATTATTTTGTTAAACAAGGGTCTTTAAAGAAAGTGTCCAGCAAGCACAACATTGTGCATTATATGTTAGTAAAATAATTATCAAGCCCAAATCACGAAGTTATATAGAACAAAACATCATACTTATCATTAAAATGAATAAAAAACTGCCATCTCTCAACATGCCATTTTTAAAATTCGCGGTGATCGAAAGTCCCGGGATCAATGACGTCATGGTTATTGGTGCTCAAATTTACGCAAGTGCATTGTATAACTATGACTTCATTGATGCCGGGACTTCCGATTGCCGCGAATTTTAAAAATGGCATGTTGAGAGATGGCAGTGTTTATTCGGTTTTTAAGATAAGTATGATGTTTTGTTCTATATTACTACGTGATTTAGGCGCGATAATTCATTTTCAAACATATAATGCACAATGTTTTGCTTGCCGGACACCTTCTTTAAGAAAATCCTGCTGCAAGTAGTACAATTGATATGACTTCAATTCTTGTTTTTCTTAAAGACCCTTGATTTTTTGAATAAATATCTTATTTGGGACTCAACTTCATTTCATATCTAGAGCCAAATTTGCCTATATGTACTAGATGGTGGAATATCAAGACGACCTCCAGCTACTTTAACACATGTTTGGCTGGGAGAAAAGCCCTGTTGCCAGTGTAGTGTTGCCAGAGTGTTGCTGAGCATGCTGGACTGCACAAGAAATCTTCTTTGACCATTCTGTAAACATCTGATACATATCTCACTGTCAAATCATATGATCAATCAAAACTTGTGATATAGTGTGCAACACTATGCAGTGTTCTCTTTTGTTTTTCCCCTGTTCGGTCTTTCCTTCTCACTTTCAGTCTCATTATCTCGATTACAAACATTTAACAAAATCACAAGCTTAGACAGGATACCATTACATTGCTGAGATCTTTATTCTCTTTAAAATTCACATATTCTGTATCTTTTATACAGATATGGGAGTGATACGGTTTGTTTTACATGTAATACAATACATGATTTATGACAATTTTTATCAAATATTTAATAGAATTCTTGACATTCAATATTCTGTCTATCATGTGAAAATAACTATAGTAGATTCATACATATTAGCCTATCAGTTTCAGATTTGGACCTATTCCATTTAACATGAGAGGAACCACAATGGACCAATCATGACAATTGCAGCATTGTTTAGGATACTTTTGGTTTAGCTGCGATATAATGGACTTCAAAGCTTTGAAGCAACTTACTCATCCACAAATATCACATGTTCATGCATGAATTTAAACTACCCAAACGTGTCATCTGAACAAGTGACACATAGTGATCACCATTTCTTCTCGTGCTGTGTATTGGAAATGAGACTTTTGAAAATAGGAAATTGTTCTTTAAATGGTGCTAATCATGGTTTATCTTTGTTGTTAGGGGGCAAATTTGGTATCAAATTATACCTAAAAGATTCATCTAAATGCCTATTTAGCCTGTTTGGTCAACACAAAATGTAATGTAACTCAAAATGACATAAACAAAGTGGTATACTTTCTTTTGTTGAACCCTTTACTACAATGGTTTATGATTCTACTATGGCAACACATAGATTGTTGACATCAAGCCAGACTAATAAAGAGTCACTGCATGAAATATTTGTGTTTCCTAAAAACATGTCCCCAACATATCGCCTGTATCGCACTCTCTGAACATGTTTTTCAACTTGTCCCTTTTCATACACTATCATCTATTGATAGGAACTAGTGTGGTTTTTGAAAAACAAAGCTTATTATTTTTAAAAAAAACTCATGATTTTTCATGAATGAAGCAACATTTCAGAAATTCTACATACTCTCAAATAATAGTGATATTGAATGATCAAAAACCAACTACTTAACATGATGTATTTTGATTACTGTAAAACAACTTAATTTCCTAGCAATTTAATTCGCTAGGAGATCCAATTCGTCAAATTAAATTGCCGCCAATTACATTATTTATAATGGTTTTATATATAGGAAGATGATATACATTAGTGAAATTAAATGGCCGCCAAAAGTTGACTAAATGTTAGTTTGCTAAATTAAGTTGCCGTGAAATTAAGTTGTTTTACATTATTCCTGATATGATAATCAAATATAATTTTAAAAGAACTAAATAAATATCCCCCCTTCCTCTCCACTACTTCTTTCTCTTCTGTTTTCCCTTTCCTTTTTGTGTTTGTCCCTTCTTCCCTTTTGGATGATTCCTGTGTCGTTTTTTGAGACCTTGACTGGATGGCCTTTTGCCCGGACCGCCACCACCGTGTGGCAACTTAGCTCCCATTTTCCTTTTTATTTTAGTCTTGTCATCTGTCCCTCTCACCCATGTGTCTCGCTTCATTTCCCAGTCAAGCTGCTTCATATCTGTACAAAGAAAAGCGCAAGGTCAAAAAATAAAATATAACTCATTTTGATTACAAATATTAACAGACATATGCATATTTTTGGTAGAGATATTGAGAATGATACACTTGTCTTTAATGAGGAGGGTACCTGAGCAAGTTGAATAAAAACCTGGTAAATAATACCCATTTGCAAAATTGCTCAAAAATCAGTTAAATTAGCCATTTTTGGGATTGGAAAGCCCTTAGATATCAGTCAGGGGTTTCGGAGCTCCAGTGGTATGTTATCCTTCACATCATTATCAAAATAATTCCAAGCAGCATCCCATCCTTGCTGACCTCAAAGCAACCAGTCCAGAAGCACCGAGTATTTTAAGTATACCACCACATACCCCGTTTTCATACTGGACTCACAATTGGAGCACTGTGAATATTCAATAGATAAATCCCATCATCAACATACCTGCTTTGTCCTTATTAGCCATAGCTTGCAGACCAATGTTGTCAAATTTGGCACCTACATGCTCATCCATCAAAGTTCCGAACTAAATAAAGAGTGATAAAGAAGAAAATATATATTTTTGTAAACCATAAGTGACAAGTATTTACTTTGGTTCACAACATTTTCTATATTGTTTGCTTAGAGATGTAACCGAGTAAATAAATAGACCTGGGGTGGGGGCACTTGCATATATTGGCTGTATAGATATATTCAGCCCGTAGGACCACGTTTTCAAAATTTGCATTATATAAAGCCTTCACTACCCCACTTGATTTGAGGCAGGTCGATTAGTTCCCAAGGCCCCCTCAGTTTACACCCCCAACAGCTTTACACCCTCAACAGCCCCCACCCCAGAACACATTGCATCCTTATAACCTGAAAGTCCACCTAACCAGTAGTTTGGGTGGCTCAGCATTCGGCTGAAGTATCGGAGAAGTCCAGCAACACCAGATAAATCCTCTTGATTTATTATTCATATTTCTTTAGAATAAATTAAAACATGGCCCCATATAAAGGATATTCAAAAACATTCAAAAATGATACATCTGTCATTAAGTCAATCAAGTTCAAGACAAAATCCACTCCCTCACCTCCTCAGCAGTAGCACTGAGATGAACACTTTCTCCTCGTCCTTGTTTCTTGGCTTTCTTTCCTCCTTTGCCTCCTTGTTTCGTCATCTTTCTTTTCTTGCCACCTGTCTTCATATTACCATCATCTGAATCTTGCTTCTTGGCCTTGGTCTTTGTCTTAGCCTCCTTCAGTTTTGGTTTTGAGGATGGTCCCAAATCTATAACAAAGAGGAGTGGTTATAAGAGTCAAACCAGTTATACAGATTATCATTTTTGAAGGAGTACAGACTAACCTTAATAAGAAAGAAAATGTGAAGGATCCTTGAACACATGGTTCAATGAATTAACTTTCTAAACCATCATCACCATCATCATATCAATCATGACTGATACCTATTGTTGGTGGAGCACCATTTTGTCTATTTTGTAACATGCGGATTTGCAGAATTTTGTAACATGCAATTTGCAGAAGAGATAGGTAGTCCAATGGATCTTTGACGGCTACGTTTACGTTTCCCATCCATAGTTCATATGGATGATCACCTTTTCTAAGTTTTCTCCATCTCTTCTTGGTAATTTGCTGCAAAATTATCGTATTGCAAAGGGTAGTTTGGTCTCCAAACTTGGCTTGATCTCCAAACTTGGCTTGATCTCTAAATTTGGCTTGGTCTCCAAACTCGGCTTGGTCTCCAAACTTGGCTCTTGACCAATTCCTTGGTCTTACACTCTTTCAATGATATACCTCAGTTTTCTCCAACACCAACAGCATGTCCCAAAATGACCATTTCAATTTATACCCTCACATCCCCCAATACACCAGCACTTCAAACCTACCATCATCGGAATCACTTGCACCAAATCCTTCTTCATCAAAGTCTTCCGCCCCTTCCATCTTAAACCCATCATCCTCTGCCCCGCTCATATCGCTATCATCATCCAGGTCAGGGTTGAGATAATTCTCATCGTCACTATCGGATGCCACTTCATCATCATCGTCATCTTCCTCATCATCATCTGAGCCATCTGATCTCTTGCTCTTTTTCCTTGTAAATTCGCTGTAGATCAAATGATACATGAAAAACATTCACTCACTGTATGTCGAGTATAACCGTGGGAGATGTTGTCTGTTACTTACTATATAAGTAGTAGGCTCAAATAAATTTCAAAATGCCTTTTCAGGTGTCATAGAAAACATTGATCTGAAATTAGATGGCCATCACATTTGCAAGGTTTTAATCATTTGTAGAGAAACTAGAGACAATATAGGGATATAGCTACAATTTCTGCAGTACTCTGACTTAAGCAAATGAGATTAGCTTGTCACCGTTTTTAAAGGCTGATGAACTAGCGAACTGATTGTTATAGTGATGTACGTGACTAAAGTCAGTGACGTAACTAGGGTTTTTTCATATTGGGGGGCAAGAAATAAAAGTGAACTGACAAAATGTTGCCGACGAAACAAATGCGAGCGTAGCACCTGAAAATGTTGGACTTTACATCTGTTTGTGCTATGATTGAGGTACATTTCTGCTTTAAACAAGCTTCTACCAACAAATATTCCATTTTTGGGACACATGCGCCCGCAGCGCGCGAACATTTTTCTGTCTGTGTACTTTTGACCATCATAATTCCATGATTCCTCTTATCAAATGAACCGACAGTGCCAATCTCAACCGACAGACTGTCGATATGTGGGGGAGGGGGTGGGGGATCGCCACTGACTTAAGTAAGCCTAAGTCACAGGTAGCAATATAAAAGTTACACTTACCCAGCAAAATCAAAGCCATCCTCATCCTCACCTTTTCTTTCCATTTCATCTAAAAACATTAAATGTTTAAAAATGCTATCAATGTTTGACAATGTCATAAATATTTCATCAATTATTTAAAACCTTATTGGTAATTTGCATTATAAATACTTGGCATTTAGCACATTCCATTTGCTAATCTTCAAAAGCAAAGCCAACCTTTTCAGTCATATGAGCGTTTCTTGTAAATACAGAAATACTTTAAATGATCACAAAGAAGTTAGAAATCCAAAGGTATCAATATTATATATCAATATTATAAAATTTGGTATCATTTTAAAGCTTACAATATCCTCTACAATTTAAATTTAGTGGTCTTGATATAACCTGTAAACTGTTAATTCTACATTACAAGAAATAATCAGAGGCGAGTGTTGAAAACATGAAAGCTAAAATAAATTCAAGACTAAAAGGGTTAAAGAAATTCGGTTATGTAAACACAAATATAGCTCGGTATTTAATGAAATTTACAAGGCCCATTCAATGATTTAATAATGAAATAAAACATGAAATTAACAGATCATAGACAAAAACCATTATTGAATTTTTAAGAGTTCTATCATTATTTAAGCATTAGTGCTGTCAGGAACACAAATCAGAAGCGATATATGCAAAAAATACAGGTATAGGCATCTTTGAATTTAAGGTAGAATCCCCCTTGAGAAGTATTAAATGCCAAAATAACCTCAAAATACAGAATGATGATTCTATTGTAACTACTAAATATATGCATCTCCATCCTTTCCAATGCACATTACCTAGTATTTTGTCAAATTCCTCATCACTGACATCGCTGTCCATCGCTTCTTCTTCTGACCCAAGACTGTCATCCTCATCCTCATCCTCATCATCACTGCCGCCAGCCTTCTTTTTATCCTTCGTACGTGCTAATTGTTTACCCTGCTGCTGGAAGAACCTGTAAAAAATACACAATATTTTACGGAGATAGGAGATCAAAAAATATATATATCCCTGTATTGTACAAACTTTTTATTTTTTTTTTATTTTTTTTTTAGTGGTATTTGTCATTTGTTGTTGTTGAGACATGTGTTAGTATTTATGAAGATACTAACTTTCAATGAAAATAGGAATAAACCTCGATTAAAGGACACAATATGTGACCCGTCACATCAAAATGGACATGTTGGAGGCCAGAGTCAATTCTGAGTTATTAGTATGACTTGAAAGAGAACATTTTAAGTTTTGAAATGATACCATGTTGAATGTAATCGGACTTTGTAATCACAAGATATGAATTGAAGAAGCATATTTGTTTCTATTATTTTCTTTATATTTCACCAAATATATTGCCCTCTATCTCAAAACTGTGTTTGCCGACAACATGTCCTTTTTGACGCGACTGGTCACATATAAGCTTTCATACATTTTACGCAATGCAAACTCTGTGTTTATATCATTACATTTCACAATCTTGCAAACCCTTTATGTTCTAAAAAAAGGTTACTAAATCATTCAAATACTCAAAAAGTTAATAAAGCCAAATAGGTGCTAAATAAATGTTTTCAGAAATATCTGTCTTTATTAATCATAAACCCTAAGCATGTTTTTGACAATTTAACCATCATGGGAGACAACGTGCATCAAACCCGGGCTGCTGGCGTGGAAGGCAGACACCTAACTTATTGCGCTAACGGGAGAGCTCGAAACCATTTGATAACTTGCCGGATCACGCCACGACATAGACTCGTGAAGCATGCAGTACAGCAGCTATTTGCTGAGGCTATTTGTGGCCTCTGGGAAGGTAAGGGTTAATCTACATTCATCTTCATCTTACCTGTGAAAGAATAACTCGTCTATTGGAATCTGATCCTCTGGTGTGTCAATAAACCTCTTGCTATTGACAGCCATTTGTCTCAAAGAAGTGGGCATGTATTTCTTGGTTTGAGGTTGTAAAACAGAAACTTTCTTCTCTGTGGACACAAATACAGACAAAAACATTTATAGTTATAAGAATTTAACAGTTTCGCAGTTTTATACAATTGGTCTGAAATTTCTTCTTAAAAAAATTAAGATTTTGATGTAATTTTTGGATAAAAAAATTCCCAGACATTCATGCCTATCTGGAAAGTCCATATGCCTGTGGAACAGGGTGGGGTTTTTTTCTTTCTTTTTTGCCTTCGTGCCTTCACGTCTATTCACTTGAGTCAATGCCTTCATATAGATAAACAACTAAACATTAAAGAGGCAAACATTTTGTGGATCACAATGAAAATGAAATATTATACTTTTGCATAGGTCAGAAAATACAAGCCAAGAAGAAACTATAATTGTTCATTGGCAAGTTTTCTATGACCATAGACTATAGTCTATTTCATTTCCATGAGACAGTGACGTCACTGTGTCATTCACTGATCCTAGTGAATGAACATGTGCGTGTAGAATCACAGAAGGTATATACGGGTGCGATAAAGTTAAGTCAATGTCCAGAGGAAGATAATTAGACTATACCTGTACAGGGTTCGGTTTTTGCCATTTTTGCTGGCAAAAAGGGCAAAAACCTATTTTTGCCAGGTTTTTGCCAAAAAGTGGCAACAACTGGCAAAAACTAGGAAAATCCTATACATAGCTAGGAACATAATACGTCAGAAAACACATAAACAATTAAATACAATATTTAGTGAATCATTTCAGCCAACATTTGGTTTCACCAAATCCCTAAAATTGAAAACAAATACATGAAATTTACATGACAAATTTGAGTCAAATGTACTGGTACCATTGGAAAGGATGTACTGGTACCATTGGAAAGGAAAGAGCTTGCCATAGCAACTCCAGCAAACTTAATCCATTAATGTTTTACATGTCTTATATATACACTCAGGCTTTTGAGATGAATTCACCAATTTTGAGCATTTGGCCACTACATTTTTTTAGTTTTTGCCATTTTTGCCACTTAAAGGTATTTTTGCTAGACGGTTAAAACTGCGGTTTACACCGTCCGCGGCATAAACATGGGAACCCTGTACCTGTGTCTGTCTGCTTGGGGTTCTTGTAGACAAAACGATCCAGAAACTTCATGAGTGTAAAGTCCTGCAGTGGGTTGCCTGTGTAAGTAATGGTGTCACTACGCATCAGTGCTTCAGCAAATAGTATCACAGAGGGATGGTAGTGTTTGGTCAACTGTGGAGAGAGAAAGACATAACAGATCATATCATTAATATACCAATATCATTTAATACCTACTGTTTTACACGCTATACTATTGCTAAACAACCAATTTATACATGCTATGCTACAGCTAAACAAGAAGAACCAGGGTGCAATATATGCCATTTTTTGTGTAGCAACAAGTGCTATACAATATTAATTTTGTGTAGCGATTGCCAAATTTTGCATAGCATTTTATCAATATGTAATCCAAGCTCAGATAAATCACCTGTCCGATTACACGGTACCGTGTAAGTAGGCATGCGCACGTTACACGGTTCAACCGTGTCGCGCAGGAAATGGTATCAAAATAATTTCCCAAATCTCGTCTATAAAAATATGGTTACATTTATAGCATATGATTTATATTTTATGACATATGACTCTTCAAAAACGTGCATAGACTTTTGGGACACCCTGTATAACCCCGTGACCCGTAACCGTAAGCAAAATACAGTATACGTGTACACGATCTAGATTTTACAACACGAGTCGCGATTGATTTCATAATTGTTTACATCTTCTTACGATGCGCCATTTTGTTATATGATTCCTTGTGTTCGTGGTGCACCACTAGTTTTATTCCAAGTCATTTTTGTTGGCGCCTTTTCGTAACACTCGGCGGCATGGGAACAAGACTAGCATCAGAAGTGATGTCATGATTATATAACAAAGTTCTGCGCACATACGTGTAAAGCAATGGGGTTTTTAACTTTGACGAAAACGAAATATGAACTGCTAATACTTGAGGATTTATCATACTTTTGTTAGTTATTTGAAGATGAAACTCAAACTTTGTAGGTTTGGCTTTGATGGTGCGTGAACAAAGATCAAGTAGGGAATCTTTTTGAATCGCATTTTTTGCGATATAATTGGGAAATTAAGTAGAAATTGTTCAAAACTGTGTCGCATTTCGCGATGCGATACCGGATATATTGCACCCTGAGAAGAACACAATATTTCTTAAGGCAGCATGATGCGACTTACTTCATTTTGGCTGTGTATTGTCAGACATGTACATACTTAAAGGGAAGCGGTCATGGTGAGGATTCTAACGAAAATTGAACAGCGCGCGGCGACTATTTGAATCTAAACAAGTTGGACATTGGCGCAGTCTGTAATTGTTCTATGTATGTTTACATGCAAGCGATATTGTGTGCGACTATACAACAATCTCTTAACCCAATGTGGGTGGCACGCTCAATCAACCATCCTTCATTTGATTGAACGCATTTTCTATCGTATGATGTAAGTGATGTATTAGTTATGAGCTAAGGTTTAGCTGGTACAAAATCGTCATCAGCGGTTTCTTTTCCTCACTATGCGCTATTCCCTTTAACATAGCTTAGTAAGAATGTTTGCAGAATTAACATATCTTTGGGCCTCTTAACATATCAATTTTGAATCTCCTTGTAATCTCTGCATTATTTTCCGTTATATGTTCATTAGCCAAAAGCACATAAATATTACTAAACCATTTTCACAAACAATTGTTTTATAACCTTAATGCAACTACAATATTATCTATTTGCACTGTTTAAAATCATCTACAAAACATACAAATAAACAACAATATGAGTGAATTTACCTTTTGTAGTTCCCATAATGCACTGCCTTCTGCTCCACAATACAGCGGGTTCCGACTTAGAGGGTCATAAGTAACTTTGGTATCTGTGGATTGAACATAATTACACAATTAAAAAGACATAGTGACACCATTGATAATTATAAGAAATTGATTGATAATTAAAGAAATTATGAAATGATCAATATAGTAAGAGGGCGGCAATGAATCTCAACAGGAAAAAGGGCAAATATTTTGTTTAACATAGAACATTCCTGCACATTGCAAAGAGTAAAGGTAGTCACTGATTGCTCCAACATTATTCACAGGGGAAATACGGTACTTAGTTCCCAGGCATGTATCAAGACAGGGTTCCCAGCATTTCACAAGACCAAAATTCCCTGAGTTTTCCCTGATTTTTCCCTGACAAATTTATATTATTCCCTGAGAAAATATTTTCACTTTATCGGAAGTTGGGAAGGCAATAATTATGTGGATTGGTTATTAACATATATAGGCAAAATTTCTAGTTTTTTCCCCTAAAATGGTCCAGAAAACATTCCTGAAACCATGTTGTTAAGCTTGAATAGCAGTGACGTATAGGTAGATTATTCATATTGGGGAGACGAAAAATGAAAATGAACCAACAAAACTTTTGTGAGCCAAGAAATGCACGCGTAGCGCGCGAATTTTTTTGACTTTACACCTATTCATTGCCTGGAAATGTGTTAAGTCACACTACATATGCAGTTATGCACACAAAAAAGCCACCATAGCCAGTCAGTCAATGGATAAAACTTAGACAGAAAAATACCAAAATAATTACCCACTTGAGCCATCAAATTCCCTGAGTATTCCCTGAGTTTCTGTCTTTTTTTTCAAATTCCCTGAGTTTTCCCTGTCTGGAAAAAGTTATTTTGATTTTCCCTGATTTCCCTGATTTCCCTGAGTGGCTGGGAACCCTGCAAGACTACCGGAATAAATTACATCATGTGGAGGCCGTGCAACACTTTTCTACCATGTTTCATTTTTGTGCCTATTTTTTAATTGAAAGATAAAAGGGGGCGGTAACATTACCTGTCCTTAAAATTACCCTCCCCTAAACTGTAATAAGCATAACCCAGGGGCGTGGTTTTGGGAATAAATAAAACTATCACAGGAGGAAAATGGGTCAAATTTTGGGGAAACCTGGCAAATCTGGCTCTGCTGGCGCCAGGAACCTGCGTGGCAGTTCCACGTCTATCCACTCGAGCCAACAAGTTGGCTTGGAAAATCTTCCTAATCCTCCCCATATGATAGCCCACCTGGGAGGTGCTGTAGGGTTAAGCAGTCATCCTCAATGTCACACTTAGTACTTACCCTCCTTGGCCAGTTTATGATGTACCCATGATGAAGTGGTAGACTGTTGTGTGTCTTTTGCAGATGAATCCTCATCCTTTGGTTCATCCACCATCTTAGATTTTTTGTCTTTGTCGTCATCTTCATCACTCTCCGCAGGAATGTCTACAAAATGTTCTTCCTCATCACTCTCCCCAGGGATATCTACAAAATGTTCCTCCTCATCATCACCCTAACAATCAAACAAGGAGAGACATTACTTCAATTTCTCTACAAAATAGTGGAAATATGACAGAAACTAAAATGTGCGATTGCTGGACTCATCTTATACCAAAAATAATACTCTTACATGCTCATGTCTATATACAGATTTATTCACAATTATTCATACCCTTTGAAAAATATGAGTTTTTACTTTTTTCTCATATCTATACCAACTGGAGTGGTGGAACTTTCAGTTTACACAAAAGACCAAGAATTGTGTTTTTATGCCTGTCCAAAATTATTCATACCCCATACCAAGTCTCAGGATTGATGCCATTTTGACAAAGAGCTAGAGTGTTGTCCTATAATATCCCTCACTGTACATTCAATAGGACACAATTGTAATGCATCGGCATTGTATGCACACATCACACACAAATGCTCATTTTGCTATGCTATTTTGTTGATGGGAAACCTCACATACCACAATTTGTGGTTCAAGCTGTAAATTGTGATACTTATACATTCAGATATTTCCCATAATAGTTACCTCTGCAAACAAAGCAAAATGTCAAGAGTAACAAATATTTCTAATAGGACTCCCTTTTTTATGAGTTTAAACCAAGTATTCTTTCACTTACCTCAACAACGTGCATGATTGTCTTGAGACCAGGCTTCAAGCGCATTAATTCCGAGATGAGAAAGAGAGCGCCACATATGAACGAGGGCTGTTGGGATTCACACACTTGCAATATCCTCTTCACAAATGCCTGTAATGTATGACAAGAAAGAAAAACAAAATAAATTAAACTTAATAAATTCCTAAACAATTCTGTTTATAATTTCAATCACCAATCATTTAAGCTGGGAAGTTTTTACATTTTATCTTAAAAATCTTGTCTTTTTTGGCTTTGAATCTTGCTTAGACTACACTCTTAGTTTTTTTGTTTCAATTATCAACAAATTTATAATATTTTTAAAAATATTTATTGTATCAATCCTGAAAAAAAATATGATCAAAACGGTTCTGCTCTCAACATATTGTTATTTATCAGATAATTTCAATATCATTAACATCATCACTTCCAGGTTATCCAAGAACACCACCCATTTATTGACAACATTTAAAACAGGAGAATTATTCAAATAAGCAGGTACCTTATTTCTCTTAACTTGTACGTCAGCCTTCAGAGTCTGGTATAGTAGATTGAGAAACATAGGCTGACGAGGCGAATTCTCCAAGGTTGGATCCAGTAACTTCTTGTACAGGGCAGAGTAGAACCGGTCAGAGATTGAGTACCTGATTACAGAAATAAATAGAAAAAATATCATATCATGTGAAGAAAACTTGAATCACTGCCAAATTCATAAAATAAAAACATAATTAAATAGCCTATTTTAATAGCAATACAACTTTACGGCAGTAACTCAAACCTGTATCGATGAATTTTCATTGAGTTCTGACTATCTAGTGTTTGAGTTTAATCTTTATGGTCTTGAGAATCCCTGATTTTGTAGCAAAGGTGACTTTGGCTTGAAAACGCTAAAACGCTTGTTAGGAAAAAAATTGTCACTTCTTTAGAAGCTCAATTGTATACAAAGTAAGATAACATGATCACAAATAGATTTCTAGAATAGACCATAAAACAAGGGTTTTTCTCAGCAAATTTCCTCAGATGTTCAAAAACACAACCTCTTTCCCTTTTTGCCACTTCTGACATTCTGAGCAATGTACATGTGATCAATTCACTTCTGTGAAATGCTACAATGTTAACTCATTTTTGGGACAAAATATGATAGCTGCCTCTTACCTTTCTCCCAGGATTTGTTTGAGCAGAAGCAGTGACTGTACACCAATATTGAATGGTGACTTGTGGACCACTTTAAATAGTGTATTGACCTCTACCTCCATTTTACTATCATCAACTGGAAAAAATAGGAACAATTAAAAACATTATACTACTACAGGTATGTTTCAAGGTTTAACTGAAGTATTTTGGTCCATTAGTTGGACCTGCTAACTACTTGCAATTAATGGGTATATTGAAAGTATTTTCTTTCAAGATTCCACATTAAAAAACAAGAAAAAAACAACATCAACAACATTACTTCATAACAATGACTAGTAGTAGGCATAGCACAATGCACACACACAGAGTCTGCCACTGGGAGCATTACACCAGTGAACAACAACATATGAAGAGCTGTAGTTGCAAAAGGGCCTACATCCACTTCTACCTGTTACTCATTTTGCATTATTGAATAGCTTTGAATGGATGGCTATTCACGATGTGGAATGTGGCTTGTATTGTTGCCTCAATTGCCTCATGAAGACAGCCAAACAATATTTTGATTAATTAATAATGCAAAATGAGTAACATGTACGAGTGGTCTGTAAGCCCCTATGTAAAACAATCTCTTCATTTAATGTATGCAGCTCCACTTTGAAAAACACCCCTATATAAAATTAATTATCCTCACATTGTCTACTCCCTATAGGGCAGTGAGCTTGCCATATATGGTAGTCATGACCTTACACTATATAACCTTGATTCAGGTATAAATACTTATCATCAGGTTTTTTAGTTAGGACTGTTTTTACCAATTTTCGAAATTTGCCCTGAACTTGAATATATTGGTCGATTTAAATAAACCTAACCTGAGATATTGTACTAAACACTTCAATCAATTTAGTGATATGCTCAGATTTTGCATCCTTTGAGTGGACAATGTGAGGAAAAGACTGAGAATTTAAATATTTAAGAAATGGAAAAGCTTGTTTAATTTCTAAATCCATCAATATTTGTCAATCAAATTGGGTATACATGTTATATATCTATTACCTATCACTCTTGTGATGGGAAAAAAATTGTCGGACATTGCTCATTTGCATATTAATGACTTGAATAGATAATTAGCTAATTTGCATATTTAACGAGCTTATGAAACTAAATTATAGTTCACATCTGGATTTATAACATTTACGCATATTAATTAGCTGGACTTAGTCACTTTTTTGATTGCGGTCAGTAAAACTGGTCAACATGACCAATTTCACTAGGTTATTTTAGCTTAATGCAATATAATTTTACCATATTTTTTTAATAAACATGGTATATAGATATTCAATTGTTAAGAAATATGTGTAAATGGTGTTTTCAATGTTACATTATTAACAAATTAAGCTCTCTAAATCCTGATAAATTCTATTTGAGGGCATTGCTACTGTTTTTGGCAGGTTTTCGGCCATTTTCGGAGTATTTCAAAACACCATAACACAAGAATGCATTGACCGATTGTCATAATTCTTTTTGGAAAATAAATCTTTCATTGCAATCTTTCATTTGACTCCAATTTTGTACATGTCTCAATCATTTGAATGTTATGTGTGCCATCAAACAAACAACATGAACAACATTACTTCATAACAATGACTAGTAGATGCCAAAACAAACCAAAGAATCTACTGTTAAAATGGTAATTTTCGCGCGATTACGTTTTCACGCTTTGCTGATTTTCAGCCATTTCACTTGTTTCTAAATTATTGCAAGTTCATTACATAGACTTATTCACATTTTTTTATTTTCACGGTAACTGCTTGGAGCGCGAAAACTAATGAGGTGCGAAAAATGTCCACGCATGGCTGTGATATTATTCTCTGAACTGTTAATTGTGATAGCCATTTTTCTGTTTCAATAAAAAGTAAACCTTATCATATTACATTTTTCCCATTGGATTTGATTACTTACAAACTTACTTAGTTTTACTTGAATAAAGCAGTTTTACTTGAATAAAGCAGAAACTGAAATACCGTTGGGCAGTAGTTTACTGAACCAAATTTTCCTCTCAATTTGAAATGATCTTAACTGCTTCGATATGAAAATACTCACCGTCTGCGTATGGATATGCCCTGTTGACTCCCGTCAGTACAGCACTGAGCATCTTCTGATCGATGTCCTTCTTCTTAGTACAAGCCTAATTTTTTCAAAGGAACAAATTATTAAAAATTAGGCAAATTAAGACTCCATTGTAATCAAAGAGGAATGGCATCAGTTGTGAACAAATATGGTATCTATAACAGGCAATATGCACTGATGTCACTACACAGATGAAAGTGAATCACATATAAATATTTTACCTACACCTTTTATGAATTTATTCTCTTTGACCAAGTAAGCATCACTTTGATTCAATCATTTTCAGCATTATGATCAGGGTTAGCACTAGGTCAAAATGCAGAAATTGCACAAATGGGGAGTCCAAAAAAACACTTTCTCAATCAAGGTATGTATGCAGTAGCGCTTTATTGAAAAACTGGGGGTCTGCAGGGACCACTGAAATTGCAGACAATTTCAAAATAGGGGCACAAATGAATCAAAATGATGCCTAGTGCTACCATTGAATATGAAATGTTCAGACTGCTGTCACAGGGCATTGGCTTCCATAGGTAGATATAATTGCACTTGATACAAAATTTGACATCAAAGTTATTGGATGCCAGATAATGAGTGTATGATCAAACTATTTGATATGTTTTATCTATATGACAACAAAACAGTATGTTATGTACTTAACTTTCGCATTTGTATTGGACTCTGTTTTTAAAAGAAAATTGTCATTGATGATGTCATCAAACAAACAACAGTTATAAACAGTGGATCATGCACAATCCATTGACGTAGACAACTGAATGGTTGCTAAAATCTATTTGAAGAATTGACATACTTTTTTCAGTATGCTACAAAGCCCCATTCAATTATTGTAATTTACCTTAAAGAATGAGAAATACATGAGGATGAGTTTGGAAGCCAATTCTGCGTCCTCATGTGTCAATATGATTTGGTTGAGAAAACACATAGCATAGTACCTGCAAGTGTAACAAAAAATCAGTGGAAATAAAAGATTAAGAAATTACCACAAACTGATACAGAAAACAGCAAGACACTATCAACTTACTCAATTAATCTCTTTAGGAGAGTTGCACATCTAAAATGACATTGACTTGAGAGCCAAAACCCTGTCTTTATAAATGAAATTGTGAATGCCATTGCAGTCAGCAGAAGGATAACCGACTGCAAGACCAAATAATATTGAAACAATACCTCTAAAATAACCTGAAACTTTTGTCTTCACACTGGACGCTAACCATACAGATTGTGGATACTCGCCATCATAATGATTCAGCAAAGCTCACGTACGTGAATTGTGCATGTACAATGAACATTTGTGAAACGTGGGAAATCAGTTCGGATTGACGCAGCATACCCATGCTTATTTGCTATTTTGTCTAAAGGTTTATGACACCAACTATAAATGCCAAATATATGGTATTTTTGACCAAATCTCTTGACATAGTTATCGTTGCTGTCCTGTCAAACCTCATATCTCCATGCAGCCCTTCAGCATGTATAAAGTAATACTTCCTATGTATAACCTTTAGGCAGTCTGCTCTAAACATATTCAAGGGCCATAACACATCTATCAAAATCTTGCAAGTGCTCTTGCCCCTAAACATGTATAGAGCAACATTTCCTATGCATAACAGTTGGGCAGATTTACTTCATACATACCGAAGGGCCAGATAAACTTATGAGGTTTTGACAGAACAGCAACGTTATGTCAGTCAGCTGACTTACTGTGCTTTCTGCCTGATATTGACCCTGTATAGCACCTGCTCCACTTCTTTTACAACCACTGCTTTCATAGCTGTTTGGGTTTCAACTGAAATGCAACAAAACACATTGTAAACTTTGTAATGATATATCAACTAGTATCAATGTCAATGTATTCATCAGCTGAATAAAAACTTTGTACAGTTATATTCATGCAAGCATGATTAAATTGATGCTTATAATGTTCTGTTTTGAAATTTTAGCGAACTAGACATCTAAAACATTATATTTTTCTACTTTTTCCTTCTTTGGATCTCCTAGGCTCCCAGACCCTCACTACCAAACCCTTTCATGATTGCTTTATTATTTTGGAAGTTTTCACTCCACATGTGATGGTATTTATAAATAGAAAACAAAATTAACATTTATTAAAGGAGGTGTCCCGCAAGCACAACATTGAGCATACTTGTATAGAACGGTCAAAACATCATACTTATCACAAAAACGAATAAAAACTGCCTCTCTCAACATGCAATTTTTAACATTTGCGGCTATCGAAAGTCCCGGTGTCGATGAAATCATAGTTATACAATGCACTTGCGAAAACTTAAGCACCAATAACCATGATGTCATCGACACCTGGACTTTCGATCGCTGCAAATTCTAAAAATTGTATGTTGAGAATTTCAATTCTTTTTTGTCAAAAGCATGATGTTTTGTATATATAATTACGCAATATGGGCGCGATAATTATTTTTCTTGTGCTTGCTGGACACCTCCTTTAATCTAAAGGGATTTCATATCAACATTGTTTCAATACATTGTTTTAAATAATATAAAATCCAAAGTATTACAAGTGCCTCAGGTGACACCAAATGAAAACACCCCTGCATTGAATCCATACACACTACATACCTAGTTTCTGCAGGAGGTACACAGCTTTTGATGCTACCTTATTATCAGGATCACCAATCTTGTTTACTAGTTGTGATAACAGTACCTATGTGGGAACAATAAGGATAATAAGATCAGAAATACGACTTGATATGAATTTGACTAATTATGACCGTGTCCCACATTTGTGCCCTTAAATCAAATTAGCTACTGCAGCTTTGTGCCTCATTTACTCATGTTGGGTCACAAATATATGACCCGATCAGGCGGAATTAGTCATATATTGGAAATATTGATTTTGAGTTGTAGGTAAAATAAAGTGACAAATTATGGTGTTTTAATTTGTTTTCTCAGTACTGTTTGTAACTTAAAATCTTGAAGTTCGATTTTAGTAGGTTTGGACGATACTGTAGCATTTTTCACCTGCTTTGGAATAATGGACAAATATCAAATTTCAAAACTGACGACATATCCCTTAAAATAGTTCTAAATCATAATCAAAACAAATAATTGCCAATATTTTTAAACATATATGGCAAAGACGCTGTGAACTTGAAAATGTGTCATACTCTGTAAACACTTTGTTCTTAATCCATCTTGCTCCTTGGTAACAAGTACCAAGGAGTCTGATTGGATGTTCATTTATGCATAGTGTTCATGCTCCTAATTACTGTTCTGGAATTCTGTTAAAGAGTACCTTGTCTGACTGGGTTAAATGCTTGAGTAAATCTTGGGCATATGCATAACAGTGGAATCAAGGTTTATCAATTTGATTAAAGTGAGAACAATAATGGTTCCTGATAGCAGACCAGAGACATTTCTGAGACATGACGAGGACATGATTATGGGAAATATATTGTATCCTACAAACCATTTTGACATATAGGCCAATGTACAATGTATATAGAAAATGAAATTTTGATGAATTTTGAGCAATATTCTTTGGATTGCGGCTTGAAACACGCAAAATAATTAATGACATTTCATGACGTCAACAGAAAGATTTTTAAAAAATTAAAAAATAGCGACCCAAGATTTTCTTATTTTTTGGTCGGTCGCGGAGGGCAAACAAACATTTTTTGTTGTGGCCTAATTGGTAGTTACTGTAAAAGCCAATATTTTCGAGTAAAGATATTTTCCCGCATTTTTTCGCGGGCAACCTTCTGGATGCACTGCATGAATGTTGAAAACAATATTTTTGTGTGTTATAATTTTCGCGGAAAAATATTTTGTGCGAAAAACATGAAAAAATAAAACCTACGCAAAATTGTCAGTTTTTACAATATTAGTTCCCACTGTATTATAGTTCCCACTGTATAATCACATACATTACAACCAATTGGGACCAACCAGTTGAGAAGTCATCAAACCTGTTTTCAGACCACTTTGATTTGAAAAGGTCTATTACCTACCTTTTCCTGTTCTGGTTTAGCTGCTAGTAATTCCTCCATTACAGCCAGTGTTTTCTGCTTCACCGCTGAGACATTGTCATGACACATAGTCTGGAAACAAAAGTAATGGTATAACATGTATTATTTCTAGTAAGCTAGCAAATTTAAAGATTCAATTTGGCAGGGTTCAAACGTGGAGCCTCTATTTCTTGTAGACTGCAAACAAAACAAAGTTCACATCATAAAAATATACTTGTGGACAGGGTCAGGTACTGAAACACTTGACGGAAAGAGTGACTACCCTGCCTATATGGTTAATCCAAATGTAAACCTTTTTAAATTGACCCATATTATCTTTCTTCCATTATGTAATCTACTGGTAACAAATCCATATTCTACCTTACCAGTGGCTGAACCTGTGTGTGTTACAGTCAACAGCGTACAAAGACATAGGTCCTGGAGTAGTTCCATAATTCTTTCTCATTCTTTGTAATCCTTAACATAAACACTTGGATTACATGAAAATTTCAAAAAGAAAACGAGGCACAATTTTGGAATAACCGGGACACTGTGTGTGTATTTACAATGTGAAGGGTATTACAATATTATCCTTGTGGGTGGCGGCAATTCTAGAATACTAACCTCTAAAGATGCCACAAATGCCTCATACTTCTGTTTCAGCTGAGCTTCAAAGTACCAGTACAACAGTCGCCTATCCCTCTCATCTCTAGCCTTCCCACGGGACATCTTGTCAAGATCCAAGAATGGGTGCTGCAAATCAAAGCAATGATCATGATTAATTAGTCAAATGTTCCTCCCACTCACACAGTGTTACAAATTGTAGTAGAAACTTCCAATCAATGTTACCTACTCTATATTTATCTATGATTTATAAGCAGTTCAACAACTCCCCCATACCTTAAGTACAGTAGCAAAGCGTTGTCGATTTGAGTTAAACAACGCTGCTATGGGCAACCATCGCGCCAATCGATCCGCACCATGCGGATACTGTATTCACACGATACGCAATCGCAGTCGCAATGTGTGTTGTTTTTGGAATGACCATGCCAACTGTTTTCATCGAGTTTTGAAACTTACAGGAACTTAATTATAGGTTAGTTTGGTCATTTCAGTTTTTTGATAATTGAATGAAATTGTTAATAATGAAGTAGGCCTGCATTAAAATAATGTTCTTATTTGCATTGTCTATATATGAAATGGCGTTCAAATCCCTAGTCATTGTTGAACGGGATTAAATCATGTTTCAGCGTATGTGCATCACCAATCAACAACTCGCGTTCTGTGCGTGCTGCATGTTTATTTCACACGGGCGGTGCCCTCGTGAAATAAACCACGCAGACGCACGAACACCGTTGTCGATTGATGATGCACAAAGCTGAAACATGATTTAATCCCTTAATGTCTGATCAAAGACAATGTTTCGGATAGTTATAATGTGCAAAACACTTATTGAAAATGTATACCAAACTACCAGATACACATTTGTTTCTACCATAATATCAACCTTGGTGAACTTTCATATGAAGTCATAACAATAAAAGCTTGTTTGATTTCAAGTGATGGGGCCATATCAGAAAATGCCCTTCCTCTTCTTCACTACTGCTATAGATTACCTCGTTCTGTGTCTACTTTGATTTTTGCTGCTGTATATTTTCCTGACCCAAAATTAGAATCTCTAATGGTTAATCACATACAGGATACACTAGACTCTTTGGGGCTAAACACCCTGATGCTGGCATCTGCATTTTTGGTGACATTAACCATCTAAATGTGTCTCCTTTGTGCAAAAATAACAAATTGAAACAAGTTGTTGATCGGCCTACCAGAGGAAACGCAATATTGGACAAAATCGTGACCAATTTGTCTGATTTTTATCTTACTCCAACAACTGCATCACCCATTGGCCTTAGTGACCATTCCACTGTCATTTGGTTACCTAATCCTAAACTAGCCAAACCGGCCAATTTTACCACAAGGCGCACTGTTCGGCCTATCAAGGACTCGGGTATCCGTGAATTTGGCTCCTGGATAACGCAGCAGGATTGGGTCAAAGTCAATCTTGCCGATGATGTAGTTGATAAGACGAATGCTTTTTATAACACTCTGAAGGAAGGCATGAATTTGCATTTTCCAACGCGCAATATCACACTTCATATCGCCGACAAGCCTTGGATCACTCCAAAAACTAAATCCTTAATTCGCAAACGTCAACAGGTCTTTAACCACAGCAGGCCTGCTATTTGGAGATCCCTTCGAAACAAGGTTATTCGTGCCATCACCAAAGACAAGCGTGAATTCTATAGCAATAGGGTGAAGCGGCTTAAAAAGTCCAGTCCAGCAGAGTGGTATCGTCAAATACGTGTAATGTCTACAAACAATAAGTCGCAGCCTCTTATCAAGCCTCCACCAACTATTGACCCATCCAACACGAAAGGTGTAGCTGATAGTTTGAACAGTCATTTTGCTTCTATTGGCAGTGACATAAGACCCCTCATTCATTCAGAATTGCCGGCCTTCTTACCCGCTCCTGCAGCATTACCAGAAATTTATCCCTGGGAGGTCTTTGCTAAACTATCCAAAATTAGCAGGAAAAAAGCTGGAGGTCCGGACGGCATACCAGCGACACTTATTCGTGAATTTGCATATGAGCTCTGTGCTCCGCTGACGGATATTCTAAACATCTCTTTTTCTAAGGGTATTGTGCCCCCTCAGTGGAAACGTGCAATAGTAGTGCCTATTCCTAAATCTTCCCCTGCTGTTTGGAATAAGCTCCGGCCTGTGTCTCTAACTGATTATTTTGCAAAAGTTGCTGAGTCCTTTGCGATCGGATGGCTTATGAAAGATATTGATCCCAACATTGATTTCAACCAATTCGGTAATCGCAAAGGCCATTCAACCACTCACTATCTGGTCAAGCTGCTTGACAAAATATATAAGCACGCAGATAAGTCAAAAAGTCTCACACGCCTAGTCATTACTGACTTCAGCAAAGCTTTCGATCGAGTTGACCACAATGTTGCGATCCCCAAATTGTTGAACATGGGTGCTAGGCCTTCTATCATACCATGGATTTGCAACTTTCTGTCTCAAAGATTACAATGTGTCAGATATCGCGATAAGCTGTCCGATTGGGAGCAATTAAAAGGTGGGGTTCCACAAGGCACACTTACAGGGCCAGCTACTTTTTTAGCAGTGGTAAATGATGCTGCCATCAACATTGATGATGACAAACTTTCCTTAAAGTATGTGGATGATCTTACTATTATTGAGAATACATATGTAAATAAATGCAGCACAATTCAAAGCGACATAGACAAGTTCAGTCAATGGGCTGCTGATAGCAATATGTTGTTAAATCCATCTAAATGCATGTCTATGGATATCAATTTTACCAAGAACCCCAAGGAGCCTGTCCCAATTCAATTATGTGGCCTGGATTTATAATGTACCGATGTGGTTAAGATCCTTGGTATCAAAATATCTAGTGACTTAAAATGGGATATCCAGGTCAGCGATATGATCAAGCGTGCTAGTGGCCGATTGTTTATGCTCACTACTCTCAAGCGTTTCGGGCTGTCCACCGAGGATCTTATCACCATCTACATTGGTTATGTGCGTCCTCTCCTTGAATATGCCGTGCCGGCTCGGCATCCTGGTCTCACTGAGCGGCAGCATGTAATGCTTGAACGTATCCAAAAAAGAGCGTGTAAAATTATTTTAGGCTATAAATATGATTTGTACCAAAATGCTATTTTATCATGTAATATTCAACAACTCAGACCTAGGCGGGATCATATTTGTTTTATTTTTGCCAAGAATCTTATGCGTTCAAGTACTTTTAATATGTTGTTACCCAGCCAAAGAGAGGTCGTAACTGGTCGTGTGTTGCGCAATGGCAATCACCTCACAATTCCTAAAGTGAGTACCAAAAGACATGCCAACAGTCCAATCCCATACCTTGTCAAGCTGTGGAATAATAACTTGACCAATGACCACTAATTAATCATGTAAATGTACCATGTTTTATGTGCAATATCTTTTGGGGGAGGGAGGGTGTGTATGTGGTGTGGGGGGGGGGGGGGGGGCGTGTGAGGGGGGCGTGTGAGGGGGGGTGCGGGTGGGGTATGTATGGTGTCAGTCAGGTGGTCACGTAAATGTACCATGTTTTATGTGCAATATCTTTTGGGGGAGGGAGGGGCAGTGTATGTGGTGTGTGTGTAGGGGCGTGTGGGGTGCGGGTGGGGGTATGTATTGTGTGAGTTTGGTGGTCACGTACATTGTACCGTGTGTTATGTGCAATTTCTTTTGGGGAGGGAGGGGGTAGTGTGTATGTGGTGTGGGGTGTGTGTGGGGGGTGTGGGGGGTAATTGTGGTCTTTAATGTGGAGTGTATGTTGTATGCAAGGGTGGGTGTTTGCTTTTATGATATTATTGTTTTTAAAATCTATTATTGTATATCTTGCATTCTTAATGTATTTTTGTAATTTGTAATATTGTGCCAATTCAGCCGGCTGGCTGCGATGACAATAAACTATACCATGAATAATAATAATAATAAAATAGAAGGGAATCAAAACAATCAGCTTCATTAAAATGGTTTTTTATCTCTCTGAACGCAAATGTAATCCAAGCGTACATGCGCTATTTTGGCTTATGCACGCATCAGGTTCACAATGCACCATGGGAGATATTCTGTATTAATTCGCTACTGTAAACAAATTCACCGATTTGAAACTGACTTTATCAAACTAGTTTTCATCAAGTTGATCGGTTTGATCAGGTAAACTGACACTACAGTCATCAAAAAAAGTAACTATACAGGTAATAAATGTACTTTTAACTCTAAAAATATATATCCTACCTGGAAATATTAAATCATAAAGATGTTGAGAAATTTATCTTCTTTAATATGAGATATTGCACGCTAGGATCGGTTGAATATTTAAGAAGCGACAATCCAAAATGTAAGGTAAAGTCACAATTTCAAATTCACATTTTACATTTCAACACGGGGGAGAGAATGACAGGTAGCGTGTGTGTGGCGTATTGATCCATCGGAATAAAGCGGCCAACTGTCCAACCTGCGCATGCATCCCCCAATTGCACTACCGGTAATCAATAAGGTACCCGTAGATTGGTCCGCGTGTAGAAAATAAAGATGTGAAAATGAAAATCGGACTTCTCCTTACATTTTTGAGTGCAACTTCCTCAATAATCACCCGATCCTAGCGTGCAATATTTCATATTAAAGAAGATAAATTTTACAACAACTTTATAATTTAATATTTTTACTTAGGATATATATTTTAAGAGTTAGAAGCCCATTTATTACCTGTATAGTTACTTTTTTTGATGACTGTATAATGCAAGTTTTCAAACCGATATTATTTTATGCTCATATATTATTTACTTTAATTTCTAATATATTCACACTTACTTGAGAGAACGATTTAAGTTTCCTGTCATCCGGCATCAGTTCCTCCATGAAGAGTTGTTTGACTTGATTTAGAGCCAATACAGCCTCTCTCCTGCCCTTCTTTCTCACCATATTCAGCACAACGTCCAAACTATGCGCGTTGTGTAGCGGAGCCTTTTGAGTCTTTAGTACGAGGGCTGCTATCTTGTCTGATAACACCCCTGAGGCTACCACTTTACGCATCCACTCGGCTTTGCTGCTGGCATCACCGGATGTAGCTGAAAGGAGGCAGTTGGAAGAGATGGGACAAATGCATATAAGTCAAGGTTAGATTAAACAATCAGGTTTGGGGGCATGTGATTTAGAGTGGTGGGTGGTACCACATAGAATATTGCCACTCAGAACACCAATACAATGTTATACATTTTAGATGGCTATCAATTCATTCAAACAGCACATTTCCAGTAATAACTGAATCTTTATGCACGCAATCATCTTGAATAGCTACAGCACAATCATAATTTTGTCTTATTAGTTGGTTTTGGTTGGCTCTTTTTAATTTACAGTTTTTAGATTGACTCTATATAAGATGATTTTTGTTTTGATTTTTGTTTTTGAAAATCAATTTTTATGTGTTAAGAACGCATTAGCTATCAATGGAAAACCACATCTTAAATCGGACAACTCACTTAACTAAGAGAGGAAATTCAAAAACTCTCACAGTGATCGAGTATCCATGATTTGATTCAAATAAAACATATTTGTAGAAATCAAACTTGCTTATGGATTACACATCAGAGGGTTTACTTACTTGAAACATACAGTGCCACCTCATCTTGATCAAGTCTGGCTGCTAATTTATGATATTCAGATACAACCGATGCATTGGTCAGTTTAAACTGGTTGGAGGAATTCTTGGAATACTGTAATATTTGGGTAAAGAATTAACAAATCAGAAAAACCTTGTTACAATCTAAACACTCTTGAGGATTTCATGTTTTCTCTCCCATTTGGACCCCCTAAATAGGTAAAATATTGACAGGAGTTTGACAAAAACCTACCCTTTTTCTTGAAAATTGTCAATTTTAGAACCCTTAAATGCATATTTGAATATACTAATGTATGGATATGTCAAAATCTATGCATGTTAAAGGAATCAGCACTATAAATTAGCATTTTATGTGTGTGTTTTAGCGGATGGAATGGGGACAGGTTTGGCATTTTTTCACCCCCCCCCCCCCCCCTGTGTTCAGTAAACTTATATATTTATCTTCTTTTGTGTCAACATTGTGTAAAGTATGTTGACATGTCGGGATATTTTAGCGATGTTGACATATACTACTGATAGCACTACTAATCTTACCTGGCTCTCATACCACTTTTCTCCTTCATTAGTAGCAATAAGTAAATATTTCCTAGCAACATAGCCTTGGAGAAGTTTCCTTGAATCACTATCATCATCACTATGGGAGTCCTCTTCCGAAGATGCTGGTGTTGTTGTGCTTGACACTTCTGCATGCTGAATAACATTTGTATGCTTTTCCCTTTCAGAACTAGTCCTGTCAGCAGTTGTATTTGATTTAGTTTTTGTTTTATCTTCTGATTTTGAAGTTCTATCTTTTGCCGCTTTTGATTCACTAGATTTCAGTTTTGACTGGTTGACTTTTTCTTCGGGCATATCATCGTCTGATTCTTCTGAACTTGAACTTCTTTCCTCCTCGTCGTTCACCGTTTCATCTTCAGAATCCCTATTATGAACAAAGTGAAGGATGCTTAATGTGTTAGTACATTTATGTAAGCAGAGTCATCAAGATCAACCTAAGAGGACTAAAAGAAAGCAATTTTATTTATTAAAGTAAATATTAACTATTATATGTGCATGATTCTAGCAGAATCTATGACAAGTGAAACTCAATTAAATACACGCGAGGATCAAGCAAATGATACAAGCTGAGTAAGTGAAATGAGTAAATAATATATAGACTCGGACAAACCGGCATGAATTAAATTAACAAAGACCTTAAAAATACACAGACTCGAACCTAGTTATCCTAATTTGCTATCGTGGCGAAGGATTTTCCAGTAGACAACAGAAGCTGTGTTTACCTGGGCACCAGATGAACGAGCACTATTCATACACTCTTAGCAGTCCAATCAGTAACCAATCAGAAAGCAAGAAACCAAATTACGTAGAGTTGGAGTGCATTGAAAGTGTCTTATGCACTCCGCGTGTGCGCCGTTCAATGCGCGCACCACTCGCTTTGTTTTGATTAGTTGTTCAGAAATCGCGGGTTCGCCGATTTTCACGTCAGGTGTTAGCAAACTTGTTGACATGTTTTTATTCGTTTTTACATAGATCAAAATTATGTTCAAATTGTGAATTTTGATTTGTATAGTGTCGTGTATGAATTAGGTCAATACATGCGTATATGTTTTGTTTCTCGGAAAATTAAGAAAAATCAATCTTGCGCAAATGTTGATATCTCACAATAGCACTCCCCCTGCGGGGTTGTGCCATTATTCCCCCTGCGGGGTTGTGCCATTATTCACACATCAACATCAGCGCGCGTGGATTGATTTGTCTAATTTCTCTCGAAACAACACATACGCATTTATTGACCTATAAATGTATACAAAGTCTTTATTGAGAATTTCAAGCATCTGAAACACATTTAGTATATATTAACTATTACATTGTATATTGGCCTATTGTGAATGATGATTCTAGCAGAATCTATAACAAGCAAAACTATAGTTTCGCAAGAAGGTACCATCGAAAAGGAATTAAACTTACTCTAATTTTGGTTTCAATTTATCAAATCCTAGACTTTTGATCAAAGACTTGAGTGACTTCAAATCCACGTCTTTATCGCCTCCATCTTGTGCAATGTAGAATTCTTCAGAGTCATCTACATCTTGAAGAAGTTGTAAATCCTCCTTTGAATACAAAATAAAACAGGATGTTAAGAATATACTTTGCAATACAAGTGAGGCATACAAGTTTCCATATTCCTGTTAGTAGAAGGGGTATTATATGTCAGAACTACTCCGATACATAACTCTTCCACTACTATTACTATTTATAATCGCCAGTTGCTGGCCGAATGGCAAGCGAGCTCATGTATTTTTGCAAGGTAAGTGAGCGGTAACAATCACGATACAGCCCTCCTCAAGTAATGTTAAGCATTTTTAAGGCAATTTTAAAACATATGAAATGAAGTGTACCCTAGCAAGACCAAGTTTATGTCATATAACCAGAGCCAGAAGGGATCCATACAGACAAATGATGGCAACAAGCTGGAGGAAGTTCAAGATTTTAAATATCTTGGTGCCTGGATGGAGAGTACGGCAAAAGACATTAAGCAACGCAAAGCAGCAGCATGGAGAGCATGTAGCAAAATGAGCAAAATATGGAAGTCAACTCTATCTCGGAAATTCAAACTTCGCCTGTTTGCCTCAACGGTGGAGTCAGTTCTGCTATATGGATGCGAAGCTTGGACCATTACTCCCAAGCTACAGAAAGAGCTAGATGGCTGCTACACCAGAATGCTGCGAGCAGTACTCAATTTCAACTGGAAACAACATACAGGGTGAGTCAAAAAGACTGCAATAGTGGAAAGAAGCCATTTTGTTTTCAAAACCAAAATGAAATTTAAGACTTTTTAAACGTTGCAAGAATGATGTATTTAATCCTAACTTTGTGTGAAAAAATGAAGTCGATCGCATTTTCCGTTTGTCTTTGGTGAACCTTTTGACCAGTGCACCCATTTTACACGTTTGTCCACGAGATACCCAAAATATGCATCAGATCGCAAAATGTGTCTCTCATTCAAATTTGGAAACTTGAGTTCATTTGTGATATAATTGGAATTTGATGCATCCTTTCTTGTTTACATGTGAGTTAGCATAATCAATCATAATCGTACCCATGCAATGAAAGCGTATAATGTTCTAAATTTTAATAAAAACTGAAATTTTCAATTTTTTTGTTGGCGGGATATTCAAATATGAAAATACAATGTGTGCCATTTCAAATGAAAATCACTGTGCTCGTGGACAAACAGGTAAATTTGGTTGTGCAGCAAAGAGGGTCACCAAATACAAACGAAAAATGCGATCGACTTCATTTTTTCACACAAAGTTAGGATTAAATACATCATTCTTGCAACGTTTAAAAAGATTTAAAATTCATTTTGGTTTTTAAAACAAAATGGCGTCTTTCCACTATTGCAGTCTTTTTGACTCACCCTGTATATACCAAACACCCAACTGTATGGTGACCTCCCCAAAATAAGCCAGAAGATCCGGAAGAGACGAACAAGGTTTGCTGGCCACTGTTATAGAAGTGAGGAGCCAGTATCCAAACTGGTGCACTGGATCCCCAAACATGGCAAAAGAAAGCTGGGACGACCTGCTCTGACATTTATCGATCTACTCAAGCAAGATACTGGACTGGAGGCGAGTAACATAAAGACAGCAATGAACGACAGAAGAGTGTGGAGAGCCATCGTAGATCGTAGATCGGAGACACGACCCGAATTAATAAGCAAGTACCCATTTACCTCCTACATCATAATTGTTCATCAAGATCATTCCCCTTTTTAAAATGAAACATGGCCCCTATGCATCTTTAAAATAATACCTGGAAATCCTAATGTAGCAACTTGTTATATAATGGCTCAAACTCTTTTAATTTCCAAGATCATTCTAAAATAGTTTGATCAGCTAGAAAAGAAAGACGAGATATCAAGATTTTGTGGTCGATCGTATCAAAGGTGGCCGAGACTGAGAGGACCAATAATACCTGTAGAACAGCTTCTTGTTATCAGTTGACATCATTATATCATTTTTAATAATAATAAGCAACATTTATATAGCATATAACATCAGAACCACTTGACTAAGAGCAGATTCAGTGCTGTGACCATAAGCAGATTGATGTAAGTCACCCAATTTGTAGAGGTCTCCATGTGTTCTGTGAGTCTTGCACAAGCTATTTTCTCATGAGTTTTCCAATGAAGGTGAGTTTTTAGCACAATTTATTGAGTGACAATTGCAGAGTGAGCTTTTTGGGAAAATGCCAGATGATAATGATGAGTTTACAATATGTGTGATGACTGGCAGGAAGGAGTTGACATTGCTTCAAGAACCAGTTTGGAATTGGATCAAGTATGCTTGATTTACTCAAGTTTTCCGATGTACTTGCGAGGAAAACTAATTTGCTGCCCGGCTTTTTCGTATAATTCCGATCAGTTTCCGTTTTTTTCCCGCGCTTTACGTTTAGCTTGTTCCTGGTTACCGGGCCAGCCAACATATCGCATTCAGCTACAACCTTGGCAAGTTGTAAAAAACCCACCATCCCACCCTAATTTGTTCAACGTTTGCGTTAAACCCACAGACGCCTGATTTGGCTTCCTTGGAAGGTTTTATGCCAGTTTAGTCTATTGCTTGCTTCCCTCCGTTTGGTCATAGGAAATGGGGGTTGCCTGGCAACTCCTATCAATTTCTTAGCTATTCGATTACGCTTGGATACCTATAGGGTTGGGAGATGAGGCACTATTATTGCCTTGCGGTCCAGCTGGACTACACCGTTCTAGGTTGGCGAACATGTAGTTGCGTTGAAGAAGATGATGTGTTGCGGCGAGGTTGGCTACCTGTAGTTGCGTTGTAGAAGAATGTGTTGCGGCGAGGTTGGCGAACCTGTAATTGCGATGAAGAAGATTGTGTTGCGAGCGGTAGTTTGAAGCCAACAAAAAATTGTATTCAAATTTAATAACTGTAAGTTAATTATAATTAGATTTACAACATGCAAATGTAAAATTCACGAATTTTAATGAGATAGTTAATCACATCGGCTAGTTGAAGTCATGTTACTAAGTAAAGCTTCGTTGGCAGTTTCAAAATGTAATAACATTATATAGGCATTGGTAACGTTAATTCAAATTGTTTAAGGTCTCACTGGCAGAAAACGATGGTAATAAATTAAGCGCCATTAACCTGTTAATTGGATATTAAGAGCTCACAATTTAATAAATATGCGTCGTTAGCATATATTTAGTATGACTTATAGCACGAGTCAGCGTAGCTGCCGAGAGCTATAAGGAATTAAAAGCACTCATCGACAGTGACTATAATAGTGATGATTTATGTGGCAGAACTCTGCTGTATACACCCCTGCACAGTAGGACACTGATAGAACTTAAAAGTTTTGATTCAAGCAACTGTTGATCAAGATAAACAATCATCTACTAAACACACACATACCAAGTTGTGATATAATTAATCAGGTTATTTACGATGTCAAATTTACAGCACTCTGGAGCTGTACAATAAGTGAAATTGGTGGAACTCTGGACTGGCTGTGTATGTGCTTTTATACAAAATAAAGTTTGAATGATTTTAAGTTAAGAACTTTGAAAGAAAGGTTTGTCCAAGTTGATAATTCGTTATCGTCATATATTATATGCCTCAACGTCCATCCTATTTTCATATTAAGATGCTATTAGCACAACTAACACAAAGTGGGGTCGAACGTACATTTGTGAATTATGCACATTTTCAAGAGGATGTAACACTATACTCAGTGAATGAATGAGCCATCAAACTATCATATAATTTGTCTTTAGCTGTAATTGTGAGATCATAAAGATTTCTTTAAGCTACCAGATACAACTCACGGTCATCAAATGAATGGGATTTTCACCCCTCATTATAATTTATCAATGGGAAATACTCAAATCTAATTAGTAAATCCCTGGAAAAGCTAACTTACCTAACTACACCTTGCAACTGCCAATAGAATTTCATTCCGTCTTATTAATTCACTTTTTGTCCTGTTGCAAGTGAGATTATAATTTGTCAATGAGAAATACTCAAATCAGATTAGTTAATAATCACCAGAGGAAAAGTTAACTTACTGAACTGCATCTGATCTTGCAACAAATTTTGCCAATAGAATTTCATTCCGTCTTATTAATTCACGTTTTGTCCTGTTGCAAGTGAGATTATAATTTTTCAATGGGAAATACTCAAATCTGATTAGTTAATCCTCAGAGGAAAAGTGACCATTATCAATTACAAACTGCAAAATATGATGGGTCTCTTCATTCTCGTCAACCACGTACCTAGAAGATAATATTTAACAAGACGACAAATGCTTCATATTTCATTCATCCTATTTTCATCTTTGCTGTCCGTGTCTATCTTTGATATTCTGCTTCAGACCCTGTTATGAAACGTTTGATTCTGCATTGAGCGGATGACACATGTTGATTATTTTTGAAACTCATCCTATTTAATAATATATTTTCATCTTTGCTGTCTGCTGATGTTGACATCTTTGATATTCGGATACAAACTTTGTTATGAACTAACTTTTGATTCAGCATTGAGCAATATACTTACATGTACTTTCCAACATGGCCACTTTGAATGGAAGCGAAACTTGTAACGCAAACAATACTCTGGATTTGACTGGTGATTCGGAAGTCGCCTTAGAATGGCTGTATACAAGCTTCGATATGTTTATCGCTGTTGTGGTTATCCCATGCATTTTCGTCGTCGGTTTATTTGGAAACATCGCTTTTCTCTTCGTGATTAAACAAGTATCCCGCATGCGAACAACAACTAACTTTTACCTCGCCAATATAAGTATTGCTGATCTGTTAATGTTGTCATTCTCATGCACACTTTATGTTGCAGTTTGGTTACTTTCACCGTTAAAAAACGATGTTTCTTATGCTTTGAATAAAATTGACTGTATTTTAACCTTTCTTCCTCCGTACGTCCTGTACTACGCTTCTCTTCTTCTGGTTACTCTGGTATCATTTGAGCGTTACAGTGCCGTCTGTCGTCCCTTGCAACATAAGGCTATGGTCACCAAGCGTCGCACCATGATTCTAGTGTCATCGAGCTGGCTTCTCGCTCTAATTTTAGGTGGATTAACAATACCATCACAGGCCGTTCCAGTTCAAACTTGTTTCATATGGCCTTCGGAAAAACGCTTTGATGGTTTACCAAGAGTACATACGTATTGCGACGCCGTCACAGATGTGTCGTTTTACATTTCAGATGTCATACTATTACTGCCCTTTCTATTTGCCTGTACAACAAATATTGTCATATATATTTGCATCTTCAAACATCTTAGTCGAAGATTTACTGGCGATTTCACCGATGGTAACAGTCATCAAAACGCACATGCTATACAGAATAAACGCGTCCGGGACCAGATTGCCAGGATGCTTGCGATAAATGGAATCCTTTTCTTGATCTGTCAAATACCTTTTCGCGTGAACTCTTTAGATAACATATATTGGGCAATCACAGGGAGATTTTTTCTTTCTAGAAGTACACGAGAAACTGTATATTTATGTGGGTGGGCTTTGTGGTTTCTTAATTCAGCCATCAATCCTTATATTTACAATGTGTTTAGTCAACACTACCGGCAGGCCTTCAAAGAAGCATTTGGTGTCATTTTATCTGGGCATGGGCAGCAAGGCGAAGCCAGGGGGAAAGCAGGTGACCAGGGTAACCCATCCTCAAATATCAGTGGGGGAGCCGTCCGCTCTAGCCATCAACTTGATGATATTCATATCTAATCACAGATTTTTGGTTATAAAACAACATTTGAGATATGAATTGATCAATTAAGACTAATACTGGAACTTACTTTTTACAACTGCTATGTTGCGTGTAACAGGCAACTGAACCGCTGTAGAACTGGAATCAGTCGCTCACAGCTCATATATTATATATGGTGTTATATATCAAATCAAAGCTCTATTTAAGAGAAAGACAAAACTGGAAAGATTTTTCTGATCCCACATTCTATGATCAAGTTGTGGGTCTTCCAAGTTCCGATCATTCCAAAGTTGAGTGTCATTCTTATTCGCACATTAATATTTGCACATCGTAGTATTTTTTCCATCAAAATCCCTAGTCTTTTATATAAACCATAAGGTTGCTACGTTGTGTGATGGAACATAGCGAACATAGAGGGAGTAAACATACAGTCTAAACAACACCATGTTATGATTAAAATGGCGTAATTCACGTTTAGTGCTGACTGCTGATACACCATTTCTCACTCTTTCGCTTGGAGCTACTTACTGCGATTATGTTTATTGATGACATTCACAACGAAGCTTCAATATTGTCTGAAGCAACATGTACTAAAATAAAACCCACACACCTTTTTCTGTATTTCCCAATAATGTACAGTGTGCAATATCCGGTATCGCATAGCGAAATGCTACACTATTTGGGTATTTCCACAGTAATGATACCTTTTCTTGTTTGTGGCTCTAAATCTTGTTTCAAATTGATTTTCTAGCTCATATTTGGCCAACACTACTGTAAAGTAGCAGGGAGATAGCGAGCAAAATTTCAGAATCCTAGCTTAATTTTGATTTTTTTTTTTTTGTACACAAACCCTATGGTAACGGTTGTAACATTTTTTTGACATACATATGTTACAACCGTTAACTTTTCAATTTTGACATACAAAATATAAAAGGCTAAATCTTGAAAAGTTGACCATGTATGTGGGTTGTGCATATTTTTTCAGTTGACGGACATCAATTACTTGAAACAAAACCAACTGGGGGTAATTTTGATAAATATCAGGGTCTGGAGAACTGTCCGAATGCGTAACGGGTGTAACGTATGTCAATGTTACAACCGTTATAAAATTAGTCATGAAATGTCATAAAATGTCATGAAACTTGAAAAAATGACAATATTTCAAAGTCCTTTCCCATTATTCAGGTAGCCTTAATGTGTTGAATTACAAAAATCAAGGAAAGCCCTCCTAACAATTAATATGTGCTTCAGTAGGCCATTTAGTAATGTTTGACATACAGAAATGTCACACTTCTGTATGTCAAACATTAAAAATTACATACTGAATGGCCTCCTGAAGCAGATATCAATTGTTAGGAGGGCTTTCCTTGTTTTTTGTAATTCAACACATTGAGGCTACCTGAATAATGTAAAAGGACTTTGAAATATTATCATATTTTCGAATTTCGTGACATTTTATGACATTTCGTGACTGTTTTTATAACGGTTGTAACATTGACATACGTTACAACCGTCACGCATTCGCAGAGTTCTCCACACCCTGATATTGATCAAAATTACCCCGAGTTGGTTTTGTTTCAAGTAATTGATGTCCGTCAACTGAAGAAATAAGCACAACCCACATACATGGTCAACTTTTCAAGATTTAGCCTTTTATATTTTGTATGTCAAAATTAAAAAGTTAACGGTTGTAACATATGTATGTCAAAAAAATGTTACAACCGTTACCATAGGGTTTGTGTAAAAAAAAAAATCAACATTAAGCTAGGATTCTGAAATTTTGCTCACTATCTCTCTGCTACTTTACAATAGTGTTGGCCAAATATGAGCTAGAAAATCAATTTGAAACAACATTTAGAGCCACAAACAAAAAAAAGGTATCATTACTGTGGAAACACCCATTTCCCAATTGTATCGCATACAGATGTGATGAAATGCTACGCAATATTTGCAATTGCTACACAAATAAAATTGTATATATTGCACACTGATAATGTATCAAATTACAGTCTCAATAAATTTATCCCAGTTTTTAAAGTCTGGAAATCCTGGTTGACATACGACGTAGGCTATTATTTCATATTCAGCGATAATGGTTATCAATTTGTAGCGTAAAAATATGAGTCAGTGTAAGATAACTTAGTTCGTTGGATGAAACCATGTTTCATCGTGTGGAGCGTTGCTAGATTGACAGAAATGAGTTTGTTATGACACAGAAAAAAATCTAAATTTTACCAAAGAAGCTCCGCTTCCCCAGTCATGAATTATCCATAGCGATATTTCTACAATCTATGCTTTGAAATGACAGAGGAGATATAACTTGAAATGGCTATGTTTCAATAGCAGTTTCATAATTTGAAACGACCCTCACACCTGTGTTGTGTGCCGTGTATTAATATACATGTACGTAGAGTTTTTGTGCTCTACGGCGGCATAGAACACTTGGCTCGGACAATATGACATAGGTAGCGATGGCAAACGCTATCGCTCAGTGATCGTGCATTGTGAAGTATTTTATAGCCATTGCTACACCTAATACAACAAGTCCCGGAACAGGTGCTTTGATGTTGGCTATTAAATCAACATTTGGTACCTAAAACCTGAGATTAAATGTGACCTGCTCCCACAAAATGAGCGTAAAGTTGAGGCGAAGATGTTGCTGAATTGAGGCAGCATAGCATGTTATTGATTTGCCGTTTAAATTGTTGTTGGTATGGACCCAAGGTCCCTTCTATTATAGGGGAATTCTAAAATGAGGATACTTATTTTAAGGGTGTTCCTATGGCTAATTTTTTATTTGATATTCTAATAGAGCTTGATGAGCTCCACAATAATTTATAGATATGACAATTTTATTGTCCAAAATGAAGCAAAATTGAAGCGTTCATTTCTTTTGTTTCTTATTGTTTTTTGACCCCCTAGCAAAATAATTAATCTATGCAAAAATGTTTAATTAATTTTTACAAGAAAAGTATAAATGCTACAAAGCTGAAATTTTGGGAGCTTGTTAATTATAGTTTTTAAACACTTTCCTGTGCTGCGGGAGGCTGTAAGACATCTGCATAATTAATTATACTTAATTATCTAAGGAAGCTTTAGGTCAGGCATTCTCAACTGGTGGCGCGCGCGCCACTTGTGGCGCATCAAGGCATCCTAAGTGGCGCGAGAGTGGTTACAATTTGTTTTTAAAAAAAAAATCATATCATAGCCACATTTCATAGGCCTATGACGGTCAGATGTATAAATATAGCAATTTTTCTCGCGCTACGCGCGCATTTGCGCCCCAAAGAGTAATATTAGTTATTTAACCCTAACTCTATTTCACCACACGGCAACAGAATTTTTTTCCGACACCCAAAATTCACCAGAAAGGTCACCCCGATCCCCCCGGGATTTGAACCACGGACCTCCAGCATCAGGGCCCAGATCCTAGCCACTACACCACGGCTCCCAGTCGACACTCGGCGAGTATATTCGCCTCCTTATATAGCATGGGTCCGTTTTGTGGCCAAAAAACCTGCACGCCGGGTTATAGAAACACTTTTTCCGCACAGTTGCCGTCGGGTGTAGTAGAGTTAGGGTTATATATGGTGAAAATTACCAAATTTGGAATGAAAAATAAATAAATATTTTTACTGTATTATATATGGTGAAAATTACCAAATTTGGAATGAAAAAAACCACAAACATTTACTGTATAACCCTAACTCTATTTCACCACACGGCAACAGTATTTTTTTCCGACACCCAAAATTCACCAGAAAGGTCACCCCGATCCCCCCGGGATTTGAACCACGGACCTCCAGCATCAGGGCCCAGATCCTAGCCACTACACCACGGCTCCCAGTCGACACTCGGCGAGTATATTCGCCTCCTTATATAGCATGGGTCCGTTTTGTGGCCAAAAAACCTGCACGCCGGGTTATAGAAACACTTTTTCCGCAGTTGCCGTCGGGTGTAGTAGAGTTAGGGATTTATTGCTGCCTACATATATGTTAAAATATTTTGAAATTAATGTTTAATATAAAGGGAATTTTGCCATCGTAAATTCTAAAAAAATATGACCAAGTGGAGCTTCAACAAGTTGGTTACTAAAAGGTGGCGCATCAGTAAATCTAGTTGAGAAAGCCTGCTTTAGGTCATTAAAAAATCAGGCTAATTAATGCACTTAATTAATTTTTTCAAGTTCATGCACTTTCCTAAATGTATTATTTACCACTTGGTGTATATGTAAGCTTAGGGATTTCCCGTGAATTTTTTAGGTGAAAACCGTGGGCAATTTTTGTGAAAAGCGTGATTTACCGTGATTATTGAGATTTCAAGAAAAAAACGTGCCGAAATTCCTTGATTTACGGAGCGGTCGTATTTTTAGGTATTTACCAATTCCCGGCGGCCTAGGTGGCATTTTTGCCAGTTACTATTAAAGTTGTTAGAAACTCCGCATGAAAGTAGTAATAAAATCTATATTTTTCGTACTAAATGCAAACAAAATGTTTGGTACGATGTTAAAATTAATAATAAAGCTGTTTTGCGCAACCATTTGTACAAATATAGCCCAAAAAACATGTTTGTAATATTATTTCATTATTTTGTTTTTCCTTGCAAGAGGTCATGACGTGACCTGAAAACGTGTAAACATTAGTCGCACGCACGTACCAGGAGTTCCATCTCAACCAATCGGAGAACCCTGATCTATTTACAGCATTATTATTGTAATTTATTCATCATCACATGATTTATTTTCATCAATGAATTTTATTTGCTGTTGCCTGCTCAGCCAATCGGAGAACCCCGATCTATTTACAACATTATTATTGTAATTTATTCATCATCACGTAATTTATTTTCATCAATGAATTTTGTTTGTGCTGTTGTCTGCAATGGCGTCGTTCATGATTACTAGCACGTGCATTTCCCGGGGTGTATTTTCGGTACCGTATTTTCTTTACAACAGTAATTGTATGCAATCGATATGAATGAATAATCACCCATTGAACGCCCTGGATTAACTTTTTATCAACTAACAACCTTTCTGAAGGGGGTGGCCTACCTATTTCTTTAAAAGAAGACGGTCTTTTGTTTATCTCATTCAAATAAATTCGATATTATAAATCATCTGTCAATTGAACTTCAATCAGTCCTGTCAAGTAGGCCTAGAGATGAATGTACTGTACACAATAATTGCGCGTCGATATCGTCTTGAAAGGAAAAAGTAGGCCTAGAGATTAATGCACCTGACACAATTGTACGTCGAAATCGTCTTGAAAGGAAATATTTCAATAGGTCATAGGAATTCGGACATTTGATTTTTGTTATTAAATAAAACTGTAAACATCGGCTTGTCATCTGAACACATCGAAATACTGATGAAATAGGCAAGTGAAGTTCTCACAATAAATTCCCACGCTGGCATTTAATAATGAAGCTCGTAATTAGAGACATGGTTCAAAAGGTCAACTTAATACTACGCATACTATAATACGTGGAGGCGATGACCTGTGAATCATGCCGTAACACGCGGTTAATGTATCCCTGGGTGCACTGCGCGCGGTATTTATACAGTTATTAAAACTCCCTGAGCTGCCGAAAAATGGTTCTGTGAGCGTGTCATGTGCGATCGCAATATGAAACGATTGCAGAATAAAATAAGAATGATTTGCGCCCAATATTTGCGACTTGTCGGACAATTATCGCGGCTGAAATAACAATTCCGTGATTTCACGGAACTATTTACAGAATCCGTGATTTAGCATGAAAAGCGTGAATCTTGCCGTGAATACCGTGATCACGGGAAACGCCTAAGCTTATGTATATGTTGGTTATACTACTCTCCTTATTTCCTGTGCTGCGGGAGTCTGCAGAAGTTGTCCATAAAAAATTAAAGCAAAAACAAAAAACTAAATTTTCATAGAAAATTTTACCTAGGGAGTCAAAAAAACAATATAAAACAAAAGAAAATAGACCTCTGTTGGCCGAAAAACAATTTAAAAAATTCAAAAATTCAAAACGACTTCAAATGGTTATATAGATTGAACCGTGCACCTGATTCACCTCCAGTAAAAGACTTTTTGTTGTACTCAACCAGCTCTACCGTAGTTATACTTGAATATCAAGATTTTTTGCTAGCCAGGGGAACAACAAATTGGCGTGTGGAAAATTCTCCAAATGCAACGTTTTTGAACAATTATCTTCATTTTAAATTAGTACAATTTTAAATGGTATGTACATCAAGGTATGAGTCCATACAATTGATATCACTTCGAAAATCGTTTGGGAATCAAATACGTTGGTTTTTACACCGTTGCAATCGTCTCATTGCTTAATTCCGTGTCTCACATATTGGCAACGTTCTAGGACTTAAGAATCAGTAGTTGATAATGTTCAGATGTTAATGATAGATGAGATTCGCAGGTCCTATGTTACTACTAGGACTACATCCTACAATGAGTCGAACTGGGCATCATCTGAGGACTGAGGTTCAATCCCATACAAGCTTCAAGAAACACATTTAAATTCTCATTTTATGTCAGGACAATCCCAATTTGGAATCTTTTGCCCGTTGAAGTTGCAGCATCATCAGTTGCCAGCTTCCAGTCTGTGGCTTTACCAGCAGTGAGAAACCTCAAACCCCGGTGGGGGGTTCTTTCGCCAAAATCGTACGTGGATGTGCCTACCGGACTTCGAAAATGTGACTTTCTCTATACCTATTTTTTGGCCAATTTCCCACCCATCAATATATACCAATTTTGTTAGAAAAGCACCCAATTTTGCACAAATTGGGCGCTTTTTACAAAAATGCCTCAAAATACACCCAATTTATGCCAATAAGCGCTATCGATAATTCATATATGGGCATAAACCCAGTGCATTGTGGGATAGCACGTTCGGGATAAACATCGGAGTTCCCACGCTGTATCCCATTGCTTTACACGCATTGGAAGCCGGTTTTAACGAGTTTTAAGCGCTCTATACCCATTACAAAACTAATCCCAAAGTAATTTCAACCATCGAATGGCAAATACTATTCCAGGGCTGTCACCAGACTAATCTGAGTGCCGGCTAAATTCTTAAAAACACGCAAAAATCAGCAGATAAAAGCACGAGATCAGGAGGTCATAATGCATCGCCAACGTGCAGTGGATCATGGCATGGGATCCAGAGGCCTTCTTAATGTCTTTTTAGGGTTTTTTAATGCACTTAGACTTAGAGGGTTCCTGCCACATAATTTCTTGTTTTATGAGGCAGTTTAATGATTTTATCCACAAATTGTAATTTTTTATTTTTTTTTATTTTTTTTTTAGAGTGCCGGTCGGCCGAGGTCTGTGCTGGTCGGTGCCGACCAGCATAGTGACAGCCCTGTACTATTCATGAATATACTTGGGGGTCTATAATCGACTAACACTGCTTAAAGGTAGATGACCCGATCACATTTTCGTAACCTTTCATGTAGAATAGAAAACTTCAAGTTGAAAATCGGAACATCTACCTTTAAATTCACGAAAAACTAAGAATTTGTAAGGTCTACCGTCAATGGCGTCTCTGTGTATTAGCCCGATTTATGGCCATGTTTATCCCGAATTCTTGCGATCGTTTTTTCCCAGAATGCACTCTGTTCTGAATTGTCGAACTAGCTTCTTCTTCTTCTCGTAAAGTTCAAACTTCAGTAACTGAAGATAGTCGAACTGTGTGTGGATGCGCGCTTGTTATTCAAACAAGGACGCAGCCATCGTGTTATAACTTATATACATATTTAGCTTATAAGTTATTGGGCGCTTTGGTGTGTGATGAAAACCACCCCATCGCTATAATTTGTGCGAAAAGGCACATATACGTATACCATATCAATGTGAGAACCCCCCCCCCCCCCCCCCCCCGGGCTCAAACCCACTGCTAGTGCTAATGCTAGTGCTACCCACCAACAACTGTAGACAGAGTACAGACAGTTATTTTTACTCGCACATCTTTGTATAGCACCCTGCACGTCACGGGGATGATATCATTGGACAAGCAGTGTTAAGCTTTTTAGGATTTATTCTTTGAAGATTGAAGATTGCAACTTTTGATGAAGTCTGCCAAATTCGGCAGACTCATCGCCATTGGCACCGGCGTTATTTCGACACGTGCGACGTATGCGACTGGTTTCTTAGCTATCTAAATGCACTAGAATGTTACTTACTTCATCACCTCCCAGTTCTAAGACATCTTTTCGAAACTTAGTCTTCAAATTATCATCATCGATTCTTTTGTTTGGTTTAAATGCCTTCGTTTTCGAGCGACGTTTTTCTTTACTGGTTGTCGCCATTTTGGATTTTGTTTGTGCGCTACAAAGTAAGTCTTACAGATATCTAACAATATCGTGTAGATACTATGTACACTAAAAACTGCTCAACGTTGATGGGGCAATTATGACATAGTCAATGTTTAGAAAGGCAATCCCCTTTTACGCCAGTGGTATGCGTGCATGGAGGGGATTTCGAATTGCTGGAAGACTGTTGAATCACGCCCGGTGGTTTCAGTCAACATTGACTTTGGAGACCGTTCATTATTTATGGTGGAGAGGGGGGGGGGGGGGGGACAAATTTCGAGACTCGTATGTTAAAATTACCTAACCCCCCTACAGCTGAAACTGAAAATTACATGACCCCCGTGCAGTGGCGTAACTAGACTTTTTCATTTGGGGGGCAGGAAGGGGCAGTGACTTGAAATGGGGGGCTCCTAAGACAATCCACGAATTTTTTTTGAGTAAAGAGATGCGCGCGTAGCGCGCGAAAATTTTCGACTTTACAGCTTTTTTTGCACGATTGAGCTACATTTTGGCTCTAAACAAGCTTGTACCAAAGAATATTTCATTTTGGGAAGACATATGCGCGCGTAGCACGCGAAAATTTTTCATATGTGTACTTTTGACCATCATAATTCCATGATTCCTTTCGTCAAATGAATCGACAGTGCCAATCTCAACCGACACGACGTCATTATTGGGGGGATTTGGTGTGTACTTTTTTTGTAATTTTATTTACAGCCGTACTTGATTTCATTTGGGGGCAAGCGGGGGGGGCAAGGGTTCCAAGGGGGGGGCTCCCCCCCCCCCCCCCGCCGGTTACGCCACTGCCCCCGTGCTAACCAGTAGCTTTTTACACAACCCCCACCGCCCCCCCCCCCCCCCCCCCCCCCCCTCCCTGTAAAAAATCAACTTGTCACATACTTATGGGGGCTGTCTTTACCTTTGGAATTTTACGGTTCATGGATATGTTGGCAAATTCTGTTTGTGCCCTATCTGAACGGCCAATAATTTTATGATGGTCCTTCTTTTTAAAACCTATGGCGACAAATTACACAAGTTATTTATGTAAACATAACTTGTGTATTTTGTGCACAATTTAGTTGTGTACACAATACACAAGTTTTATTTACATAACTTGTGTATTTTGAACACAAATACTGAAAGGTTTACATAATAAGTATGGAGTTCTATTTTTAACATAATTATGTAAACATTTTTCTGTGTGTTTCGGGCTGCACACCCCTACCAAAATGAAAGTCGAGTACACCCCCCGGGCGCCCCTGTTATTGATAGGAGAGCAATGAAGTGGTATAGCAAATCTGATAGTTGTATCATCAGGAGGTTGACAGGGAAGATCACACATTGATAGCAGATCTGATATTGTATAGGAGGTTATAGGGAGAATCACAAAGCTATCTGATGAGAGGCAATAACTGTATGTTGAAAGGTAAGATCACACCGTTGGTCGGATAGCCGATAACTGTATGTAAAGTAGACTGAAAGGGAAGATCACAAAGCTATTGATCATGTTGATAGGAGAGCTGATGTATAAGAGGTTGAAAGGGAAGATCACAAAGCTATTGAAAGGAGGGCTGCTGACTGTATGAGGTTGAAAGGAAGATCCACAACATTGAAAAAATAGGAGGTATAAAGGGAAGATCACATAGCTATTGATATAGGAGAGCTGATATAACTTTGTTGTATGAGGTTGAAAGATCCACAATATTGATTGCACATTTGATAATTGTATAGGTTGAAAGGAAGATTACAACCGCTATTGGTAGCAGACCAGATAACACGGTAGGAGGCTTAAGGGAGCCTCGTTAAATACGACGGGGGTGGGGGAGTTGTACAATGTTATTTATTATTTAAACCATTGAGGGGGGAATCCAAATTGTCTCCAATTAAAATTGGCAAAATTTGTGTAAAAAATAGCATTTTTTGCACGCTACGCAGCATACGCGCGCATTTTGTACGCTAGTTAAATGTCTTGTCGGCTGTTCTTTCACAGCCTCTTGAGTATTTTTAATTATACTTGTAGACACTGTTTGTATATAAACATGATAAAGTGACTTTAAAATATATGTCAAAATGTATTGCGAACATAGATCCCTAAAAAACCAGGGGGGGGGGTCCGAGAAAAAAAAGGATCAACAAATTGAAAATTGCCCAAGTTCCCCTCTGCCGTAGTTTAATGATCGCTCCCTATAGGGAGAATCAAACAGATATTGATAGGAGAGTCGATAACTGAATAGGAGGTTGAAAGCCTGTCAGATTACAAAGCTAATTGATAGGAGAGGCAATAACTGTATGAGGTTAGGAAGATCACACCGCTATTGATAGCAGACCCAATAACTGTATGCCGTTGCCGGGGGCTGTTGAAAGGGATGATAGGCATATTGATAGAATATCTGATAATTGTAGGAGATTGAAAGGGAAGATTACATAGCTATTATAGCAGACCTGATGATAACTGTGTGTAGGAGGTTAAAATGGAGAATAAACAGCTAGATATAGGAGAGGTGATAACTGTACGCTGAAAGGGAAGATCACAAAGCTATTGATAGGAGAGGTGATAACTGTATGCTGAAAGGGAAGATCACAAAGCTATTGATAGGACTTAGGAGAGGTGATAACTGTATGTTGAAAGGGAAGATCACAAAGCTATTGATAGGAGAGGTGATAACTGTATGTTGAAAGGGAAGATCACAAAGCTATTTATAGGAGAGCTGGTAACTGTATAGGAGGTTGAAAGGGAAGATCACAAAGCTATTGATAGGAGAGCCGATAACTGTATAGGAGGTTGAAAGGGAAGATCACATGCACAAAGCCGTATTGATAGGAGAGCTGGTAACTGTATAGGAGGTTGAAAGGGAAGATCACAAAGCTATTGATAGGAGAGCTGGTAACTGTATAGGAGGTTGAAAGGGAAGAGCACAAAGCTATTGATAGGAGAGCCGATAACTGTATAGGAGGTTGAAAGGGAAGATCACAAAGCTATTGATAGGAGAGCTGGTAACTGTATAGGAGGTTAGGAAGATCACACAGCTATTGATAGCAGACCCAATAACTGCATGCCGTTGCCGGGGGCTGTTGAAAGGGATGATAACACATTTATTGATAGAATCTGATAATTGTATAGGAGATTGAAAGGGAAGATTACATAGCTATCATAGCAGACCTGATGATAACTGTGTGTAGGAGGTTAAAATGGAGAATAAACAGCTATAGATATAGGAGAGGTGATAACTGTATGCTGAAAGGGAAGATCACGCAGCTATATTGATAGGAGAGCCGATAACTGTATAGGAGGTTGAAAGGGAAGATTACAAAGCTATTGATAGGAGAGCTGGTAACTGTATAGGAGGTTGAAAGGGAAGATCACAAAGCTATTGATAGGAGAGCTGGTAACTGTATAGGAGGTTGAAAGGGAAGATCACAAAGCTATTGATAGGAGAGCCGATAACTGTATAGGAGGTTGAAAGGGAAGATCACAAAGCTATTGATAGGAGAGCTGGTAACTGTATAGGAGGTTGAAAGGGAAGAGCACAAAGCTATTGGTAGGAGAGCCGATAACTGTATAGGAGGTTGAAAGGGAAGATCACAAAGCTATTGATAGGAGAGCTGGTAACTGTATAGGAGGTTGAAAGGGAAGAGCACAAAGCTATTGATAGGAGAGCTGGTAACTGTATAGGAGGTTGAAAGGGAAGAGCACAAAGCTATTGATAGGAGAGCCGATAACTGTATAGGAGGTGGAAAGGGAAGATCACAAAGCTATTGATAGGAGAGCCGATAACTGTATAGGAGGTTAAAAGGGAAGATCACAAAGCTATTGATAGGAGAGCTGGTAACTGTATAGGAGGTTGAAAGGGAAGATCACAAAGCTATTGATAGGAGAGCCGATAACTGTATAGGAGGTTGAAAGGGAAGATTACAAAGCTATTGATAGGAGAGCTGGTAACTGTATAGGAGGTTGAAAGGGAAGATCACAAAGCTATTGATAGGAGAGCCGATAACTGTATAGGAGGTTGAAAGGGAAGATCACAAAGCTATTGATAGGAGAGCTGGTAACTGTATAGGAGGTTGAAAGGGAAGATCACAAAGCTATTGATAGGAGAGCCGATAACTGTACAGTATAGGAGGTTCAATAAAGGGAAGAGCACAAAGACATTGATAGTAGAGCCGATAAAACTGTATTGGAGGTTGAAAGGGAAGATCACAAAATAATAAAATAATAATAATAATGAAAACTTATAAAGCGCCGATGATCCGCCATAAATGGCGCTCATGGCGCTTATGCATTTTACAAACAAGTTATACAGTCAATAGAGCACAAAACATATCAGATGACCACAAAAAGATTATTGAGTAAAAGCCACTTTAAATAAGTTGGTTTTTAAGTCCTTTTTGAAACTGTTTATATTGCTGTTTAATCGGATGACAGTAGGTAAATTGTTCCATATTCTTGCCGCTGCAATCCCAAAGGCTCTGTTGCCCCACTGCGTTTTTGTACGATTTAATTTTAAGAGACCTTGCTCTGACGAACGAAGAGCACGACAAGGAGTGTATGTTTGAACAGAGTCAGCAAGATATACGGGTGCTTTACCCAAAAAAAGAGTATTTGAAGACAATGCGTTGCTCCACAGTACAAGTAGCCAATGTAAATTATCAGCTAAGACATGGGAATGTGGTCAAATTTCCAAGTAAGTGTGATTAGACTAGCTGCCATATTTTGTAACCGTTGAAGTCGAGATAATAAGAAATCAGAAATACCAAATAAGAGAGAGTTGCAGGAGTCAATCCTAGAAATTATGAGAGCATTTACAAAGACATTGATAGGAGTGCAGCTGACTGTGTAGGAGATATAAACATGATAAAGGGAAGATCACACAGCTACTGAGTAACAGATTTGATAATTGTATAGGAGGTTAAAACGGAGAATCACACACTTATTTGGTAGGAGAGCTGATAACTGTATAGGAGAGTTGAAATAAGATCACACATCTATTGATAGCAGACCCGATAACTGTATAGGAGGTTGAAAGGGAAGATTACAAAGACATTGATAGGACAGCTGATAAGTGTGCAGGAGGTATAAAGGTAAAATCACACAGCTATTGATAGCAGACTCTGATAACTGTATAGGAGGCTAAAAGGGAAGATAACTGTATAGAAGGTTTAATGGGAAGATCACACAGCTATATTGATAGCAGACCTGATAACTATGGTGTTGAAAGAGAAGATCACACAGATATTGACAGGAGAGCTGATACCTGTATAGGAGGTTCACACAGCTATATTGATAGCAGACCTGATAACTATGATGTTGAAAGAGAAGATTGCCCAGATATTGACAGGAGAGCTGATACCTGTATAGGAGGTTGAAAGGGAAGATCACACAGCTATATTGATAGCAGACCTGATAACTATGATGTTGAAAGAGAAGATTGCCCAGATATTGACAGGAGAGCTGATACCTGTATAGGAGGTTGAAAGGGAAGATCACACAGCTATATTGATAGCAGACCTGATAACTATGATGTTGAAAGAGAAGATCACGCAGATATTGACAGGAGAGCTGATACCTGTATAGGAGGTTGAAAGGGAAGATCACACAGCTATATTGATAGCAGACCTGATAACTATGATGTTGAAAGAGAAGATCACGCAGATATTGACAGGAGAGCTGATACCTGTATAGGAGGTTGAAAGGGAAGATCACACAGCTATATTGATAGCAGACCTGATAACTATGATGTTGAAAGAGAAGATCACGCAGATATTGACAGGAGAGCTGATACCTGTATAGGAGGTTGAAAGGGAAGATCACACAGCTATATTGATAGCAGACCTGATAACTATGATGTTGAAAGAGAATATCACGCAGATATTGACAGGAGAGCTGATACCTGTATAGGAGGTTGAAAGGGAAGATCACACAGCTATATTGATAGCAGACCTGATAACTATGATGTTGAAAGAGAAGATCACGCAGATATTGACAGGAGAGCTGATACCTGTATAGGAGGTTGAAAGGGAAGATCACACAGCTATATTGATAGTAGACCTGATAACTATGATGTTGAAAGAGAAGATTGCCCAGATATTGACAGGAGAGCTGATACCTGTATAGGAGGTTGAAAGGGAAGATCACACAGCTATATTGATAGTAGACCTCATAACTATGATGTTGAAAGAGAAGATTGCCCAGATATTGACAGGAGAGCTGATACCTGTATAGGAGGTTGGAAGGGAAGATCACACAGCTATATTGATAGTAGACCTGATAACTATGATGTTGAAAGAGAAGATTGCCCAGATATTGACAGGAGAGCTGATACCTGTATAGGAGGTTGAAAGGGAAGATCACACAGCTATATTGATAGTAGACCTGATAACTATGATGTTGAAAGAGAAGATTGCCCAGATATTGACAGGAGAGCTGATACCTGTATAGGAGGTTGAAAGGGAAGATCACACAGCTATATTGATAGCAGACCTGATAACTATGATGTTGAAAGAGAAGATTGCCCAGATATTGACAGGAGAGCTGATACCTGTATAGGAGGTTGAAAGGGAAGATCACACAGCTATATTGATAGTAGACCTGATAACTATGATGTTGAAAGAGAAGATTGCCCAGATATTGACAGGAGAGCTGATACCTGTATAGGAGGTTGTAAGGGAAGATCACACAGCTATATTGATAGTAGACCTGATAACTATGATGTTGAAAGAGAAGATTGCCCAGATATTGACAGGAGAGCTGATACCTGTATAGGAGGTTGTAAGGGAAGATCACACAGCTATATTGATAGTAGACCTGATAACTATGATGTTGAAAGAGAAGATTGCCCAGGTATTGATATAGGAGAGCTGATACCTGTATAGGAGGTTGTAAGGGAAGATCACACAGCTATATTGATAGTAGACCTGATAACTATGATGTTGAAAGAGAAGATTGCCCAGATATTGACAGGAGAGCTGATACCTGTATAGGAGGTTGTAAGGGAAGATCACACAGCTATATTGATAGTAGACCTGATAACTATGATGTTGAAAGAGAAGATTGCCCAGATATTGACAGGAGAGCTGATACCTGTATAGGAGGTTGTAAGGGAAGATCACACAGCTATATTGATAGTAGACCTGATAACTATGATGTTGAAAGAGAAGATTGCCCAGATATTGACAGGAGAGCTGATACCTGTATAGGAGGTTGTAAGGGAAGATCACACAGCTATATTGATAGTAGACCTGATAACTATGATGTTGAAAGAGAAGATTGCCCAGGTATTGATATAGGAGAGCTGATACCTGTATAGGAGGTTGTAAGGGAAGATCACACAGCTATATTGATAGCAGACCTGATAACTATGATGTTGAAAGAGAAGATTGCTCAGATATTGACAGGAGAGCTGATACCTGTATAGGAGGTTGTAAGGGAAGATCACACAGCTATATTGATAGTAGACCTGATAACTATGATGTTGAAAGAGAAGATTGCCCAGATATTGACAGGAGAGCTGATACCTGTATAGGAGGTTGTAAGGGAAGATCACACAGCTATATTGATAGTAGACCTGATAACTATGATGTTGAAAGAGAAGATTGCCCAGGTATTGATATAGGAGAGCTGATACCTGTATAGGAGGTTGTAAGGGAAGATCACACAGCTATATTGATAGCAGACCTGATAACTATGATGTTGAAAGAGAAGATTGCCCAGATATTGACAGGAGAGCTGATACCTGTATAGGAGGTTGTAAGGGAAGATCACACAGCTATATTGATAGCAGACCTGATAACTATGATGTTGAAAGAGAAGATCACACAGATATTGACAGGAGAGCTGATACCTGTATAGGAGGTTGTAAGGGAAGATCACACAGCTATATTGATAGTAGACCTGATAAATATGATGTTGAAAGAGAAGATTGCCCAGGTATTGATATAGGAGAGCTGATACCTGTATGGGAGGTTGTAAGGGAAGATCACACAGCTATGGATAGGAGACTTGATAGGGCACTACTATATAAAAGGAAAGATCATACAGCTATTGAAAGTAACCTTTGATAATTGAGTAGGATGTTTGACAATAGCAGACCCATAGTCATATTATAATAAAGGGTAGGCCTACACAGTAGTGTTGAGAATGATTGTTTTAAACAATTTTGCTACAGAATTCAAGATGAGCATTAATAATGGTCATTTTTGCTGTTGCCATTCACAAAATCACATAAGCAGCCTTATGCCCAGGATATTTTTCTTATTGTGACTGCTTATAGCTGGGGAGCACACATTGTTTTGCAACACAAAGAAACAAACACATGGTACATTATGCCCTAAATAAAGGTCAAAGGTTAATTAAACATCTCCATTGGCAAGGGTGTCCACCTAGGTTGTAATTCTACCGATTTCACTAATTAAAATGTTGGTATAGTACTCCCTGTGCCAGCAGACCGGGACCGGTAAACCCCCAAAATGGACCCATATGCTCCCCAGCTATCAATGTGAAATTCTTACATAGCCCCAGGGAAGAATATTTGAATCATCGTTTTGTTGTACAAAGAGGGCTGATTTGTTGGAATCCTTACAACTGTAAGTTCATACATGTAATACAATTGTAAAAATGTACAAAATCCCAGTTTTTATCCAAATTGAGGGTGCAGTCTCCAACACAACACTGAATAAGCCTTTAATTAATAAAGACACAAAGACACAATATACAAATTCAACTACAACAATCAAATCTCAATTTCTGCACATAAGTCATTTTATTAAAACAACTATTTCATCAAAACACAATACTTTCCACTATTGGTCCATTTCATGGTACGCTAAACAATTTCAATATCCCACATCCCACCAGACTTTCAAAAGAAAGAGCCTTTTTCACATGTACGTAGTATCTATCATTTATTATAATCCAGATTCTTTTTTCACAACATTTTCCCTTTTTTTTATGAATTATCGCCCACTGCTTGGAGCACTATAGATGTTTATAACTGCTATGTACATAGTACAATACTGTTAACTTGAAAGTGTTGTCGAAAAAAGAGCTCCCCTAGAATTCAAACAACATATTAAAGTAGTCTTGATGCATAAATATGAAGCACAAATTATCTGTCAAATACAAGAATGCTGTTGTCATTACAGCTGCTTTTTAATAAAAAATATTCCTACACCTAATTGTTACGATCAAAAGAGGGAAAGTATAACCCGGGAGTATAACTATATCGAGAGTTGGATATTTGAAAGCCCTCCTCCATAACCTTACTCTTAGGCACAGTTTTTGGAATAAAACTATCACACGTTTTTTTGAATAAAACTATCAGGGGAGAAAAACAGGTAAAATTAGGAGGGAAAGACCGGGCTCAAACACCGCTCCTACATATTAAGCGCACCACACTGTCAGCTTTGAAAATCTTCAGAATGATAGCCAACCATATCATGCTCTACCAGTACCAAGTAGAGTATGATTTTGTATGCCCCAGTAAAGATAGGGTTAGTCTAAAAGCTATAGTTTAATCAATTCTAAATTGGGGAAAAATATGCGGGTTTTATCTCTCCGCGCGCAAAAGTAATCGCAATAATTTGGCATACGCAAGCGTTACGCATACGATTCACGATGTGCCAGTTGCGCTATGTGAGCAAAATTCCCGCCCATACTCTTCTGAATTTATTCGCTGCTGTAATCAGGTTCACCAATTTGGAACTGACTGAACTATAGAAGCAATTAACCCACCCAGTGTTACTAATTATTAGAATTTACAACACCATAGCCAGTGACAATTCATGATGCACTTAAGTTTGAATGGGCCAATCATGAGGGTTTTATGTACGTTCTTATTTTTCACAGTGCATATTTTTGGACATAATCTTTTCCAACTTCCTAGATTTAGATCATCATTTATTAAGATGTTGGCTAAATATATAAAGGGACTATGGAACTCTATCTACACAAAACCCTCATAATTTCCACTTATCTAGTATAATGAAAAATGCTACATAGCAAGACCTACATAGCACCCATTGCAATCTCAACAACTTTCTTGTACTCCACATGACAACATCTGATATTATACAAAACTATGCGCTAACAAATTGTTAACAACTTTGGTGCAGAAGTGTAAAAGTGGTCATTTTCCCAAGAATAATTTGTTGCACTCGCTCAACAACGTTGATGACCTATATAAATTGGGTTGAGTCCTACTTTAAAGATCTTTATTCTATATAAGCCAATCAAAACATATTTGCAAGCCTGCCAACATTGGAAATCTGGAAATAGTACTCCTTCACGGCCAGGTGTCCAGATGCCGCCTTAGGGCCCTGTCTCAAATGGTTATTTTAATTAAGGCCATCATCATAAAGACTATCTATCTTGTGGGTGCTATAGTTCAAATCACAATCCCTTGTTCAGATTCAAAATGTACGCGTGCATGGCCATCAAAATATAACACACGAGAATGACACAGCGGTGCGCATGGACCATCACACACGTTATGTTCATGATGTTTTAGTCTCAGGGATTCTGAATCTAACTTTAGTACATTTTTCAAAATTTCAGTATACAACCTATGAACCATAATTACAACTTGCAGACCATCAATGTTCAGGTTTCAGACATAATGGAGAAGCATGTACTGCACCCGAGGTACTTACTTAGTGGATGAGGTAACGGGGATGTGCCGCCAAATTATTTGAAATAGGGTCCCATTTTTCACCCGTCTGGTAAATGAATGACCCCTTTTCATAGCCATTTTTGATAAATGTATGGGTCAAATATATAGGAAAATTATGGGTTTCCAGTAAACATATGGGTCCATTTCCTCCGAAAATTGGTAAATGTTTGGGTCAATTTCATTTTGCTGGCGGCACATCCCTACCAAAAAATATCCGAGTACTGCCCCTCCCCCCCCTGCATAAGGTATGGATGAGGAATGTGGGGGGGTTCAAATCATGTTTACATACACTATTGTTCGATTTGTACCTGAAAAAGTCTGGCATCCTCCATTGAAACCCACTTGAGTCCTGTTTTGACAAACTTTTTCTCCAACATTTTCCACATTCTTGTAGAAATGTTACGGAGCGAGAAAATTAACTTAACGTGAAAATGTCTACTTTTACAATAGTTTATATTTTATAAAGTGGCAGTTTGAGAAAACAGTATAATATATAAACACTGGCAAAATATTCAATGCACAAAAACTCTAAAAAATAGTCATTTTTTATAAGTTAGTTATATCAATATAGATATGGTGTCCTATACATGTAGGTCCTAACCAAATATTGTGACATTGTGTGCGCATATACAATACAATACATCAAAAATAGAAAAACAAACACACATACACATTAACAAACAGACAAAACATAAAATTATATCATACAATTTTTTTTCATGTTTTTTAGACATCACAAATATTTTGGTTTGTTGAATAATTACAAACCATAACACATTATATATATATACCAGAACAAGTTAAATTTATTATTTAGAAAATAATATCTGGTAGATATACATCATACTTTGAATGGAAATATATATATATAATTTATAAAACGCAACTTCTTTTCTGTAATCCCCAGCATGCTTGCAAATATAATACATTCGTTTTTGTTAGTTTGACATGGACTAGTCAATGCAAATATCCCCGAAACATAAATCTGTTATACAATATAGCAATATCTTCAATAATAATATGGTGAAAATCACGGGGCAAAAAAAGTCCAAAAGCATATTGTGAGATGGCAATGATCAACAGGTACATTTAAAGAGGGGGTGCTTTTGAATAAAACAATGTGGTCATGATATTTTCACATTGTTTTACACTTAAAAAACAATTATTTGTGGTTTCTTTTCATTGTTTTAAGACATTTTCCCCCTTTTAATTGAATGATGCCAAACATGCGCCAAAATGCACAATTATTACCCTTAAATACACATTTGTAATATAAAGGATGTACTTTTTTGTTTTCCTTATACATGTATATATATTAATCCTCCCTTACATAATTATTTCCATGGCCCCGGTATTGTTGAGACTTTTAAACATAGTATGATACAGTGGTTCTAAGCACACAATTTGATGAAAACATTTTGTCACAAGATAGGCATGGGCTATTTGATGTATTCATGACTCCCTCATTTGTTTGGTATACAAAATTGACCGTTTAACCAAATTTGAGTCTGAATTTTGACTCTTTGGTATATTCATGGGTCTTAAATTTCTTTAATTGATATATGCACGAGTCTACTTCTGAAATTTAACAATGGAACATTACAAGCTATTAAAGATAATTATAACCCAGTATATCTTGTTATCAATTGTTTTCTATGTATTGTTGAAATTTGCGAGACAATATCAAATAATGTGGTAGGTCTAAACATACATACATACATTCATAAAAGAGCCATTCTGATTCAAAATACAGTGCTGTAATTGATCTATATATGGGAATAAATAACATGCATCGTATCGACAAGTTATGTTTGAAAAGCAAGCATTTTACTTCTTATCATGAGTTTTTAAGATTGCGAGAAATATCACTTTTTGAAAATGTATTTTTATATATAATATATTCATCTATAATATATACAAACAAGAAAACCCTGTACAAACCAGCTGTCATAATGTCACTGATCCAGCTCTCTTCATATATAATACAGGGTCAGGAAAACCCTTTTTTCTCTCTCAGGAAACAACAAGTTTAAGTTTATATTTTTGGTAATGCAAGTCTGTATTGGGTCAAACTCCAAGGAATGACAAATTACAAAATGAAAGAGAAACCCAAGATTGTGTTTGTACCACCACCAGTAACATTATGTAATGAACAACAAATGTTATTACGCTGACACAGGAAAATAAAGCAAGGCAGTAGTTGAGACAAATAAGTGAATATTTAAAATAAAGATCAGGATATTTCCGATAATCTGCAAAGGGGAACCAAGGGTCTTTGTTTTTCACAATTTTATGCCATCATAGGATAGAAATGTAAATTTGTCAAATTTCAGTTAGAATTATAAGTCAACTTGTATTGCTATGGGAACCACCATTTTTAGAAATCGAGTATCTCCATGAAACTATGTTTACTTTTCTGGCACATACCCTACCTAATCAAACTCGAGTTCTATCCACATAATCCCATTTCTCTTGTCGTGTGTGTGATTCACAATTGCATACAATACAGTAAAAGCCAAAATTGTTGAGTTTTTTTGTTTGTTTTTGCATGCTACTGTGAAAATTATAGCACCTGAAAATACTGTAAAACCACTTAATTTTGCGAGGGATTTAATTTCGTGAGGGATGTGGATTCGTGAAATTAAATACCTGCGAAATTTACAATTTTGCATTGAAAGTATCAGAAAAAATGCCAGATTCGCGTAATTAAATGCCAGCTAAAATAGCAGTCATTTTCAATTTGTGAAATAAAGTATCCGCAAAATGATAGTGTTTTACAGTACTGTTGTCAACATTGTCCCTGTATGGTGCTAGATGGGAGACATTGTCCCTGTATGGTGCTGGATGGGAGACATTGTCCCTATATGGCGCTGGATGGGAAACATTGTCATCCACAAAAACATCAACTTGCCAAAATGTATTTGATATCAAAATATTGGCTTTTACAGTAGTGAGTTGTGTCTATCGCAAGCTTTGAACATCTGAAGGCTTAAATTCTTTCTGCAGCTGTATCACTCAATTGGGACGTGTTCTATCAAAAGTAAACGGACAAGGGTGAACATTGAGAAAAAAGCCAAAATTGTACCTATAGTTTAATCAGTTCCAAATTGGCCAAATAGTTTTTTTATCTCTCCGTGCGCAAAAGTAATCCAAGCGTATGTGCGAGATTATGGCCACACGCACACGGTTTTGGTCGCACGCACAAGTGCTGAAACAATTTATTAATATATCCATATGTTTCTTCTTCTTTCCCCTTTCTCTAAAGGATCTTGCTGCCAATTCTGTGTTCCTCCACAAGAGACCTGGTGCGTGAACATTAATGTACCACAGAAACCGTTCACATACTAGTATACTATAAGATGTACATGTACAGCCAGCCTTCCTTCCAGAAGGCAATAGTTGAGACAAATAAGTAAATTATTACAAACAAAAATCCCCAAACAGATACTCCCACATTAATGGTATGTGAAAAATGACTGACTCCAATCACACATTCACTTTGAGATACTCCCTAAATGTGGGTTTCGTGCTTCAACAGATATTTGTCTAAATGGAATAATAGGAACACAGCAGATAATTTTTTTGTGGAGAGTTGTTTATAATGTGTGGAAAATGTTGTGAAATTTGAAGAAAAAACACCCACCTCAATGCGAAAAAACCCAAACATTACAGAGCATTGCAATGCTTTGCATAATACAAAAATGAAGTTATATTATTGTGTTTAATAATTGATATGTGAGACACTATTTATTTGATCAATTGCTAGATTATTATGTTGTTCTTTACCACTTATAACCAGGACTGGAACTTCAGATTTTTTCAAACCAGCCAGTCAGGCAGGTATTAACTCACACATACACCTGCCCGACAGCAATTCCACCAGCCAGTGTAACTCACTTATACTTATACTGTGAGTTTGAACAATTTTACCAAGTGCAAGCCTGTCGGGTTCTTTTGCATCTTTTCTGCCAGACGAAAAAGTTACCCGCTATGGGTTGGTGGGCGGGTGCTATTTCCAGGCCTGCTTATAACCTAAACTTAAGGCCCCAACCAAACCTACTTTTAAAGGTAAAAACCTTGATAGTCATGAGGGCTGTTTATTACATATAATTTGCTTCTTTTTATTACGGTGGGGGTGGGAAGCAAACATGTGAAACTATAAATTAATGTGAATGCGAGTTTCGGTCAGTCATTGTACCACAGTTAATGATTAATTAAGCCGAATATTTTCATGCCAGTCTTTCATCCTTTGTTTCAGTGTTAATTAGTTAATTAATAAGGTAATATTTAACCTTGTCCATATCCCATGTTAATAGCTAACGAACAGGACAACGATCAAGCCTCGAATTAAGCTGACATGGACCAGGAGCTACTTTGTAACCTTTTTGACAAAAGCAGCTCCTGGTCCTATACTTTGCTCTGCAAAAAATTGAAAAACACCAGGAGCTAAACTTGGCAACCACAGGGTAAAATTTCCCCAGCTCCTGCTTAATTTGAGGCTTGACAACGATATTCACACCATGCATGTTTGATCCAAAACATTAAGCACAAAAGTGGTGTAATCAGAATAATAATGGAATAATACAAAATGAAACCGCATAATTTCCTCCTGTTGATGGCGCCAAATCTAACGTGATAATTTTGAGATGCATACCAATGGAGGTGCTAAATTATGGTGACCTTATAGATTATATATGCTGTAAGATTGTCCTTATTCTTTTGGAAGTCAATACAAAGATCCCCTTTTTTAGTTTTGGTTAGGCTTTTTACCCTTTTTACCCATCTTCTTTTTCAGAAAATCTATTTTACCCTAGTTGACAACATAAATCCTATCACATTCCCTATTTTATTTGCTTGACATTTGAAACATTCCATTTCTTTTTCAAACAAAATAATCCGATGTTTTGTAACCAAAATTTGATAATTTCCTTTTTACTATTTGCATATCATTGCATTAGAAACATTTCTTGATATTGTGCCTCCCTTTTCAGTTAACAGGCCAAGAAGTCCTGTCCAGCTGCCTGCTGCCTATAATAAATTGAGTAGGCTTTGAGTTCTGCCCCACAGTCCCATATTAGGCTGAATAGGCTTTCTATTTTCTACCCCAAGCGGGATAAAAATGACTCATTCCATCATTAATCTGATTAAATTAAAAGCAAATTGACTTTCAATCTACTTCAACCACTCAGTGATGTTTTGGAACAAACAACTTTGTCTCATCTTTCAACCAAGTAAAAAATAACAAAAAATTGTCAAAACACTGGAGACAGTACAACATACGCAAATTAATAATAATTCATTTCAGGTCCTCAAATAAATCCATTGTATACATATATGATCTGTTTAGAAAGATGCATTAGGATACCAGTAGGTGCAGTTTGGCTTGTTAGATTTTCCCCTCCCCTTTCTGCCCCATCTCCTCTCCCTGTTACCCCACCTCCCCCTTTTCACCTCCTCTTCCATTCTTCCCTTATGAGTAACCTTTCTGCAATGCTTACTCACATTTGGACAATGTCCCGTAAAATTCACACCCATAAGAACACTACATTCAAAAATATACAAGCAACACATCAAAACATAAGCTTGCCCCAGGTTGCCATGTCTTAACCCTAACCATCCTCAATGCCGCAAATGTGCACGGTAAAGTCTGTCTGTGCCAGCTGGCGTGGCACTTTTTCGATGAAATAATGGCCCCAGGCTACATAGTCGGGCCAATACACTGGCCCGAGTATGATTGGCCCCCGTGGCGCAGTGGTAGAGCGTTCGTCCGACAACCGAGAGGTTATGGGTTCGAGCCCCGGTGGCGGCGCCACTCATTTTGTCCGCGTTTTTGTCGTTGAAAAAGAAATTTCTTCAAAATGTGACTTAGGAGGTTAGGGTTAATCAATACCGATTGCCAAATTGAAGGGTTTTACTAAATAACCAGACTACATCTCCCCGGTATCCACATGTATCTTCACTCTATCCACGTTTATAGAAAAAATATCTCTACAAAATACACAACCACGGTCGTAGAGTTCCCAATGTTCATAATAATAACAACAACAATAACAACAACATTAATAAAAGCATTTTTTATATTTTACAAGTCTATTCAAAAAAAGATCCATTGCATTTTTTATAATTTTTTTGACGGCATTACACAGGTTGTATCGTTTTTCCGACGGCAAACATGTCCTGATACCTCTTGATTTCCTGTCCATCGAGGTTCGTTTTTGCAATAATGTTGTCTTTAAAACAACCTGAATCTCTTATAGAGTCTCTGTTATTGGACGAGTCGCGCTTGGCGGCAGCGGCGTCTCGATTAGAGTTTTTCACAAATTCATTCTTCTTCTTGATGGACGTCGCCATGACGGACGGCGACGCCTGGCCCGCCTTTTTCGACACGTTGTAAAGCAGTCTGTGCCGGCGCTTGGTGACCAATAGGAGCATCATAAGAATAATACAGATGGCTAGTAATATAACAAGGATGGATAGCACCACGGGGATGACGGGGAAACCGGCCTTTGCTGACGGCGGCATGAAGCTGACATCTGGTGTTGAACTGGCTATGGTTGCACCCACTGTGGGAAAGATAGAGAGACAGAATGATGTTAGTTGCAGAGTGGTATATTGACTGGCGGTTTACTTAGTTTAGAACTGAGGGTTAATCAGAACAAATAACCGTATAAAATGAGACCCGTCATCACAAAATGAGCGTTAAGTCGGAAATTTTAGTTTAGAGGTTTGTCCAGATTCATAATACTCAAGAAACAAGCTTTAAAATGATATGTAACATGTCACAATTGCTCAATGTTTTCCCTGTCAAAAATCAAATTGAAGTTGCAAAATGTCTTTGTTTTGTTTGGCATGTTCATTGGACCATATCTCCTAATGCACATTGGCGACTTAACGCTCATTTTGTGGTGACAGGTCTCAAATATTGTCTAACACATAAAAATATTCCTGTCATTTGATTGGTGGATACCACATCATGTGAGGTGAAATATTTGGACTATTTCCCCGCAGGGAAAAAAGTTCCCACAAAAAGAACTATTTCCCTGTGATGAGGAGCTGTGAAGGAAATAGTATCGTTTTATTGGGATCTTTTTCCCTGCTCATGATCGCGGTAATTGATGGAGGTAAGTTTAGTGACTGACCTTCACATTGAGTAAAATAGGGCCTATTATCTATTGTTAATCAAAGTATTTCAAATGACTTAAATATTTGTATATGTCATATAAAACAATGGTAAAGAAGCAATCTTCTTGCAGAGTGCTCAATGCAATGCAGAGCGAAATTTAAGTTAAACCATTTGGAACATTGCATTGAGCACTCTGGGAGTAATTCTGTTATACCCTTCACAGGGGTATTCATAGTGTGTGATTTTTAAGAACGCCGCATACTACCGATGTTGTGTAGGGTAGAACAGAATTATGCCTGAACGGTAGTTGCTACTCCGAGTTTGACGCTTGTGCGATCATCAGACAACTCTACCAAAAATATGTTATATAAAACAAATATTTACTGCTCTATATCCCTACCAAAAATATGTTATATAAAACAAATATTTACTGCTCTATATCCCTACCAAAAATATGTTATATAAAACAAATATTTACTGCTCTATATCCCTACCAAAAATATGTTATATAAAACAAATATTTACTGCTCTATATCCCTACCAAAAATATGTTATATAAAACAAATATTTACTGCTCTATATCCCTACCAAAAATATGTTATATAAAACAAATATTTACTGCTCTATATCCCTACCAAAAATATGTTATATAAAACAAATATTTACTGCTCTATATCCCTACCAAAAATATGTTATATAAAACAAATATTTACTGCTCTATATCCCTACCAAAAATATGTTATATAAAACAAATATTTACTGCTCTATATCCCTACCAAAAATATGTTATATAAAACAAATATTTACTGCTCTATATTCGTGAAATGGTGCAAAATAGCTCCCTGAGGTGACTGGAGGACCGTGGGCCTAATATTTTCCCGAGACATTTCCCTCATGAACAGTATATATTTGTATACTATATGCCATACATATTACTGCAAAAAGTGTTCTATTCCTACCACAAATATGAAACATTTGTTAACATATATATGTGACCAGTCGCGTCAAAAAGAACATGTTGTCGGCAAACACAGTTTTGAGATAGAGGCCAATATATTTGGTGAAACATAAAGAAAATAATAAACAAAAATATGCTTCTTCAATTCATATCTTGTGATTACAAAGTCCGATTACATTTAACAAGGTATCATTTCAAAGCTGAAAATGTTCTCTTTCAAATCATAACAATAACTCAGAATTGACTCGGGCCTCCAACATGTCCATTTTGAAGTGACGGGTCACATATGGTAATAGCCTAGTACTGTTAAGCAAGTGATGAGGCAATGCAAACGTTTTATTTATTAATCATAATTATATTGTCTATGATCTCCAATTATTAATAAAAGTTTCAATAAACACCAAAAGTTGATGTGGGAGGTGAAGGTAGATAAACTGAGCTACAACAAAAGCTTATCACTTCTATACAATTAAAATACTATTAAAATTGTAATTCATTACATATCTTTTACTAAGCACATGTCATTATAATCAAGGTATTACCTCAATCATAATTTGTTTTCAATTTTATGCAGAGAATTTTAATGTGTGTCCTTGCAAAGATATGATAAGTTCCTTTTGTAGCTCAGTGTATTTCCTTCAGCCTTGAAAGAAATGAACTGTGCCACTGGGTATGGGGATATCATTACCTTGTGAACTATTTTGATGCGGTACATCTGGAGGTTTATGATGCTTTGTAGGATATGCATTTGGCAGAAGGGATGGCTTAGCACCTAAAAACAAAATATTAAACAGAAAATAATCTCAAATTTCCAAAACAAAACATAATATAATAATGCGAAGAAACATGCAGTTCCATGCAAACGTCTTATACTTCTGATCCTAGAGTAAAGGAATGAAATTAAACGGTACATCAAGTCATAATTTTGACATCTACATCTTCATCAATCATGATAGCCATAGTGGATGCTCTGATGAATTAACTGTACACATAGATAGATGTTGACATCATAAAAGTCACTGCTTCATGTAAGAACCATATATGTGTTGAGATCAAGCCAAATGAGTCACATGTTGGCAGTTTTCAATTTTGATATTCCATCATTTTAAAGAAGGTGAAAAATGCTATAGTATGGTCCAAACCCCATTACAAATGAAATTCCAGTCTTTAAGTTACAAACAATTTACCAACTGAGAAAACGATGTAAAACATAAGAATTTGTCACTTCTTTTTACCTATAACTCAAAATCAATATTCCCGACATACGACTCATTCCGCTTGATCGCGTCACATATGTATTTGCTGTTGATTCCTAAACACACTCACATAGTCTTGCATTAAATTACAACAGTTTTGATTATCACCATTCAACATAACAATGGATACGTTTCTCGATCAAACACAAGATTTTGAATAGAGATGAAAAGAAAGATGTTTTGACCTACCTTCTTGGATGACAACAGGTGGCAATATTGTTGACTCTTGACTGTCTGTCGGTGTTACATCTGAAAATTAAACAATAATTTCATGATTATCTTTTACTATAAAAACCACCCTCATGACATCTTCATGAGATTTCACACAAAAGTACATGTATGTACAGGGTGAGTTAAAAAGACTGCAATAGTGGAAAGAAGCCATTTTGTTTTCAAAACCAAAATGAATTTTAAAACTGTTTAAACGTTGCAAGAATGATGTATTTAATCCTAACTTTGTATGAAAAAATGAAGTCAATATCATTTTCCGTTTGCCTTTGGTGAACCTTTTGACCAGTGCACCCATTTCACACGTTTGTCCACGAGATACCCAAAATATGCATCAGATCGCAAAATGTGTCTCTCATTCAAATTTGGAAACTTGAGTTCATTTGTGATGATATTGGAATTTGATGCATCCTTTCGTGTTTACATGTGAGTTAGCATAATCAATTATAATCATACCCCTGCTATGAAAGCGTATAATGTTCTAAATGTTAATAAAAAACTGAAATTTTCCATTTTTTTGTTGGCGGGATATTCAAATATGAAAATGCAATGTGTGCCATTTCAAATGAAAATCACTGTGCTCGTGGACAAACAGGTAAATTTGGTTATGCAGCAAAGAGGGTCACCAAAGACAAACGAAAAATGTGATCGACTTCATTTTTTCACACAAAGTTAGGATCAAATACATCATTCTTGCAACGTTTAAAAAGTTTTAAAATTCATTTTGGTTTTGAAAACAAAATGGCTTCTTTCCACTATTGCAGTCTTTTTGACTCACCCTGTATAACATGATATAAGCACAGGGTGTGATTGTTTTAGGTGAATAGGGATATCCCAGTTTAGAAATGGGTCCTATTCACAAGAGGTGATGACATACAGTCAAATCAGCCATTTGAAGGTTGTAAACTGTTAGCTATGTGTCAGGATTTCAGAGCTCTAGTGGATCTCAAATTGGCCCAAGATTTTCCAAAATTTTGACCTTCCTCTCTAAATTTCCTCTTCCCACTTTCTTCCCCTTTCCGTCTCCGCCTTAGTCCCCATCTCCCCTCCCCTCTCTCTCCCCTCCCATGGGCTCACGATAGGCTCCAGTGCCATACCAAACTTGGTATTCACTACCATTTTCTCTTGGCTCATCTTTGTCTCACTGATTGGACATTGAAGGAAGCATTCATTCAATGGTAGGTAAGGTTTCTCACAATCCAATACCCTGGATATTCTGTTACACTACACCCAACCCTTCCATCATGGGACATACAATGAATAGAATGATCTATCCCCTCCCCTTCCGCTACCCCTCGCTCCCATATTGGTCTTACCTATAGAACATCTAGGGCAGCATTCACCCAATGGTAGGTAAGGTTTCTCACAATGCAATACCCCTGGACAGTCTGGTACACTGCATCCAACCCTTCCATCATGACACATACAATGAATACAATGGTCTACATCCCATGACTCGCCATCTACGTAGGTCATACTATCAAATTCACATACTACCACTGGTGATGTATCTGTTTCAATGAGAAAAAAACCCATAAAAGATGATTATAGATATTATTTGAAGGTGTACGCATAAATGTTGTCAACTCATTGTCAAAAAGTGATTTGAAAACAGGGTGGGAAAACATTTGCTCTGTTATCCATGGCATAACAACCAGATGCGAGGGAAGGGGGAGAGGGGGCAGAATATGGGGATATCCATTCCCTAACAGCTTTTAACACAGAAAAATTAGACAGTTGTATTAAATTAGGTCCTTTTACCCCTCTGACAAATCAAATTTAGTCTGTGGCCTGATAATGACAGCAAACCCGGAGTTTGCCATCTCTAATGAGTGCCATCTCTAATGAGTGCCATCTGTATTGCCATTGTTTGTTACGAAAAAAAGTGAAAACTGAAATATAATTATGATAAACATACAAAAATCCTTTTGATTCATAACCTTTTTATCTCTTGAATTAATTTTTTTTTAGAACTTTGGCTGAATCCCAAAATACCCAATTGGTCCTATATATCCCTCTCTCCCAATCCTACCTTAATTATACACAAAACCTAAAACAGTACTTACCAATACAAGTTGGGCAGCATTGCCCTTTTCTTAACACTGGCATCTCACAATCCAGCAGCCTGCACGTCTGTGAATAGCATTCTACCTGTCCACCAGTACATTTGCAGCTCGTACAATCATCTTCCTTCCAGGTGGCGCCGTTTTCAAAGTTGATGCCACTGGCTAGCAGGCAGTTACCCAAACCAAAGCTGATAGTTGTAGCTGGCTCTTCGTTCACTATGTGTAGATACAATGTATAAGAGATATCATGTTTAACTGTATCCATTAAGAAAAGTGCTGGACATGTTATCACACTTCAATGCAATCAAGTTTGGGTATACTTCTAGGTATTTAGCAAAACACATTATTTTTTGTCTCACAATAGGGCAAACGTTGGTGCTAGGGTATCCCTATGGAAGAAAAAACCCAACAATATGAACAGAGTTCATTTTCAAATTCAAAGATTCCTACCAAAATAATACTTCAGTACCTTGAAAGCCATGAGGGGGGGGGGGGGGGGGGGGGGGGGGGCAGGGGAGTCAAGGGAGGCACTTTTAAAAAGTGGGTATCATTAGGTTTAGTCTTACAGAATGGTCTCTATAAAGTAAAGGGTTCAAAAAACAAAAAGTCCCCCAACCCTAAAATTAAATCACATTTGTTTATATAACTCTACACACAATTGGACGGTTTGAGAGATTGAAACCCTGTAGAGGAAAAACACTTGGCTACCCATAGAAAGTTTCCACCATTTCAATATCATTATTACGTTCCCCAAATAGTCACATTTCCCAAAAATTATGTTTTCAGAAAAAGTGGCACTTTTCAAGATCCTAAACAAGTTTGTTTGCATAACTCCACACACCTTTAGGCGTTTTGAGAGATTGAAGCACTTACAAAGGTAAACGCTTGGCTACCCACACAAAGTTTTCCCTTTTCAATACCATGTGTACTTTCTCAAAACAGTCACATTTCCCCTAAATGATATTTTCCAAAATGTGGCACTTTTCAACGATACAGGAAAGTTATTGACTTGAATAGTGGACACTATTGGCTAGTCATGCCTAAAAAGAAATGATTTTATTTTTTATTTTCAAAGCAGGAACAGCTAAAGATAGAAAAGATTTCTTTTAATTGAAAATAAAGACGATTGAAATGAATTTTAAAAAAGCACTGGAGACATTTTTGTAACTTTCTTGCATAGGATTTTGAAAAGTGCCACTTGTTCTGAAAACATCATTTTGGGAAAATGTTTCTGTTTTGGAAAAAGTTAACACGATATTGAAAACTGTCTATGGATAGCCACACGTTTCCCCTTTTCATTAACATTTCAATTTCTCAAAACGTCCAATTGTGTGTGGAGCTACGCAAACAAACGTGATCTAATTTTAGGGGGGGGGGACTTACTTTTTGTTAACCCTTTATTTTACTGTTACCCAACATACCATACAACAAGTATCAAAACACATAAATCTTCCTGTTTATCCAATATTTTGAACTCTTAACAAATAATGAGGAAATAATAGTCCCTTAATGCACTTCAAAATAACAATTTCATCGCTAATGTTAGTAAACAACATTTCAACTAGTGCAGGAAGCTTTGAACAACTTTCATGGTGGGATAATAAACAATGTGACATGGTTGATGAAAAGATTGTTGCTCTATGTCAAAGAGCTCCAATGTGATAGCATTTATAGAATGTCAACCTGTCATCGAAAACATTATTTAAAGGTGCATTGCCCGATTTTGAGAGATGTCTGTACGAGTGAGACTTTGCACGTATGCATTTTGTTATTTATGACTATGATTGTAGGTGCAAGTTTATTCCAATAAGACTTGATCTGGTTACTGGATTCATTAGATTTAATCATAGATCCTCTGATTGCCTCAATCCAGTGTCCAGCGAGGAACGCAGTACCGATTTGACGATGGCCAAAAAAGTGTTTTCAGTGGATAGGACTGTCCACTTCCATATATTCATGCCGATTACGCAGTACGATCATTATTTATACTTTTGATGCTCAGAAGGTCTATATGAATAGATCTATGAATTCATCTGAATGAAGGGAAATTGAGATTCATGATATTATTTTCTTGACATCCATCCATAGGCATTTGACAAATATCAAAAAGGCTATTACATAATACACAGATGTGATGAACAAAAATCACAAATATCAAATACATAATACAAAGATCTTGTGCATTTACTTCACCCCATTGGGCCTAATAGACTTTTTGAGGATAGCACCATCTGATGCATTTATCATATTAATTCCAAATCACAATCCTTAAATTCATTTTGCAGAATTTATAAGCAATAATCATTAAACCCACCAAATAAGATTAACTTTTAAATCTTTAAATTGTGACAGAATAGATGCTATCATTTGCAGAGGAAAGTTGTAGAGTTGCGAGTGGGTAATTTGGATGCAGTGTCAAGATAAAAGATAAGACCGGACACAAACTTCAAATCTTTCCAAAAAATCCAATATAACAGATATAAGAATCTGCTTGTAGGGAAATAGTAGATGCTTAAAAAAAGAGCAAATTGTGAATTCCCCACATGATCAGCTTCGCTGGGTAAGGGTTAGTTCCTATAATATTGCATTCCCGGGGATTGCTTTAACCTAATCCCCTAATCCAGTCAGTGTATTTATCCTAATCCACGCTATTGCCAGCCAACAATATCAACAAATCCTCAGTGAATCACATCTACAGATGACCGTAATCCTTTCCCAATGATTGGTTTTCAATATTGAACGTGGTTTGCACTTTATTGAACGTGTAAGCAGCGTTATACTATAATATCTTGCAATATAAGGTTATGTGCATATAAGATCTGCTATATAAGGTTGTGGTGCATTTAAGACCAAATTTCTGGGCTGTTCTGGTCTGAGGCCAAAAAAAAAAAATTGTTTGATTGTCCTCGTCCGCCCGACCCTCTTAATCATTCCGACTCAAAAACCTTTTTTTTTTGATTTTTTTTTTGTTGTTGAAAATTTTTAATTTTTTTTTTAAAAATTCAATTTTTTTAAAAAAAAAGTCATTTTTTTGCAAATATTAGTCAAAAATCAAAATTTTCATTTTTCATTTTTTTTTTAAGTGTTGAGAAAATAAAAATACTCATCAAAATATTAAAGATTTTGTTCCCCGTTTTGGTTACCACAACAAGTACATCTCATTTTACTTTTGGTACCTGGAAAAGGGCAAGTGAGAAAAAAAAAGAAAAAAAAAAAAAAATTCCCGACCGACCTACCCAACTTTTAAAAGTGACCTATGGACAATCAAACAATTTTTTTTTTTGGCCTCTAAGATTTTCAGTAGGTAATCTTTTCCTAAGATCTCTTCTATTTGTGGCCAACTGTTAGTAATTTGTCAATAATTTAAATTGCATCAATGTTGTTCCAGATGATTCAATTTTGGTGAAAGTTGGCCAATATTTTACCATTTTAAGAATATAACTTAGTGGTATCTCATAACCCTTCACAACATACATTATTTCTTGCAGAATCTACGGTAAATCAATAAAGTGAAGACATTAAATTCATTTAAGGGCATTTAAAATGGCCTCAAATGACGGGGAGGTCAATAGTATGTATGTATTGGGAAGGTAGTCTCACTTCTGAAAACAAATCAACATTGAACACTTTGGACGAGATTGTTCCTATTTTGCAGAGACATTTGATCTTTCCAGATCTGAACAAGACTTTACAAAGGAATTGTTCCCCAGATCTAAACAAGACTTACCAGGACATGCTGAACAACAGGCACCTGGTGTAAACATTGGATTGTTACACGGTAGAGGCGGGCAAGAGTGAGTTGAACACAGTACATGACCATCATGGCAGACACACGTTGTGCAAGCATCCATTTTCCATGTCTCCCCTTCCACATAGTAGTAACCGCCAACAGATTGGCAGATCTTGAGGCTTAGATGAGGCTTCAAGCTGCTGTCAGAATCTGTGAGTTGAAGAACAAGAAGCGTACATGGATTTGAATTGAAGGATAACAAACTATCACAGACAAATATACATTTTAGTATTCAAAGTATACAGTATATTAAGAGGTATAGGGCAAAAGTATAAGCATGGTTTTAAAAATGCAATGCCAACAAATCAGGAGTATTTCCATTCTCAACGTTTCAAATACTGTAAAACACTATAATTTTGCGGATACTTTATTTCGTGAATTGAAAATGTCTGCTATTTTCGTGAGCATTTTTAATTTCGCGAATCCACATCCCTCGCAAAATTGGTTTTGCAGTACATAGTGTGTTTTTAATTTTGTTAACTTAACTATTTTTTTACATTTTGATTTCAATTTTATGTTTTATTTTCACTTTTTTTCATAAGCATGTGTCTTAATACTATGATGTCAGTTGCTTTTTTTGTACAATCTACCTAAATCTGTGGTCTAAATAGTTATAATCAATATACCCTTGTCAATCAATTAATAATTAAATAGTTAGACAAGGTACCAGACAAGATTACAATTGTATCTGGCCTATAGATTACAATTATATGTATCTGTTTGTAGCCTGACCCTCTCTACATCATTATTCCATGCAACCTCCCATTTAATCAAATTAGTGTTATTAGATATCTCCTTGCCATGGTCAACTAAATCTGACCCTTGACCTGACGGTATCAGTGTCCCACTTTGATGGGCAGCAATTAGTGTCAATATCAAAATGCCAATCAAGTTGTTAGTCTTCCGCACAAACTATTTTCGATATGGTGTGGTTAAAAGTAAACATCTGACGGCGATCAGATCTGTGCGAGAGACTGGTTGATTATTATCAGGCATTAAAAATAGCGAACTCTCGGAATGGTGAGCCTAATTGGCACACTACTAGAATTACTTTGATACCATGTATCAAAATAAGAAATGTGCATTTGGCGTGAAATGATTTATTAACTTAAAAGTCTATGATACAAGTATTGCTGTCCATCCTAATTGAACTTGGGGATAATAGTGTATGCATGCACTAATTGATAACACGGTCAGTTTGCCAAAGGTTGAGTTCGGTGTGTGTCTAAGAGAAGAGTCACAGAAAATTAAAAAAAACATGACTTTATAATTCTTCCCATTTTATTTAACTTGTAAACAACTTTGAAATTGTTATTGTATCCCAAACAAAAGAGGACTAGGTGGAAACCTGCATTCATCCGTTTTGAGGGAGAGTAGCACCCAGATCAAAATGTTCTTATACTTATGATAGATCTTTGAAAATAATGTGACGGTAGAATATGTTATAGAAACTCTTAATCTATGGGCATACTAAATATTTTTAACAGTAAATCTTAATACTGAACAGGAACATTTTAAACTGTAAGCAGGTACTCCTAACAAATGGGCTCCTAACAGTATTGTCGGTGCCGCCAATCTCCAGACTTATCTTCATTGTCCCCATATGTTCTAGACCATGGCTAGACACACGTGCACAAAGCTAAATGTTTTGAATCCATTCCAAGCAGACCGTCAAACCATAAATAACAGGTGATGCTTCTCTCCTTGGTATGTCACCATTGACCTAGAAATGTAAAATACACCTGTGTGTATACTAGCATACAGATGCGATTATAACAAAAAATTCAGTCTTCAGGAAAATATGAATCCATATATCGACATAGACAAAAGTAATTCAAGTGTACATGCGGGATTATGGCCATCACGAATATGATGCACAGTGCGATTGTTGCCTTCATGTGCGCCTGCGTCCTTCTATATCCATTCACTACTGTAAGGCGGCTTCGCCAATTTTGAACTGATCAAACTATAGTCAATATCTATCATATTGCTCATCTTCATCTGTTCATAATCTTAATTCAAAATATCATTGATATATAACATTTCTTATTTATTCAACACTATTTTTTAAACACAAACCAGTGCAACAAATTTGTATCCAAGGATAGCCACCAGCACTCCTTTGCCAGGGCTATACCTCACAACACAGCTGAGAATGTGTTGTTTTGTGATATCTGATTGGACACCAACAAATGTACGGAGCAACTGTAGAATACCTTACATGGTAAATGTGCTGGTGTACCAAGCATAATGCTAATTCATTCCCAGGTGTTCAATGTGGTTATGCCGGGGTGCCCTTTCTATGATTCATCCATAATTTATACATGAATGATACCTGCTGGTATGTGACCCACAAACGTATGTAAAAGTGACTGCCCTTATCTCTTTTTTTCTTTAGCTATCAATAGGACAAGGAAAGGACTTGAAATCAAAACTTGTTTTCAAAAACCAATTTCATACAAATATCTAATCCATCAAAATTCTAATTAAAAACACTTCGGAATACTTTCAAATCGCATCGATACTAAATGGATACATTCAAGTTTCTTAAAGTTGTTCTCATCAAGACATAATCTAACCAAGTCATGCCCAAACAAGTTTCAGAAATCACTTGAGCCTTGTTTCCAAGGAACAGTAGCCAAAAACAACGCCAGTCCATGAGATTGCGTGTTTGCTTACCCTAATGCTCTGAGCCACGTTGTATTGGGGATAAGTCTGGCATCACATACTTTCCTCTGAGGTATATGTACCCGGTGGGGGTGGGGGGGGGGGGGGGAGCGTACTCACCCAAGACGGTATACGGGGTGTGCCGCTCTAATGGGTAGCTTTTTGGGCACAAAATCCCTAAACATGGGGTATGATTTTGTGCTGGAAATCCCTAATAATGGGGTCACTTTTTACAAATGGGTCTATTTTCGCGAAATTTTTGTCTATTATTGCGAAAATGTGCAAAAATTGGGTCTATTTTCCCAATAATTTGTGAAAATTTGGTCTAAAATGAAGCAAAACCCCTAAAAATGAGTACCGATTTTTCGAAAATCACCCCTAAAAATGGGTATGGGTTTTGAATCTCCAGCGGCACACCCCCGACCAAACCAAATCCGAGTACCCCCCCCCCCCCCCCGGGTATATGTACATCTGTATTGCTTTTTATTGAAACGGATTCGGCTAAAAGGCAGCCGACGAGACAACTGCACGTAGACAGGACAGGAACTATGGGGTGGCCTACGCATCTCGGGATGGCAGCATGCATACATTTATAGAATTAAAAATCAAGGCTAGTTATTTAGGATCTTTGCCAACAGACTTATGAGCAAAATCCTGAGGCAAGGAATCAAAGACTGTTTTGTGTATGAAAGGATTATTTTCCTCGTTTGAATTGAACTTATGATAGTCTCAGGAAAAACAATTCGGTATTGTGCAATAATCTGCAATTTTTTATTTTGGATTGACAAATTGTAATCGTAATAAAAGTAATGGGACTTAATCAAGTGGTGTGTTGCTAGCAATATTGTCCTCATGCAGGCAGCCTAATCTACATTGAAATTGGGCCCAATTACTTTTAGTACCATTGGTTCCAATGGCACAAAAAATGACCATTTCAGACTGAAAGTCACCCAATTACTTTTGAGCCATTGCTTTGAATGCAACCAAAAATTGTCAAATTACTTTCTCCATTGGTTTCAATATGACACAAAGTGACATTGATTTCAATTGCACAAAAAGTGACATTGGTTTCAATGGGGAAAAAGTGACAATAAGTAGCCCAATATACACAAAAATTACACTTTTCTGGTTTTCAAACAGCCCAGTTGGGCCACTAATTCAAAGGTTTGGTATCACTGGACTATCTGTGCCCGTGCCAAGTTAATAGTGCGTCAGAGAACGCTCAATTTACGAAGACGAGAGAGATGAGCGGGTGGGTGGGGGTGGAAACTTGGCACTTGTCAAGGACAGTAATTGGACATGATTTGTTTACTATTTATCACCATTCTGCTCTGTTGTTTCCAATTAGGATGACTCAATGTTTCCAAATTGCCGACAGATATAAAGATCTTTCTTTTTCAATATGAGTTAGTATCAAAGTTGCTGACATTTATACTCGAATGGGGGAGACATATCATATCGCTTATCGCTATCTCATGCTAAATTGTTAAATTTAGCACTTGGTAAAAGGAAGACAAATTCTATTTTTGAATTTTGTCTCTAAAGATGGTGACATTTATAATCATTGTCTTTTAAGAGATTAACTGATCCTACAGTAAAATTCATATTAAAGTGTTAAATTTAGCTCTTTTTATTCTGTTGTACTTCATGGTTCTGATTACGAGATCTCCTTTATTTTGTTTTACAACAGGGTTCAGTTTGGTTATCATAAAAACATCTTGACATGCAGGCAAGGACAAGTTACTGACTGCTTCTATCATCTTCAGTTTACATAAGGAGTGTATAACCATATTATTAACAATTTGAAACAAATGTAGCAAACCTCTTATCGGTGACAACTGGGACTTATTTTGACAATTGATATCAATTTGTTTAACAGATAATCACAACCATGTACATATTCTCATCAAATATTTACCCCAAAGTAGAAGAGCAAGTACAAACAGTAGCAGCCTAAGTTTGGTTCGTGACTATGTGGGTAATCACAAAACAAAATATAAGCTATCGTGATTGACAGACACAAGAATGGCAACTTTTTTTGTACAAGGTTGAACTGAAAACAAACGGACATGAAAAGGCTGAATGTGATTACATACTTTAGTGATTGATAATTACAATATTCCAAACAACATGTGTACAGTGTAAATATATTGGGCATGCGAGAGAGGTAACGGCCGGGTATGGTATGCAAATTTGAGCAACGCTGGCAGGTTATTTTTATAGGCGAGACCAGTGCAAGGATACTTTTTTCTTATTGAAACCCTGTCTGAAAAACTGCCAGGGGAAGGGGCACATACATACATGGTAGAATAGACATGATAGTGCACACCCTTCAACACTCCTTTGTTCTTAAGACCCTACTCAATCTGATTAAGTTATGAGAACCCTGTATATCTCAAATTTCTAGAAGTACGAAAAATTAGCATTCAAAAGTCTTCATCCCATTTGAGTTATACCTACCAGTTCCTGAGACCCTCAATCAGGAACATGCTTCAGTTCTTTAACCCCCTGAGAACTACCGGCCGATTGGTTGAAATTTAGAATGTGTCAACTATTGTGCCAATCAGAGACATCATTAGAATAATTACAATTTTCAAAAATATTAGCATAACATATTTATAAGCAAAACTGTAATTTGTCATCAAAATGATTATATCTTGTAATTAACCAATCAGAACCACTGTAAGATAGGCCAGTAGTTAAGGGTATGTTTCAAATTTCAGACCCACATTCTATAAATGTACCCCCCCCCCCCCATTTGACAACCTTGGTACACTGGTAAACACTATATTGGATCAAGAAAAGATGATTCAAAATTTCAATTTGTCTAACTGCTCATCCCGACCAGTTCCCTTCCCTCTCTGCATCATCCAATATTGACCTAAAGTACATGGTGTATTAAGCACAAGCAAACCGCAGCGAGTGGCTGCTAAACAAGCAAGCCAAGTTCGTGACTAGGGCTTATCTTGCACACAAGTCAAAGCTGTCATCATCGACTGATGGGAATGTTTTCCCACGAGGGCCATCAAATCCTAGTCATATTGTCAGTCAGTCGGTTTTAGTCTGAGGATTGACAGCCAGTTTCCACCATAGCTACAGGATGATACGCATTCCCATATCTCAAGTATGCGGAGATAAGGACCGTATAGAGTGGAGTTTATCAATCCATTCTCAGTTCAGCAAATGTCTTGTTCTGCGTGGTGGTGGCTACACAAAACATTCGCAATTCATGTATTGTCTGCACAATTAAACAAGGTTACATTGGAAAATGACTAGTCATGTTTGTACTTAAATTAATCCATTTTACCTAAGGATTCCAATGACAGTCATCAAAATTTATATTTCCAAAAAAATTCACAATTTTAAAGTAAAAAGCCCACTTTTCCCAACTATAGAAAGCAAAAAGCTTGCAAAGGGTTAATATGCCTACCTTTACATGATGGACAGCACTCCCCTTGTTTGATGACAGGATCTTCGCAGGCGGGCACAGGACATGTGATTAGTGAGCACATCTCTTGGCCGTTATGGCAGTAGCATTCCCTACAGCCGTCATGCCAGCTTTCCCCATCCTCAAACATGTGTCCGTCCAGAGAAAGGCAAGATCCAAGGGCTGTGGGATGCAGTGTAGATGCTGGACCGGCTTCTGGATGGACAACGAAGAAGATAAAACAACACAAAAAGTTTATAGTCTGAAAAAACTAACAGAATGTTTTATAGCTTATAATTAATATAAATATACATATAAAACAATCTTCTTTTGACTGATATCATTTTTTAATGAACATAATTATATTCATACAACAAATTATGATTAGTGGTTGTTGGCCCAAATTGTCCAGTTGAGTACTGTCACACACAAGACAAGGAATAACTTTAGGCCCAACTCTTTTTGAAGGATGATTTTCTTTATTTAGTCCCAATCTTTCATGATCTCTTATGTTTCATGTATATCACATATCCCAATTAGGCCAACAACAAAAAATTGTTGTTGGTGGGCGGGCGGGCGGGCGGGCGGGCGGATTTTTTTAAAATTAAAAAAAAACAATTAAAAAAATCTTTTACCAGCGGAAGCTCAAAGTTCAGCCAACAAGAAGTTGAAATCACTCTTAAGAGTCGCACATATATGTTATAAACACTTAATTTAATATTCAATGCCATTTAAACTGTTTAAAAAAAAATCTGAACAAAATCTGAAGAAAAAAACTGAAAAAACTGGGGCCTTATGTGCTCTATTTCATGACTCTTTCAAGCACCTTATTTACCCAATGAAAAACATCTATAACAATTATCATTTCATTTGACCCTACCCCAAATGAGACCACCTTTGCCATACCATCAAAGAAACCATCCACCCTATTGAAACAAGTTCATATCAAACCCCTATCCAATAAGACCCCTCCCTCCTACCACAATTCAATACCAGTCCTATAAGATTCTAGTTTCCCCCCAATCACACAAAGATCAATGGCCCCACACCGTTGAACCTCATTTTCCAAAAATCCAAAGCATTCATGATTTTTTTTAAAAAGTAGATTTTCTTGCAGATTTACATTTCTAATCATAAATCATAAATATATTCTGAGTTACAGAGCAATATGATTCCTAATTACTTCAAAATCATGGTTTTAGAGTGAATTTAGAGTGAACTTATTTTCACTCTTTAAACCATGATTTTAAAGCTCTGTAACTCAGACTATATTTATGATTTATGATCAGAAATGTAAATCTGCAAGAAAATCTACTTTCTAAAAAAATCATGAATAGAGGGCGCATAATATGCCTTTAAAAGACAAAATGCATGCTAACATAACATAACAATGAGCATTTATATAACAGTCTTAACACATTACAATGGTACCACAGCACTTAACAAAATAAAAACAAAACATTAAAAAACAGTGTCAAACATATCACTTGCACTATGGCGGTGGAATAAGTGAGTTTTTAACACGCTAGACATATAATAAACTGGACATTACAGTGTTTGGTTCAGACCAACAGACATTGCACAACACAAATAAGAAAGAATTATCTAAAGAATTTTGTCTCATGAACTTTTAGCCCCTCACACTTCCGTTACCCCTCCTTGAATAACGTACAACTATAACTCCAAACTAAGCAAATCATAAATAGAGCTTTTCCTACCCTAAACAAAGCCAATCACCGGGATGGTGATATGTAAGGGACACGACATGCTTATTTCACATCTATTTATTTGTCTGCTGAACTTTCAGTCCACTTTCTAAAATGAATTTTTTTGAAATGCCAAATTTATTTTCGATTGAATGGTTCTAGGGCAAGTAATACTCAAACCAGGTGGCTGCTCTGTGTTTAGAGCCACAATTTGATTTGAACCAATGTCTTTGCTTGAACCTTTTAATGTAGCATTTTCAAAATGGGTAACATATATTTGGGTTACAACAGGGTGATCTAAGATAACAACACAGTGAAAAGAGCATAATTTGTAACAAGTGTATACAAATCTTAGGAGAGGGTGGAAGAGGTTGTTATTATTCATCAGCTTGATCATTTCACATGACAATTTTGACATAAGGCAGCTTTGATACCCGAGCATACAATTCTCTCCTTCTATCCTTCAATTATATTGTCTGCTGGAATTCAACAGTCCCCAGGCTCAAATCTTCCGTGCAAGGAAAAGAGCAGGGTATAGTCTGTTGTACAGATGATCTTACAGATGGCCAGAGGGGTGCAAGTCACACAGGCGTAGCAAACATGGACAGTTTTCACAGGCTTTATGGACACAGTATTATCTGTAATTGATCGATTGATTTCATGGGTTTTTTGAAAAAGTCATACCCAATGAAGCATGTATGCAAAGGGGGGGGGGGGGGGGGGGGGGTTGGGTGGGGGGGGGGGGGTGAGATCGATTAGGTGGCTTGTATGTTTATGTTAAGTAAGCACTTACTCTAGGGGGGCTAGCAAGGTGGGTGGGGCACGTGGTATATCGAAGTGGGTTACAGGATGAGGGGTGGGCTCATGCCCCTGATGCCACTTGTAGAGGGATGCCAAAATACCCCAATGAACCCAAAATCAGTTTGGCATGGCGCATGCAGGGTCAGAATTTCGAGAAAATAGTTATGAGAATCCATGTTGATTTTCGTAGAGATATTCTGTCTACACATAATTTGAATGGAGGAGAATCCATAGATTCTCGCAAAATCCTCTGCAGGAATCATAATGGATTCTAGCAACCTTTGACGAAATTCTGACCCTGGCATGATCATATTTTGGGCTCAGGTAGGACAAGATTGTAAGAGAGAGGGTGTAGGAAGTCAGGTATAGTATTCTTGCATGTCTGTTATCAATTCTCAGTTTCAATCATAACAGAAAAGAATGACTTGTTTTGGCAATACTCTTGATGACACACAATAGGTGTCAATCTAGATCTATGTCGGGTGAATCCTACAGGGAATCCATTGAGGAAAGAAATTAAAATGACAAGATTGACACCTTGAATAGTTCCTTAAGCTCAATGGGAAGCTGACAAAAGAACACTTTCTATTATATGTATCTATTAAAATAGGTTAACCCTCTATTCCTTAATGAGGTCAGGAAATCCGTTCAGAAAATACTTGAGCAATTGAGGAAATTATTTGCAACGCCTTTTTTTCTACGGACTAAGCAACTAGACAGCCTTGGGATGAACGAGAGATAATGAGGCGATTCAGCGCAGTGAAATCACCAGAGACGTACTTGAACCAGTTTGAAAGGTCTCTGCTTATGAAAGTGTTATGTTACAGCCTGAGAGCACAAACTCACACCTTTTCATAATATTGTAGACTTGTTAGGAGTACAGAGTGTTGTCCCTATTGAGATTAGGCCTATTGGAAAGAGATGTTAATCATTTGGAATATTGTTACCATGTTCTAATAACAAAAGGAAATTAAACAATAAAAATCAACACTTAATTGAAGGGTATTGTTTTATAATCAGTTATTTTAGCTATTTCAAATAACTTCAGAACGATCACTTCTGTATTTTGTTTTGTGGCCCCTAGGCCAAAATACATAGATTTTTCATCACTCCCAATGATGCTTTTGCAACTTGTCCCTCATTCAATTAGTCAATCCCTAATATTCAAAATAACTCAAAAACTCTTTCAATGATTGAAATCAATTTTGTATTTGTCTTTTTTAGCCATCTTTGTTTTAATGATGTAATCCCCACCTATTAGCGGTAACACAAACACAAATGGTATCTAGCGGTGTCATGGTACACAAACGACTCGTTAGTAATAATTGCATCACTGATATGAACAGGATATAATTAATTGGCACCTTATGTATCTATCCACAAGTGAAGTAGTGTTAATGAGTGTAGTAACATTTGTTAATACTCTATCTACTGGGTATCAAATGAGTGATCTCTGATATGATGGTACACTTGGTTAATACTATCACATGAGTGATCTTCTGATATGATGGTACGTCACTTGGTTAATCCGTTATTAGGAGCAGAAATGCAACAAGTGGCTGTCTAGGATCATCATTTAATGTTCACCTCTATGTATGATTGACCAGGGGAAAGGTGCAACTGTGTACCAAAATAGATATCACGCTGGCGTGAAAAAGGTTGTTAATCCACAGAATTAAAATGTATGTTTAGGGTGTGTTTCTGACCAACATTGGATTTAGGTAGGAAACCAGAAACACCTTGCAAGGGTCAGTCTAGTCTGACAGTCAAAATTGACCATGATACCTGGGGAGGGGGAGGGGCGATGAGGGGGGTGGGGTGGGGTGGGGGGGGGGTTAGTTGATGTGAGGTTACAGGGATAACAATGAACTACACCAACAGGATTTTGAATAATCATTATTTAACAATCAAATACACTGATAAAAATAAAAACAAAATCTACACAAAAAGAAAAATCTTTTTTTTTTACCTTTACATTTACACAGCTGACATCCTCTGTCATTGGTTTCAAACCCATGAGTGCAGTGCTTGTTACAGCTATCAATTGGCGTACACCTCTCGCAGCGACATCTCGCGCATCCCGTTCTGCCAACCTGATATCCGTACAAGCAAACTTTGTCGCAATCGTTCATTGGTGGGCATGGTTTCTTGTGTTGGCAACGGCATATTTCACAGCCATTTTCATCTTTGCGGAAACCATAGGGGCAGTACTTGTCGCATGTAACTTCTGGACATATATCTGTACAAATGACAATTCAAATTGGAAAGTTAGGTTTCTGACTAAGATACTGTAAAAACTGAAATTTTCGAGTTTGTTTTTATTTTCGCGCTTTTCGCGGAATTTTTTTTTTTCCGCGAAAATTATAACACACGAAAATATTGTTTTCAACATTCATACAGTACATCCAGAAGGTCGCCCGCAAAAAAAACAATTCGCGAAATGTCTATGATATCAAAATGCTCAAAAATATATGTACGTGAAAATATTGGCTTTTACAGTAATGGGGGAGGGGGGGGGGGGGGGGGTAGGAGAGGGGAATATTCTGCAGGTCCATCCATCCAGTTGGAAATTTGAGATCCCCTTTAATCAAAAAGTTAGTGAAATGTTTGTAAAATTGTTAAAATTCTTAAAAATTGATTGACATTTTGTTTGAATTTGGCAAAAAAATCCACCCATCTGTAAAACTAGTGTTTTTCTTTAGCCGAGTGAAAGGTATTGTGTATTACAAAATTGGTCCTAATAGCAGAAGCTTAACATTTAGATCAGACTTATCAATAGCTGATACGCCTAACATTTAGATCAGACTTAATATCAATAGCTGGAGCAAAACATTTTAGACCAAACTTCTCAATATATGCGCTCAAAATTTGACCAGATGTTCTCAATAGGCGAAGCCATCATGACCGGAATTCTCCATATACGTGTATAACTACCTAATTTGTACACATTTATATGCACTTGCCAATGTCTTGAAATTGATGTGACTACAAAACGGAAGCGTGATCAGACATTTTACACATAACTGTCAATTGTCATCTCAATAACATTTGGTTTGGTGAGAAGACATTCATTACACTACAGTCTGTTTGGTACCAAATAGGCAAATTCATTGCCATTGAAAATTGATTTGAATTAGTTTGGGTTAAAACACCCATACTATTGTTTTGTAAAACTTACCTTTTGCACATTCACATTGCCTGCACCCTTGACTGTCTATCGTATAACCATGGTGACACTGTAATGTACAATTGAAATGTGGACAACCCGGTGATGTGGCGACTATATCCGCGTTCTCTGTCATAGTTGATGTTGTCATGGATGTTGTGGCGGTCGTTTTCAAAGGTGGTAGCGTGATGAATGCTGGTTCTGTGTTAAAAGGTATCAACAAACATAGAGTAGGATAAGGAGTGATGTTTTTAAAATTGAAATACATTGTATAAAGTGATACTGATGATAATTTTGATAGGGGTAGTGATGCTCCGCTCAAGACTGAAATAGTACGACAAACGATCATACACAAGGGTACAAATTAAGGCAGAGGGAACAACTGTTGATTAATTGTCAGATAAAGAAAGGGTGAAACTACATATTCTGACATTTTCAAAGAAGTGAAGGTCAATAGGGATAGACTGTGTGCATTATCACTAGGGTACTAAATTCAATCCCCCTCCGTACCCGTAAGTGACATAAAACATTCAGATTATTTGATGTCTAAATTGCATCACTTCTGTGACATTTCCATCTCTGGTGATGAGAAATCTGGTATATTTTGATTGCGTTTACAGGCATAAAAGCCATCAAACCAATTTGATTTACATTACTGCACACAAATATAGTACCCTGGGCCCAGCCAGCAAGCCCAGGACCAGTGATCCAATATACATGTTGATATTATAGGACTTAGGTTTAATTACACTCCCCAGGCTTCTACCAACATCAAACCAGTATCAAAATACTGGTATCCAATCAAAATAAGGGCTTACCTGGTAGAACTTCTGACATAACAAAAACAACTAAGAATCTTTTGGTTGTCCTCCACGAAATATAAGAAAAGAAACTGATTTGATATTTGCATGATTTTTACTTATGGATTAATAGAAAATGTAGATTATAGATGCGAGAAGGAGGGGGGGGGGGGGGGACCATTACCGTGTAAGGATTCGTAACCACTAAAACGCAGAAGGGTTGGGTTTTTTCATCACATGCATTACAAACATAACACATCAAGGGGTCTAAGAGTGGTCTATCATCAATCCGTTTTCAAGAAAAAAGGGTGCTTTTGTCAAGAAATTAGTACTTCTTTCAAGAGCTTTCAAAGGTACTTTTTCAAAACCCTGTCAATATTTACTTGATTAATGTGTCAATTTGGGGAAGAAAAACATGCAAAAACCTCATTTTATAGTGAATTTTGGCTTCAGAGTAAATACACGTTTAGGAGGTATATGGAAAATCTGTTGTCACTTCACATGCTAACAGCAATGATAGTTGACCATCCCCTAGATTATAGAGTAACGTGTTATGATGCGGATATTGACAGGTTTAGTATAAGATTACTTAACTTTCATTCGCACTATAAACGAGAGGACAAACAAAACATACTTTGCGTTTGGCCAAACAACAATATCACCTATTAACCAGTGCATTAAGCAATTTCACAATACTTTGAAACATACACCACAAACTATTTACATTAATGTTAGCCTCTCAAAACATTGCTATGTAACCTACACTATATCTCAGTTGATTTGGTCGTCTGTGTGGGGGACAGATTTTTGTTCGATTGCTGTTGCCAAAAGTATGACGATGGTGTATCCTTAACTGAATAGGTCACCAGCTGATTTTCATAGGTCGATATTGCAAGGATGAAATTGAGACTTGAGATTACAGGCATATTTTCTTTTTCATGGAACGCCCTCTATCTGTGATTTTTCCCTAGAAATGCATTTTTTTTTTGTCAAATTATATTTACAACCATGAATTTACTAAAATATGCTATAAGTTACAGAGCAATATGTTTTCTTATTATTTCAAAATCACATTTTGAAATAAGTTGACCCGATATCAGGACAGTTTATTTTCTGAGTGGTTTTTCTTTCGTAAATAGAATTCCATGGGTTGACACCATGTTAACGCCGTTTACAGTGTTTCAGGTTATGACCGCAACTGTACACAAGTGAACACACCCCTACGGACTGTTTTATATGATGAAAGAAATCTGAAACAAATATGTTGACAAATTCTTTAAATTGGAAGCAGATTTCTACTATGATTTAGTTCTGTGATGGCTTTTTTTTAAACGGAAATTACAGTAAAGATAAATTTATGAGTCCAGGAGAGTCTTTCCTGATAGTCAAACTTCATTATGAGGAAGAGAAAAATATGTGTAAACATTTGGAAAAAAAATCACATAATATTGCTTTAAAGCAAAATTCTTGCAAAATGTATGTCACCAGATTTCTTAGGTCTTTTTACCCTCATGAAAGTCAATATTTTGACAAAGACCAAACCGAAATTTGTTCCAAAGTTTCCACAATATGATAAGAGAGTTTGAAAAAACCCTCATATCTTAGTCTCTAAATCAAAAGCAATACCATTCTAATTGGTCTATCATCATTTGCACCGTGTCACTGAAGCAACTAGAGCAGATAAAATCCAATTTCCTTTGAACAACTAAACCCAAATGAAGTTGACAAATTAAATTATGAAGATGAAGGAAGAAGACAAACTAGTCTGATGACCTGATTATACACACTTGACAGCGGAAACCTCTAACATACCACAACTATTCAACTGACGGCTAATCCGTTATAGAGATATTTCACAAGACCTGCTAGAAATCTTGGAAAATGATGCATACAGATATGGATGCATACACTGTAATGTAATGTCTCGTGTCAGTGGTATTGGGTCATTGAATAAGTGTGTGGGTGTGGGGTGGGGCTTCTAAAAAGCAAATAAGAATTTCAAATTCTCTTCTCTTCTTCAATCCCTTCCCATTCTCACTGTTTTATAACAGTCAAAGAAAATGTAACTTCTTTTCTTCTTTTTGTTTAAATTGTCAAAAATGTGGAAAAATTCTGGAAATACATATATCAAGTGTTTGATGGAATAAAACGCATCATTTGCTTATTATAGGACTATCAGATTGAACGTGCGTTAATGCATTAAAATACACTTTATCCAAAATTCCAAATTTAATCAGAATGTAAAACTTTCAGAAAATATATTTGTCTAGGATTTTGAAAATTAGGGGACAGGTGACGGAGGACAACAAAACAACTCTTTTCTTGCCTAACTCACCGTCACACACTGGACAGCATCTTCCCGGTACTTTTCTCGGATTCAGACAATGTGTAGCGCAGCTTGGCATCGTGCACTGCATCTCGCCGTTCAGACATTCGCAAGCCGTGCAGTCGTCCTGATCCCACTTGTCCCCATGGGCCTTGAATCCTGACGGAGTGAAACACAACTGTTTGTCTTCGACCCTGTAGCACTCCTGCGTGATGACGCAGTGCGCCATGCCACCCTGACAGTCACAGGTCTTACAGTTGTCTACCTCCCATGAATCGCCATCCAGATAGATGCTATCCTCGTGTCGACATCCTTGTGTAACGATTCCTGACACATAAAGAGAGGAAACAAAAGCTTACAGATTAGTCTTTTGTTGAATGTTATCACACGTGGTGTGCAAGTAAAACCAATTACGTCTTGGAAGCACTCCATGGTGCTGATAGATAGCTTTATTCAGAGAATGAAATGTATTTCTGTTGCACATAGTGCATACACCTATTAACATACAGATAGATTGCTATCAACATTCTGTACTCTTGTCCGGAAGTTCGGAAATATAATGTGACGTCAATTGAGTTTTTACTTTGACTTTACTCTATACGACATATATGCACATTTGTTACTTGCACACACAGTTCACCATATGCAAGGAGATCTTCAAATTAGGGACAGTATAGAATGATTCTTTTCACCAAGATTCAAGCGCTAAGGGTTATAGCCTCCTTGGACTATAATAACACCTAAGGCCAAAAAAAGAAAGAAAAGGTAATGTTGTCCTCCACAGCTTTCAGAGAGGGGCGGGCGGGCGGATTTTTTTTCTTTTTTTAATTTAAAAAAAAAAAAACTTATACCAGCGGGAGCTCAAAGTTTAGCCAACAAGAAGTTGTAATCACTCTTACTTTAGAGGCGCACATATAATGTTATAAACACTTTATTTAATATTCAATGCCATTTAAACTGTTTAAAAGAAATCCAAAAAAAAAGAATCCAAAAAAATTCTGGAAAAAAACAAAACGGAGTGGCCCTAAATTTGACGAGCGGCAGTCGAGGACAACAGAAAACATGGGACTACTTGGCTGAAAAGATCACCATTAATGACCAAAAGAAATCCGATTTGCCAAAAGCGGGGGCTGCAAGGAGGAAGCATTTTATTTCCTGTAGCTCAATCTACAACCATAGTTTAGGTCTTATAGAAGAGTTTATCTCACTGACTAATAACATCATCTACTCCCTGATTTCCTATTAATGTTGGATGGATCAAAGACACATAGTCTTTACATGGATCAATACAATGTGTGATAACCTGTTTTGGGCCATGAGTGGTTTGACAGAAATGATCTAAAACTATGTATACTTGCAGTGATCTGAGAAATGTTGAAACTTTACAATGTATAAAATAAGTTCTGGATGAGTGAATCATTATAGTCTGAGGAAATCATCTCTTTATTTATATTAAACTTTCTATTTTCCAATTGCCAAATAAGTATAAAATAAATGGGGGTAGCGGCATTGGCTTTTAATGTAAAAATTGCCTGAAATTAGCATTAATGTGGTCTGAAGGACATTTCACAACAATTTAAAGCTAAGTTTAATATTTTTGATTGTATGGGGGACAAAGTGGGTCGGAACTTGATTTGACTGGGGGGGGGGGGGGGCAAGTGGCGGAAAAAGGTCGTGAATGGGGGTGCCACCATGCAGCTACCACTGGATACTGGGAAGTGTGAGAACTGGCTACAATTTCAGCTGATCATCTTCAGATGACCTAAATTCAATGGAATGTATATCCTGTTTCACCATTATCAAAGAGTAGCTTATCTTATAAATTCCAAAACACATACAACATCATAGGCACTAGGTAAAATGTTATTTCTTTAGAAGAAAAGAAAAGGGAAAGCTACTAACAGTTCTTGCTAATCATTTTGTGGGTGACCTAAAATCAAAAGAATTTCAAAAGAGATATCACTTTCCACCTTCATTCAAAAGGAAGCTTATCTTTTAATTTCCAGACATGTTTATTTGTATCCATTTATAGCCGTTGGTATTCTACACCTACACTGCTAGTCCCTCATGAATAATCATACAAGATTTTTTAACCGATGTGTTACAGCACCCACTGCTGATGAAAAGAAAAGATATGAGGCAACAACCTAAAATAGCCTCATATCTTGTATTATAAACAGAGTATTGCTCATGGATTCTGGGTATGGTTAGGGTGTTGTATTCTATGACCATAATTCCTTTGCATTTGTGGTATTAGTGTCATAGGGGCATTTGTGGTATCAGTGTCATAGGGTGTTGTATGCAATTGATCACTGAACTGCTTCTTTTGATATAATGATGTTGAGTGTTGAAGACGGGTGCGTAGAGGGCAGTGTTGCCCTAAGAAACGGAACTCAAATTTGTCAAAAGTTTTTCTGAAGTACTTCAGATAATTAAAGCCTGTGCTTTGAAATGCTCGTTTTGGAAATGAATCGCATCCGATAATTTTGTAAATTTGTGCGCACAATGATATGCACGACACACATGATATCATTTATGCACTTATCAACTGATGTCCCGGCCCCTGGGTACCCGGGGATGGCCGGGTCTTGTAACGCACTTAGCCGAGATTTTACTGATTTTTAGTGCCCGGGTGGCCGGGTTTTGTAGGTTGTTTGTGCCGGGATTTGTTAGAGGATTGCAACACCAATCAAAATAGCTGGGATATTGGTGTCGATGTGGCCGGGTTTTGTAGGTTGTTTGTGCCGGGATTTGTTAGAGGATTGCAAACCAATCAAAATAGCCGGGATATTGGTGTCGGGCTTTTTACCCCTATTGGCCGGGCTTTGTTATGAAATTGACCGGAACCCGCCACTTCCAATGCTTCAAGAATCAAGAGTATCATATCATCGTCATGATCGTCCGATATTTATAGAGTACTGTCGATATACACTCAGAAAATGACATGGACATGGTCGAGATTATTCCGCGAATCTGAGCTTCAAATATATGGTCTCCGAGTTCAATGTGAATCCGATGAGTTTTTTGGGGGGTAGGGGGTGAGGGATGGGTTGATCAGAAGTGATATTGATCATGAACTCATCATTTTTAGAATTGTTGTTTTTATCGTGAGGATTTTGCCCGGGATTTGTTTCATGTCGTCGTAAAAATTAAGAAAAATTAAAATAGAGACCCGACATTTATCTCTACCACCGACTCATTCACGTTTTTGTAAACCTACGTTATAGCCAACAACAGTCTACGATTAAAACAGTTAAACAATGAAACGGTAACATTTTTTAATTGTGTGTGCCTTAGTCTTTACCATATCTACACTGACAAGATAACAACATGAACATGAATAAACATAATGATATAACCACTTTCAACTGGTAAAGATGACCTTTGACCTGGAGTAAATCTCCAGGTCAAAATAGGCGCCTGATGGCGCTATAACGTTAGACTGGTGTTGGCAAACTACAGTTTCAGCTTAATGTTCCATCCTATCATACTCATTCTAACATGTTGAAGCATTGAAAACACGGACTGTTGCACATTTTTTTATCATCCCATTTCGTGTTTTCTCCGCCATGTTTATGGCGCCATTCGGTTTCTGCGCATTCGTTGAGAGAATTTAGAAACCGGCAATTTTTTTTTTTTTCTTCCTTGGAAATGTGCCACTAGTTTGTCGAAATTTACAAAATTAATGTAAACTAATATAAATAAAATGATCAATGTGGATTTATTTGAAAGTGTTCCGAGTGTTTTTCATTTCCTTTTGGTCTTTTGAAATATAAATTGGACGTCTCATTTCACATAAATAATAGGCATATACGACGGGTATTAAACAAATTATAAATATTTTAAACAGGTTTTAAACAGGTCTCATTTCACTTCCGGGTTTTCCGCCATTTTTACTTTTTATGCTAATAATAAGATGTCTTTGACCAAATTTTATGTGTTTCATTCCGACTCAATTTTTGCATTTTTGCATCACAATTCCCAGCAGGCTGGGGCCGGGACTTGTACGGGGGTTTACACAAAATTTGTGCCCGGTGGGGCCGGGACTTGAGCGGGGGTTTACACAAAATGTGTGCCCGGCACTGCCGGGACTTGACCGAGATTTGGCCGGGGAATGTCATTTTGAAAGTTACATTTTACATGCAAGACCCGACCATCCCCGGGTACCCAGGGGCCGGGGCATCAGTTGATAAGTGCATTACACACACACCCCGATTCTTTTGTGAGGGTAAATTGTGAGATTTATTTCTTCTTCTGTGTTTCAAGAGGATTCATTTTTTGAATGTTGATAAGAGCCTCACTCATACCAGGGAACCTCACAAGTTCTGCCAAATAAGTACCAAACACACTGTAAGGTATGGAGGAGAAATCCATACATCCAATACGTACTTGAAATAAGAGCTTGATACCAATCAGGTCTGGGCGATAGCATTATAGGCTGTGCTGTGCAAGTATCCTGGCTGCACATTCTCAGGGTAACTGAGCTCACCTTAGGGTGACATGGCTAGTCCCGATAGACAGGGATCATTTCAGTCTATGAAGTGAACAGATATGTTGGCTATTTCTAGAATGCAACGACTGAGAATGGGGTGATAGAGTTTGATTCATCTTTAATTGTGTATTTGTCTAGTTATATGTTAGGACTATAACGGAATAAAGTGCTTCATATGGCAGTAACCTGGGATCTACAGTAAAAAAGTGACGCTTTAGGTAATGGGGAAAAAAGTAATTGGTGGGGGAAAATTTCACTTGCAAGTGAATACCAAACCAAAATGAAAATGTGTGGGGGGGGGGGCTCAAATGAGGGAAGATTAGAGGGGTGGGGTCCGGGGTGGGGTCTGCATGAAAAGCTAAGGAAATAGAGAGATGGGTTTGGATGGTAAGGTAAGCAGGGTACTAAAGTTGGGTTCAAAACCTCTTGAACATGCGAGGATGGTTACACACTTTTACAGGAACAAGTAAGATGAAGCAAAAATACTGCATTCCAGTATATGGGCTATGTTACAAAGTTCTGGTGGGCATGTTTGCCCACAGGTATGTTCCAATGGGTCATGAATCCAACAGGACAACAGGACCAGTAGCGCAACTAGGGTCTTTAAAAAACAATGAGGGGGGGGGGGGGGGCATGAGGGGGGACAGGCCTGTGACCAGGGGGGGCATAACTGACTAATTTTTTTATATATACATAGAGTTTGTCATTTCATTTGGGGGCATCAGGGGTGGAGGCAAACCTTCTGGCAGGGGGGGGGGGGGGGGGCATCCCCCATGCCCCCTCTAGTTACACCCCTGAACAGGACTCACCAGCAACACAATCATAGGCATCGCAGCAAGTTCCTGGGTAGTTATCTCCAATGGATTCCCTCTTGGGTGCAAAACCTGGCCAACATCCTGGTATAGTGCACATGTCACTGGCACAGTCACATCTGATTGAAAAATGGAGAGAGAAAGAGGAATGAAACAAAATGTTATAGTGGGACATTTATGAATTAAGTCAATATTTCTATAGGGTATGCATGATTGATGTTGATCTAAATTTGATAAACAATCGAACTATCCAAAACTAAATAGATACAAATGTATTGATCGATGTCAAATTATATTATATTAGATAAATTTAGGCACATGTTACGTACCACATGTACTATACTTTTAGAGAGTGAATAATCAACTTTCTGATATAAAATGAATCTACACTAAATAAAGCATGTATGATGGAGTATTCTCTAAATTTGTTTCAAGTTGATGTAGGAAAGAATCTTTAAGACGAGATTTCTTTTTAAAGAAAAAAGGTGATTAATTAAAAGACAAATCACATCTACAGCAAAAATATAAATTTCATATAAATTGAACCCATTTTCAAAACAGATGTCCTTTCATATTAGATCACATTAGATGCATCTTCACATCACTCAACACGTGATTTACAAAAGCAATATACCAACAATCACCTCATATTCAAAATCTATGAACATTCTCAAAATTATCTAAATATGATAAAGTACTCAAGTCTATGATAAAATGAGGGCCTGTCAATAGCCATCCAAATACTGCGCATTGTTGCTGCATTGAGTCACTCTCTCAAGCCTGATCATGCAAAACTCGTCACTCAGAATTTTTACCTAATTTAGTTAATTACAAATCCCTTAGGGAATGCACTAATGCTGGTCAGTGCACACCCAATAGCTATCAAATTAATACAGCGCTTCCTGTATGGTAATCCCATCTCGGCATATTGTTTTATACATATTCGCTGCACTATTCTTGAGCATATCTTGAGGAAAACCTGAGAGCCTTCTGTTCATATTCAGAAGTGCAGACAACATGGCACTTGAACATTTTATCAGTACAAATACTTCATTTTGTAAATTAAGTTGGTAGTGAATTATTTGTTCATTAAACAGCAGTGGGGTATGCATGATATGGGGCAAGTCATAGTTCCCTCTATATAATTTGCCCCTCTCATGTTCTCTACACCATCTCTTTACAGGGTGTCAATAGTACTAGTAGAATCAGGGGAGGGGGTATGGGGATGTGACACAAAGAGGCGTAGCAAATCAGTCATTTAATATTTCACTGACTCACCGTTTTTCCAGGTAAAATTTGATATTAAAGTATGTCAATATTTCAAATTTGCAAACATATTTTAAAATCTGGTTTCTGAATACTTCTGCCATTTCTTTAAATGATGAAATGTAATGAAAAACTGATATATTTAATTTAAGTTGAATTTAATTTGGTGAAGTGGTAGTTCTCTCAGTTATTACTTTTTCAGTTGAAATTTGTTATCTATGTTGTATATCAATTTAATCAAGTATCTTTCCGTACCATTTGGTGATTGGGAATGAGATGATTTGATTGAGCTCAAGTAGCCACTTTATAAGTGTACTTCTGATGTAACCAGTTTTGAGTGGGAGAGATTATTGTAATTTATTCTGTTAGTGTTACCCCAGGCTTGTTCATCTGTGTAACTGGTACAGCATGGCGAAACAAGATTGAAGCTGGGTTTTTGTTGGACTACTTGCCCTGACAATTGTGACCAGTCGCGTCAAAAAGGACATGTTGTCGGCAAACACAGTTTTGAGATAGAGACCAATATATTTAGTAAAATATAAAGAAAATAATAGAAAATAATCTGCTTCTTCAAATCATATCTTGAGATTACAAAGTCTGATTACCTTCAACATGGTATCATTAAAAGCTTAAAATGTGCTTATTCAAGTCGTACAAATAATTAAGATTTGACTCGGGCCCCCAACATGTCCATTTCGATGTGACAGGTCCCAATTTTTATATTTTTAATCATGTTTGAGACTTGAGACAGAGACTATTTGTTTCAAAGTGGTAAAAATTGTGGTTTATTTTATCTCTTCACGTGCAAAACTAATCTAAGCGTATGTGTATTGTGGCATACGCACATGTATATGATCATGGTCTGTCCTGGTTACATTCGACAAGCCTCATATATGCCATACGCGCTTCTGTATTAATTCGCTGCTGTAAGGAGGCTCGCCAATTAGGAACAAACTGAGCTATATAAAAATAAGGGGAGGGTATTTGTTTGTTGCAGTAACATAAACTCGGAACCTAACATAAACTACTGCATACATGGTACTTTTTTCGCGAAGCTTTTATTTTCGCGAATTTCACGAGTGGACATGAAAACGCGAAAATATAATCTCACAAAAATATCATTTTGCATTAGAGATATATCCTAATTAATGTACATACCGTAAAATTTAAGTCTTACACATTTTCCAAAAACTATAAAATCATGAAAATATCTGTACGCGAAAATATCCACATATACAGTAACCATTAGATTACCTACCTAAGACAGCAATTTATCCTTACTTTTGACAACTTTGGGTATCATTTTAGGGATATTTTTTTATAAATTAGATACATCAATTTTACAAAAATAGGTTTGGAAAAAAAAAGTCATCAATTTATCATACATGAAAGGTGACCCTCTTTGTAGCCCGGGCACATGTACATGTATCCTCATATTTACTTATCCCCCCTCACCCATTAACAATGTATAGTATGTACATGTACAAGAGGACAATGAAGGCATGAGTCAAGAACAACAGATAGCGACTCTTGTTGCAGATCTGAAGGATGATAATTATCCACCCACCACACCCAAGCCCCCCCCCCCCCCACCCCACCCCAGATAAAAACACCCACAGGGACAAAATTGTAATCATTACTCATTCAGATTCAAGATGAGCCATAGGGAGGATTCCCTAGGTAAGTAGTGTCATCTTTCTGATTTAAGACAGTTGTTCACAAATATGAAATAGCTAATCCACATGGTTGGAACAGAATCAACAAATTAATCATTGTCTCTTTGCACAAATTAAGCAATGTACTTTTTCACAAATTTGTAATATACTTTTGAACTTAATGTAACAGATGCTTTAAATGTAACTCTATTTTATTACTCATATCAAGCTTCATGTTGGGCTAGCTGAGGTGGATCATTCCTTAATTTGTCAGCGATAAACAAGACAGTTTTCAAATATAGTCAAGTTTTAAGGTGCAAAGTTGATTGTTTACTAGATTGATACTAATAATGTATAGCACGTCTGGGCCCTGTATCACAGAAGTTCAGGATTAAATTTTACATTACAATGAGTGATTCTTGAACTCTTCACCCACAAATTGAGAAGAATATCGCAATTCTTCCAATGTTGAGCTTTGTGAAGTAGGATCCAGTTTCAAGTTAGACTTGGATCCTTCATTTTCAACTTGAAAAGAATCACTCATTAACTTCTCTGAAATAGGACCTTGAGTGACTTCTGCATACTGTAAGAGGGGTAATTTTCACACAATTAATTTTTCGCAATTTGCGGATTTTTAACTGTTCTGCGATTTGTAGCTTCATCACATAATCCTGTATGCAATTAAATTAAATTGCGTATTATTATCTTAGCGATAGCAGCCTCTTGCACGAAAATAAATCTAGCAGTACTGTAAGAGAAGTATTTTTTGTGTGATTTAATTGTCACGCTTTGCTGATTTTTAGCTATTACGATTGTTTTTTAGATTTCAAAGCTCATGATATAGACTTATACACAAAATAAATATATTCTCATGTTTTTATTTTCGTGGTAGCTGTTTGGACCGCGAAAGGGGCGAACATTAATGTAGCGCGAAAATTCCCACTTTTACAGTACTCTATTTGATGGTTGTGCAACCTTGTACCTGCTTGCCGTCAGACAACATCCATCCTCAGAGATACCGCCCATCAATAGTCTGGAGTCTGTTGGACACATAGTCACTGGGCTTTCCGCACACACTATTCCTGTACAGTCAGGTATCATATCTATGAAAAGAATATAACATCAAAGATACAGATTTTTAGATGAAGAACAAAAAAATAAATTCTTCTATTACATGTATTGGGATGCTGTACATTACTATCAATTGAAAGCAATGATCTGAATTGTTGAGTTCAACTTTAAGAGATATTTCAATGGAGTTATATAACAAAAATGCTGATCTACAACCAATGCTTTTTGGTTGCATATATAGACCATGTCACCGCTTGTTGATCAACAATGTTAAGTGCCCGGTTCCATTCCATGCATGGGGGAACATGCATTGACTGCCACATTGACTGCTGTCGTTTACAGATGACTGATTTGGTTTAGTGTACGGTTTACAATGGACATCCTCCTACTTCGAGCTGTGTGCGCAATCATCAGGCAAGCTTTTATCTGTCAGTCAATGTGCACCGACAGGCAATGTTACAGGTGTCATCATCTACAATCCAACATTTTGAGATCCAAATTGTCAAATTTTGAAAGATATGGAACTCAAAATGTAATTTCCCAAATAGAATGGGAGAGATCGTGGGAGATCGTGAGAGATTGGGATAAATAGAGGAAAAAGGTTGACTGTGATGGGGTCCAAAGGAGAAAGTAATCTTTATTGTATGATTCCATTAAAATGATAAGATGAACATGTACCTTAGGCAACAATTTTTGTTTGTTTGATTGTCCTCGTCCGCCCGACCCTCTTAATCATTCCGACCCAAAAACTTTTTTTTAAAAACTTTTTAAACCTTTTATTTTAAATTTCAATAAAAAAAAATAAGTTTGTTTACAAATATTAGTCGAAAAATCAAAAAAAAAATATATAAGTGTTGAGAAAATAAAAATACTCATCAAAATATTAAAGATTTTGTTCCCCAATTTGGTTACCACAACAAGTACATCTCATTTTACTTTTGGTACCTGAAAAAAGGGGAAGTGAGAGAGAAGGGAAAAAAAACTTTTCCCAACCGACCTACCCAACTTTTAAAAGTGATCTATGGACAATCAAACAATTTTGTTTTTTTGGCCTTATAGAACATGTTATACTCATAGAAAATGTATCCACAGTATAATTGTAATGGGTAACTTATTTGCATCAATTGAACTATCTCAATCTCTTGGGATGCTCTTAATTAGGATTTCGGGGAGCAAGCCAAATACTGGACGATTCTGGAAATGTTTGTAGACGTTATCATGGTAATGACCCAGATTTTCACTCCATGCATTACAACATGGCACCAACACACACCACAGCTATCTATTGGGGTATCTACTAATCCTTCCTTCCATCCCCTTGTAACAACTATTGGGTGATAGACCATATCAGAAATTTAGTAGACCAGAAAACATGTTTTAAATTTCTTAGTTCATAACTGGCTGTAAGAGCTCTCTGTTTAATACAGAGAAAGAGATTATAAAAAAATTTCTTTACTTAACTTAACACTGTGTAGCAATAAAGCTAAGGGGGGGGACTCAAAAAAATTAAATTTTTGGAGCCTATATGTACCTTTGCGTGATTGCGCAATGAGTTGCGGCGCTTATGATTTGTGTTACAAAAAATGGCGCCAATTTAAACTGCTGGGATGGGCATAGAACTCTCAGCTTTTATAAACATTTTGAAATATTTTCTGTTACATGTTATTTTTACATGTCTATATCTAGCGCATTTTGCTATTAGTTATACAATTTGTTTCATTATTTCAATCCCCCAAACTATGTCAAAATCTTGTACGTTAAAGTAGTTAAATCAAATGGGCCGAAGATTCTGCAAATATAATTTCCACTTCCTGAAACATAAAACTGTTAAAAACGATGACACTAAGTAGGGGAAGTGACAATGTTGATAAACTAAATATTAGATGGAAATTTGATACATATATCGAGTCTGCCGACACCAGTGCATCGGTTCAGATATAGAATTCTGGATCGCAGAAGTTTAACTTATTTGCGTCCGGAACATTCCATCAAAACAGTCATGTGTTTGAAATATACTGATTTTGGATTGAAGTTGGAAAAAGATAGTGGTTTTATTTCTCATCCTAACCCTAACAGCTCCGCCTACTAAAAATACTACTACTTCCAAGCCTATTTCCAAGCACAAGTGCGGACGGTTTTCAATGACGTAATCAACCAAGCCTATATAGTGAGCACAGTATACTGCCCGGACGAGTAGCTGAGAGCCGTGGCTTGCCTATGGGTTCAGAGGGTCCTGGTTCGATTCCCGGTCGGAGAGCGACAATTTATTTGTTGATTTCCGTTCCCCAAAATTGGGATCCTGGTTAAAAACCCGGTTAGGGGTTAAGGCTAAGAACCAGCAGTCAGATTTTCTTCAATTGGGCTTCATTTGAAAGTGAATAATGGCGCTCTTTAAACGAATAGAAATGTCTGATTTTGATTTTAATCCCTCATGTGCATCATTTGTCAGTACAGGTCACATTGGTCAAGATTGGTGATTTGACATGGATGGATTAGGGTGACACATGCTATCATAATATCCGGTGTGGATCTGATAGGAGGGGGAAAGGTGTTGGCTTGATATAAGCTGTACATGGGTGTGATGGGATACAAGTTTGTTGTTGGAGCTGTCTGCAACGCAATGTTGTTATTGTTAGTGTGGACATGGCCTGGTTATAGCAACTGTACTGAGGTGGATTTTTAGTTAAAAAATGTTGTATTTTCTTTGATTGACACAATTTTTCAGCAGAAATTGCACTGGATGTGGATTTTTTTTGGTAAAGGCGTTACCGATTCAGTGCCGTTTAATTAGCAATCCAACGGCTTGGTAGTTAGTTACATCTTATCTTCAACTGCAATTTATTGTATTGTATTACATTTTACACTTAAAGGTAGATGACCCGATCACATTTTCGTAACACAGAATTATTTCAAACATACAGAGATTTTCATATCATATGAAAGCTCGTATTTTTCTCATCATCATACTGAAATTTGACGGCCTAAATCGGTATAATTACGGAGAAATCGATGAAATAACGTCGAATTACCGCGAATGGTGGTAACCACCGATATAGTTTGTGTACTTCTCAATGGGTACAGTTCACAGCATCTTGTGCGTCTAAAATAAGAACCATTAGAGCTATGCAACTCAAACTTTGGAACACGACTTTTTTAAGGATGACCTTTCATGACCTTTCATGTAGAATAGAAAACTTCAAGTTGAAAATCGGAACATCTACCTTTAACCTTTTCAGGGAGACTTTTAAAACAGTCCTATGATTATGACGATGGCGACAGTCATCTTGGTATTTTAAAACCGAGTATGTTTATGTTGTAGAGAGAAAAAACCCACAAACAATTGTAGACCCTTTTTTTAATACTAGAAAATTGTCAAATTTGAGATATATGGCTTAGTCAAGCCGGTAACAACCCTCTCCCCCACCCCCTCCCCTGACTAGATAAATCTCTGAAGTCCCACCTACCTGTAGGCTGACATTCATAAATGTCACAACAGCTTCCTGGCACAGCTGTACCATGAGATCCAATCACCCTCTCGTACCCTTCCCCGCACAGCAGCTCTGGGCATGAACTACGATCACACTCACATCGGGGCGGCTGGGGACAGCACTCTCCAAGAAGTCGTTGGGCCTCTATCTTAACGCTATCACCTGGGCATTGGATGTCAAATACGATTTCGCAGCGAGCTTGCAAGCAGTCCTCTGGGATGTCTGTATAAATATATAAAGCATTTGAATTGCATTTAGACAAATTGAACTTCTTTCTTTATAACTTCCCAAAACAGGATTAATATATTTTTGAATGTGACTTTAACTGCAAAACAGCTGTTGCAATATCCATGTAATGCCCTCAAGCTTATTTCCAAGACACAATTTCATGTTAAATTCTCCTATTTAAAATATATCACTAAAATGGTCCACGAAATATTACAATAAGATGCACTGCATAGGTATATTATATAGCCAGTACAACGATTACATAAAACTATTTAAATCATTAAACTAATTGATATGTGCTAAAATATAGGACAGCCTTAGGCATACCACTACTTTATTTAGAGCCAAATCGTGACAAAAGTAGTTAACTTTTTAGTACTTTAAAATCCCTAAACATGGGGTATAATTTTGAGCTGGAAAATCCCTTAAAATGCCCCACCTTTTACAAATGGGTCTATTTTTGCAAAAAATGTGAACATTTTGTCTATTTTCCTGATTCCTAATTTGCGAAAATTGGGTCTATAAATGAAGCAAAATCCTTAGAAATGGGAAACATTTCCCCCAAAATCACCCTTAGAAATGGGTAGGGGTTTTGAATCTCCAGCTGCACACCCCCGACCAATCCAAATCCGAGTAACCCCCCGGGGCTTCAAAACCTGATTGTTAAATTCCAAATGATCTCATTAAAATTCAACATTATGTAAATGTTACCACAGGCATCTCATTTTCATTGACTTGATAACAACCCGACTATGTAATTTGCAAACCGCAATATCAAATCGAGCGAGGACAAAACCCCGCAATATTGTCCCCTAACAAATTAGGATGCATGCAAGGAATTCATTCACCCTTCACAGAGTAAAGTTCAAGTTGAAGGTGCCTATTGTGATACCCAAAAGGAGAAAAATTCCCAAACACCTGTTTTCTTCAAAACTACATGACAAAATACAACACCGCTGATTCACAGGCGGCAGAAACTTTTGACCATCTGAACTCATCCCAACAAAAGAACAGCAAATAAGTAAAAGATGTAACAGATAATCTAGCATGTTTTTCCTATTGTCTTCATACAAACGCTAACAATGGCGTAAACTTGGGTTGAACTTGTGCGCAACGCCCGGAACAAAACCCATAAATCACCTCGGCGACTGCCGCCATGGTGACAGATTGACTGACTGACTAACTAACTGAATGACTGATACTGATAGTGTACTAATTTTTTTTGTTTTTTGTATTCAGTTTGGAACCAACTATTCTATACAATAACTATGTCAATATCATAGGTAAAGAGTTCAAAATAGATATATGATATGATTCCTTCTCCAATGATCACGATTGATTATGCAATTTAATAAGCCCAATTTTTGAAAGAAAAAACCTGGACCCCCTACGCAAGCCACGGCCCTCAGCTACTCGTTCGTGCAGTACACCGCGCTCACTTTATAGGCTAGGTTGATTACCTCATCGAAAACCATCCGCACATGCGCTTGAAGATGGGCTTGCTTGGAGTACTTTGTAGTATTCAAGAGCGTTAGAAAAATGGTTCAACAAAGGCAAACGGAAAATGATATTGACTTCATTCTTTACACAAAGTTAGTATCAAATAAGGTATTATTATAACATTTAAAATTATTCAAACTTCAACTTGGTTTTGAAAAGGAGATGGCTTCTTTTCACAATTGCAGATTTTTTGACTCACCCTGTATAACTAAAGTATTATTTTTAATTTCATACAATAAAACCAATGATCCTTGAATAGGGATTTCAACATAATTATAACTTTGGGCAATCAATTGTGTTTCAGAAAACCCTGTATGGTATAAACTAAGCAAGCGAACTGACATTGTGTATGGGTGCAAGAAGCAGATAGGTAACGGAGTCAAATAGGGGTCAAATATGCTGCTGAAAGGGGGCAATTGGCACCACATACTTTTCCGTATAACTTTAATTTTATTTATGCAGCCATTTTATTTTTGGATTTGGAAATTTGACCTAGATAATGTGCAGGTTCAGAAAAATGTACCCAAAAGTTTTTCCACACCATAATCCGTACTATTACGGATTTTACGGAAAAAAGCTACTTGATGCCATTCTAGGGTTCAATTTTAAAACAACCTGAACATTGCTGGAAAAAATTAATTGTGCACACGCACCCTCATATAAATCTTTTAGTTCAGAAAGTGTGAAGTTGCAATTCTATTGAGGCATATGTGATCTTTTGTCTCCTTGCATACAGTTCACTGGGAACCCATTGTACGAATTATGTCAACATTTGCAAACATTTGTATACAATCTGCTACAACATGATATGTGTCATGAAATATTGGTTGAAAGAAACAAGACCCTAGGTCAGACGCGCTTTCTTTGAGCATTGTTTTTGATGATCTCCATTTGTAAGGTTGGAAAGTGGGTAGCGATGCAAAATATGACTGATGGGGGAAAGTGGGGCATAATGGCAGCACCAGCCACGAGGAGGGGGATATCCAAAATGCTCAAACTCCTAGTCACCCTCCCCTTGCTTCAAATCAAGACATTACCTCAACGACCACTAATGTGTAATTTTACAGGGAGTAACAAAAGCTCCAATTTGAGCAATGCCCACCAGCCCTATAAGTCACCAGCTCCCTTGATTTAGATTGCTTGCTGGTATTGGACAGGGCATTATTCCGGGAAGGAAGAAGTAAGAGAAGGGGAAAAGACAGCATTGCAATAAATTGATAATAAATTACAATTCTAACCTTAAGTTTGCAATGGGCAGTCATCAGAATGACCAACTATAGCTCAATCAATTCCAAATTGGCGAGAAATATTCGGTTTTATCTTAAAAGTGATCCAAGCATAAGCCCGTGATTATGTCCACACGCATACGGTATTGGCCACACGCACGAGTCACATATATACGATGCAGAGTGCATTAGTTGCCTTCATGCACGCCCGCGTCCTTCTGTATTCATCCGCTGCTGTAAGGCGGCTTCACCAATTTGGAACTGATCAAACTATAGCATCCTCCATGCTCATCTTCTCATGCCCTGCCGCTCATCCACTATATGCTCGCCTTCACGAATATTGCGCAATACATCAGATACGATGTGCACACCTATGTATCCGGGGGGGGGGGGGGGGGCACTCAACTTTATTTTGGGTAGGGGTGTGCCGCCCAGGTTCTCAAAAAGGGGGGCTACAGAACTGAACTGAGTGGATTTTATGACGAAAAATAGGGTCTTAGGAACTGATTTTTTTCAAAAAAATAGGTCTTGAGAACTGGCTTTTAGTTCAATTTTGATAGCAAGAACGCACATTTTCGATTTTGGTTTTGGTTTTTGGTCAAAGAATTGGGGCTTTGGAACACAAAATTTCGCGATTTTTGAATTTTCAATGAAATAGGGGTCATAAGAACTGATGCAGGCTCAAAAGGGGGGTCATAAGAGCTAGCAGAAGAGGGTGAAAAAGGGGGTCTTCAGCGCGGCACATACCTAATACCCTTTTCAAATGTCAGTGCCCCCCCCCGGGCCTATGTACACATTCGTCGTGGAGCTTCTGTGCAAAGATCTTTTTAAAATCATATCTCCATCGACCATGTACCGCAGCATGGCCTCATTATTCTAACATTAAATTTCGATGTCATAAATATGCCATTCAGTTATTCAATTACATGTGAGGGACTATTTAGCCGCAAAAATTCCAACTGCAACCCTTTGCACCCTTGCTGGTACTGGTAACGCCTCTACCTTGCAGTATGCTTCGGGGCATAAATATCATAAATGCTTGCAAAATAAACCCGCAAACCATGGAATAAAAAACTTTGTGCGAAGCAAGCGATGGAAGGGCCTCTGATCCAGCATGTATGTAACTACACATGCCAGACCTTTCTATGAACTGGTAAATGTAATTCTAGTAGTTATCATGTTATATTGGTATACACACAACTAACTCAGATATGTTATACAGTTTTTATTGCGCAGTACCATCAACATAAATTGTAAGTTTCAACTACATGCCAACATCAATTATTTCAAACTATATAAAGCCTTTTTAGTTAGCACCATAATGTTTTATAGAACTGTCAATAGTTCTATACCACATTCAGGAAACCCTTTTTTGTTGCGATGGGGGAGGGGACACCTTTAAGGGTCTCCTTGACCGCAAGAACAACTTAAGAACCATTCTTATTAGTTATATTTGTCGTAGTTGATGTGGCAATCTACAAGTTCACAAGTTTCTACTGCATGCTACTGTCGTAGTTCAAACATGTCAAATTATCTTCCCAATGTGTGTTATTTACGAAGCAACTCAACAACGTCATATCATCATAACACATACTTATGTGCCTCCAAAACAGACTATAAATCTGCGCAAACATTATCAGCATATCCAGAATGACAGCGGTGGGTATGATGATACACTCTAAATACATTTGTTTATCAGTTAACCATGCATCATCAATTGCATTCTGTCAATCTCCCTCTCCCCTGCTTTCATCAACGTGGCGGGTTTCTCCGACAACTATTTATAAATTGACCGCAACCCCACCGCAATCACGGTGTAATCATAACCGACCGCAACTATTACATTAATGATAATTCAATGGTGATGGCTTTTCACATTCTTATGTGATATCGCTAGACCTCAGTCGGGTCACACATGCTATTATATACTGTTCAAACGTAGGTTCAAGTTTATTTAGTCTGTATAGAGGCATATAAATCTCAAAAAGTAGGTTCAGACACCAACTTCTTGACATCCGATAAGCGGTTTCAAAAGAGAATTTTATAGCAGCTAGCATATCACCAAGCTTCCCTATTGACACCAATTATCGATGGTGGAGAGGTCTTGTGAACATAACTGATGCCAAATGTGACTCTAAATGCTAGAAGTTGAGAACAGATCAGTTGTCATGCAAGAAACTGTTTCTGATTCAATCCTAGCACAATAACAAGACAACTGTTATAGGTCACTGGATGTTGTTGTATAGCAGCATTACATGGTAACTAACAATCTTAGCTGAACTGCATTGATTGTCAGGGGGAGGGGGAGGGGGAGGAGGAGGAGGGAGAGGACGGAGAGGAGGGAGAGGGGGGGGGGGACAAATATGATGCCCCTGGTGAGTTCTTGCACCACCATTTTAGTGGGATTTAATAGGAAAGCCACTTGGATACTGTAAAACCAGAAATATTCACAAGTTTAAACATTTCATGAATCAACAATACTAGCCTAATTTACTGCATGAACATTTGCTAATGGAAACTGTGGAGTTACATTGTGTAACTTTGCAATGCACAGATACAAGGTAGATTGGAAATACTCGCAGTATTACATTTTCGTGACTAAGTGCTCCTCGCGAAATTAGCGAAATTTAAATACACAAATATTTCTGGTTTTACAGTTTCGACAGTATATAACATTATCTCACCTTAAATTTTACCTTTTATATTTTAGTCCACTTTTATTTCAAAAACCAAATAAAAGCTTCACTTTCCAATTTATACTACAAGCAGAGACGGCCATTCAAAAATCTGACAAAGAGAGTAAAAGTCTAGGTGTCCTACTTTTGAAACAGTGGCGGCATGAATGTTTATCAATTTTTGAAATGTCATAAACATTTCGAATCAAAATATAATAATAAGGCAGACAATGATTCATGATAAAAAGCGTGAGAAAAAATGTTATAGATTTCGACATTTTTTTACAGGTGATCTATGGACAGCAAGATTACATTTTTTTGTAGCGAATCCTAATTCTATCTAGAGAATGTGTAGTGTTCTTAGGAAATGGAACTGAGGTGGGATACAGGGGAAGGGGATGATTTTGAGGGGTTTTCTTCTTATATTATTATCAATATTATTTAAGAAGGCAAACTTCATGGACAATTTTATTTTTCTCTTTTTAAATCAAACAACTTTCCCTCAATTGGTATTTAATAATTGTTGTTTACTTCTCTACTGACTGACTATTTGTAGGGTTTTCATCATTACCCAGTAGTTTGGTCTTATGATAGAAAAGTGATCAATATGGACTTCACTGATATTCTCTGGTCTGGTCATATATCCACATGCAGTGTTCAAATGAAGTGGTAATCCGGGCTTCCTGAAGCCCAAAAATGCTGGCGGATAACCTAAATTTCAATACAGGTATCAGCATCGAATGACCGTAGTTTTTGAAAATTTGTACAGTAGTTACTTTGGCGGACAACCGATAACATTGTCGGATAACGGATTTCATAACATGGTTATCCTCTAGAAAAATTGATATTTTTTTCTTAATTAGACTGTCCGCATGCACTGTAGTGCTATCTCAGGTTGACGACAAACCAATCCAGACAGAGAGATAGTTGACCATAAATCTCTTATGTTTTCATCAGATATCACTGGGCAACACCTTGAGTTCTATATAATATCGTCCCATTGAAGTTTTCTGTACCTCTATAGTTAGTCAGCAAATATCCAGATCCCGAAAATGTTATTTCTGTGTATCTTTATTTGGCATACAAATTACACACGCTGAAGGGGGTTGTTCAACCATTGCGGTCTAATCACTTATAATAGCTGTTATCTTACAGCAAACTTTTCATTGTCACATAAGAGATAACTTACAACATGTACACAATTTTGTGTATGCACTATCCCATAGACAGCGGCTCAGACATGCTTCACCAACAACCTTTCTTGCTGGCCACTAAATTTACTATGAAGCATTTAGGTATGTTCTACAGGGTGTCCCATAATTATTTATATCAGCGATGAATACTATCGTTTTTGGTCAGATTGCTTGTGATTTTACCATCTACACGGTTTTTAAGCTTTGTAAGGAATTTCGAATTTTAAAAATCAAATATTTCTGACAGAAATTATGGATTCTTTTGTAAAAATGGTAGATTCCAAGTTTGACCAAAATTACCTCTTTTGAAAATCATAAAATCAATGACCATGTTCGGCACAAAGCTCATTTTAAATGATATGCAGGTAATTACCTCAGTTGATTACCACTACAAAATTAATAGATATAAACGGTTGGTGATGTTTTATGAAGTAATATTTGAAAAGTGTGAGGAAATTGTTCTGCTTGAGCAAATGTTACCATACTTACTTAAGCGGCGGATTTGAACACGCTGAAAGTGAAAAATAGGATTTCAACGATTTTCAATAATATCCTGCCATATCGGAAAAGATCAAGATATTTTGATGAAAATCACAGAGTAAGTAGGGAACATGTTTCCGTTTTATTGCAGGCATTAGACTCGCTTGCACTGTTATTTTTATATTTTAAAAATATTTTCAAACAAGGAATAAATAATTCCAGGGAAACCTATAGTATCTTCCAACTGGTTCTGAGTACTTTCTGTCTCTGTTTGGTTTTACCAGTTGTAGGTAAACAATGATTTTAGGGGTATTAAACACATATCAGGCAGACATTCCTGGGCTTATGTCACTTTGCAAAAAAAACACCACCATTTTTAAAATGTACCGCCATGAAATAATGGTTTCGTATAGCTTTTAGTTGCTCTAAACTCTGGTTTTGTTTTGTTCTGGCGGGGAGTCCCAGTTCGATTCCCAGTCGGGGAACGAGGATTTATTTCTTGATTTTTCTTCCAAAATTGGGATCCCGGTCAAAAATCCGGATAGGGTTATGCAAATAAAATAATTTAGAAACTCATTTGTGTGTTTTTATCTTTGCAAAACCATTACCCACCTGTATACCACAAAATACCATGCTGGCAAATATAACAAACAAAAGGTTTTCGTTCAGTTTTGCTGAAAGTACATACATGTACATGGTAGGTAATATCTTCACCTCACACACATTATTATGTATGGATGACCTATTATGAAGAATTGCCTTTGGTATCAGTATGTTATCTGAGTAAATATTCCAAATGATAATATGTTTGCCTATGTTTGGCTTGTTGATTGTTGTCTAGGTGGCTTGCTATGGTACACACGTCTCTGGCTTTACTAACAGCGAGAGTCACATCAGCCAAGCAAAATCACGGGACCATGCTTGTCAAAGCTGAGACTATTATGTGCATCATTTTCTTGTACCATTCATTAGTCATGCAATTCTCCTTTTTTTTCTCTTTTTTTTTCTCACTTATTTTATTTTCCGATAACAATTTGCTGCCATTGATATTGAGTCAATTGCTAAATTTTTAAAAAGGGACCTTCAGTGCAGCAATTACGGGTTATTCTTTCTTAAATGTCAGCACCAACTTCCCCAGCACCATGCTTCCCCATCACCTGAAAAGCTCATTGGGTCTTATGAACCTCACTTGAAACAAATTTACTAAAATCGGCTCGGTTCCAACTTTTCATCTGCCTTACAGAATCTGAGTCGCCAGGAGCAACAAGAAACAAAATAAAATTGCCAAAAAACAAACTATACCATATATCCCCTTACAATTTTCAAGGAAAGGGGAAATTCTATATCATTAATCGATCATCTGCATATAAACTGTAAGTGCCGTGGTTAGAGTCAACAAATTACTGTTTCTACTTAGTCATCAAGTAATTGCAAGTCAAATTCATTTCCAAATGTCAAATTATGAGTACATTCCCCTCTGCATTACGAGATAACAATATCATGACTTTGTGCTCTTATTTATTTCCAATTTGTAATGTTTAGATTCGAGAGGAAATCATAATTTACCGGATAATATCATAGATCTACAAGCCTGTTCGCACTTGTCACTACAAGAGGAAAGAGTTAATCAAGTCATATTACATGAAATCAGGAAAGCCCATGATACGATCAAAATCATTAAAAAAAGTACAAAATATGAAAAGTCACATTTGTTTAAGTATTATTTACTCTTAGTTATCACCCACGCCACTATCGCTATCCTATCAACCAATTTGATTCACTTACTACACTTGCCAACAGTTCAAAACCTTCCACATGGCCTGTATACAGGGTCTTTAAAAAAAACTCATTTGTGATAGCCATTTCCAGTTACCACCTACTTAGGCCTAAAAAAAGAAGAAGTTTGATTGGCGTAACCCGACCGACCCTAAATACATCGCCGACCCTGAATATTTTTTATTATTTTGAGGGGAAAAAAAAAATATATATTTATAAAAATTGAACAAAGTATTAAAGTTGTTGACTGTTTGCTTTCATTTTCGGCTATTTTAAGTCCCCATCGAAATTATATATTGTTGAACACAACGATACACTTTTGCCCGGCAATTAAATACGCTAGAGCTATGTGTAGACATTGCACAGTAGGTGATTTAAAAATAAAAAAATAAATAAATTTTAAAAAAAATCCCGACCGACCTACCCTATTTGTTTTGGTCATGTTACGCCAATCAAACCTTCTTTTTTTTTAGGCCTTATGCAGGCATCAATGTGCATCTTGAACCTACCCTCATCAAGGTTAGTCAAAGATTAGAAGATTAGAAGACTTATCTTTGCCAGGTTATATTTTTGAAGTGGTGAATCTTGAAGTAATTGATATTTTGAGAAAGTGAATCTATGGCAAATCTTCACCTATATTTCAACTTTTCCCATTACTACGAACATAGTGCATTGAGGTGAATCTTCACCCCCAAAATTGCAGGAAAGACCTAATCTTGACCTATTTTTCCCAGGAGGAAGGTGAATACTTAGGGAGGGTAGGTTCAATATTCAAAAATTGATGCATGCATTAATCATATAATAGTTTTTGCATTTTCAGGATTCAAACTAATCTCATCAATGATTTCATTGAAATATAGTTGAAATGAATGTTGGTGAAAATCATCCTCCTCCTCCTGGGTGGGTCTTTCACCATTTCCACTTTCCTCCCGCACAACATCATGTGGGGGCATATTTGTGACTAGTCCATCAGAAGGGGCTTTGGTCTTTCAAAATGAAAATTGAGATTTTATTTTCACTCAAAAGTATATTTTGTAAGCTTTAAAATGACACCTTGCTTGTACAATTAGTCATTGCATTCAGATTTTATGTGAAATATTAGGTGAATTTCAAAACATTTACTTAATCATAAAATGCATGCTGACAAAAGCCCCATTTTGATGTGAAAGTTCTTGATCAAAACATTTGGATCTGAAGTAAAAAACTACTTATAAATTCATGATTCCTCCAGAGATTATGTTATGAATGTCCTACTTCCTGTATCAAATACTCGCCCTATATATCCCCAGTGTAATATCATATCACATTGAAACACGAAACCTTACAAAGCATGCAAGAATTTGTTTTTCATTTCCAAGGTTTCATTTAGAGATATGTAGCCATTTCTTTCACTGGGACCATTGATCATATTCCAGTTCATCATATTATTTGTGACCTCTTTCTTGATCATGAACCAGTTAACCATATTTACAACCATGTTATAACACTTGGCAACACATTGGCAAAATACCAATAAAACATTTGGTGGAGGCAGTCACCAAGGTTTCACAGTCTTCAGCTTTTGCGGTTTGTGTTAGTTCACCTGGTTGTATTTGAAACAGCAATTATTCGAAACGGAATGGATTTGACCTTGGATGACCTTTAAATATTCATCACCTTACTCAGCAATGCAGGAACCTGATTTGACCGGGGATGTTTCCACATGAATTCAATATCTATCTCCCAACAGAATCCTTTCTAGCAGGTCTCATACTAGAAATCCTGCAAAGGCAACTGATTTGAAATCGGATCATCCCATCACAACATCTATATGATCTTTGAAACATCTACAGGATCCTTTCACCTTGAATGATCCCATCACAACCTCTATGTGATCTTTGAAACATCTACAGGATCCTTTCACCTTGAATGATCCCATCACAACATCTATATGATTTTTGAAACATCTACAGGATCCTTTCACCTTGAATGATCCCATCACAACCTCTATGTGATCTTTGAAACATCTACAGGATCATTTCACCTTGGATGATCTAAATGACCTTTACTTTATCTAGTCTTCTTCCAGAATCCTTTCTTCCAGGTCTCATGGATAGCCAATAACAAAAACTATGACCTTAGATGACTCCATCCAGACAACCTCCACATGACCTATGACATAAATATTTCCCTACAGCAATCCTCTCAACAAAATCGCATGGAAATCTTGCATGTCTTTTAACCTGTCAAACCTGACAACAAGAATTGATTTGACTTCATATGACCCTGAATGACCTGTATGGTTGTCCGTCTACAGCAATCCTTTCCAAAACCTTTTCAATCCAATAAGCTGATTTGATCTTGAACGATGTCCAAATGACATTCACATTATTGTATCCATCCACTGCAATCAATTCCACTAATTTAATCAAACTCCCCTACAGTAAGCAGCCCAAGCATAATTTGGCACCTGATGCAAGATCAACCACTTGTTTTGCTTTCACTAGAGGGCTACAAAGTTTGCAAACAAATGTCAATTTCCAAACGTGCAAATATGACACTCCACATGAATTTTACTGATAATTTCACTAATAGTAATAGATGTCATGTTAGGGAAGTCTAGGCCTGTTTTTAAATTTATGTCAGGTAATATTGCATTTCACTAATTATCGAGGACCAATCATCGATTTCTTAAGGATGGCACTTCGATTCTTGAAGAGTATCTTGAACTGGGAATTTCACAAATAAGTGTTAAAATTAAAGGTAGATCTCTAATGCTAATTTTTATACATTTGTATATAAGTTAAACCCTTCAAACTTGTGTGTCAAAGTAAATTTCATTTCCCAGCAACTAAAACATTGAGAGAGGAGTCCACTCTGTGGCGAAACTAGGGTGAAATGGTGGGGTAGGGGCATATTTGCCTCAGATGCCACTTTTAGAAAAGACTTCCAAGAGCCCTTTTCCCAGGTGATTACATTAATATCACACTTTGGTGATCTATTTTCTTTGGAAATATTCAGGTTCAGCAAAATTGACATTTGGACCAGCCATGCATTTCCTGCCCTACCTGGATGCTCCCCTACATAGACCCACCTTCTATGGTTGAAATAAATGTTACATTATCGCTCAACTTCCTTTGGCTGGTTATGTTCTGTACAAAGACAAACTGGATATCATAGTAGTAGAGTGTCAATCCAGCAGCATTCAAATGTCACTGGTTTATCCTTGGAAACAATTTGACTGAATGACACTTTATGACAGATAGTTAATTAGAGCTAGGTAATCCTACTTATCGTCAGATCAGTCTTAATAATGTCATTAGGGTGTGTGTAATGAAATGTGGTAACTCATTAATCTGCTATCTTCCTATTCAGGAAATCTCTGATGTCATTCGAGGTAACAGTGTCACATTTGGTTGCATTTGACGCATTCAGGTATACTTATGACTTATAAAGCCTTTTGGATAAAAGGCTTCATAAGTCATATGATACTTTTATATAGCTTTGAAAATAGCTAATTTAATCTCACCTTTGGCGCCAACATCTCGCAATACAGTTCGAAATTACATCTTTTTGAGCCTATATACCGCGAAAAGACTCCCATTTTCTAGGCGAGTTTACACCATTTTAATGAATTTTTAGGTTAAGTGTGATAATGTTAACATTAAATGTATGCCTTGTAGTATTGTATAGTGATGAATTTGTTAACATTATCTCAGAGATAAGAAGAGGTTTTTTTATTGTTGAAAACCTGCAAAATATATATTTTTTCAATTCTGTGACGGGAGACTGTCTCTGTGGTAACGCAGTCCCGTACCCAAGCCTGCCCTCTATTGAAATATCAAACTTATTCGTAATCTCATCGGAAGACGGACTCACGTCATTCGATCCAAAAATCGTCACTAAATAGCACACCCTCAAGCCGAACAGTCTCCTGTTGTGGAGCTGACTGGTAAAAGCCCAAGCATGGAACTAAACTAAACTGAACTACTAAACGGATCTGCTGTGCTTCAGCTCTTGCAGATTACCATGGGCGTGAAACTAGTACTACCACCAACAAATGTTTGATCATCAATTATGGCATGGATCATTGGCAATTGACTTACACAATGGGCTGCAATATTGAACACTTTAAAAGATGAATATTTCTTCACCTATTTTGATCACATAGGGATTTGGTCAATAGGAGGGTGACCTAATAACTAAACGATACAATGGTTAGTAAAAGTGGATCAATGAAGATCTGACACATCATTTTATCTTGCCAATAATTGGGCATAGACCGTAACATTGAGCAAATTCCACACCATCTTCCTTTCTGTAAATCTCAATACATCAGAAATGTGAGATGTAGGTACTCATGGTACTCACATGTAAAGTAAATAGAAATTGTCTGTTTTACAATATAGCAGTATGGAAAGGATTCCTATGACATATGGGTCCAAATTGGCACAGAAACCCTTCGATCTGGCTCCAATAACATCCATTTGGCAACAATGGCAAAAAGTAATTAAAATAACCAATTTGAGAAATAGGTTCCAATCATGCAAAACCATTCCATTTGGGAAGTTAGAAAACCCATAAATATTGAAGATATGGGTCAGGGTTTTATAGTTTCAGCTAAACATGATTATTACTGATTCAAGTAATCCACCCCCCCCCCCCCCCCCCTTCCCTGAATTGGTGAGGTCTAATTTTGAAATAATTACATCTTTTTTTTAACATGTTTGAATTTAAACAACTAAGGCCATCATTAATGCTAGCAGCACTGAATGCTACAAGATACTACTTTAATACATGCTGGTAGCGCTGCATTCCCCCAGTCTCCTGAACAGGAAAATCTTAAGATTTTTCAAGCTGTCTCCATGGCTCAAATTATTGATAGGGGCTGGACTGCCACACAGATGTAATAACCGGCGTCGGCAGAGCTGATTTCCCCTCAAAATTTGACCATTTTTCTTTTAGATTAATCTGAAATGCATATAATATACATATTTGATCCCATAAGGCATCTAGAATAATAGAACAATTTGATTTTTATTTCTTCTTTAAAGTTGAACATTTTTACTGAAAACCCGGTATCATCAAAGGTCTATTTTTGGAATAATTCCTTCTTTTTCATTTTTCATTTCTTTCTTTTTTGAAGTGAGATCTGTAATCCCTATATCATCAAAAGCATTCACTCATCTTTATCATCTCCTTCCTTTACCAATTGATTTCTTTTGATCTATCAAAAATATGTACATTCCAAATTCCAACGTGAAGGGATCCATAGATAAATATTTCATTTAAATTAAAAATAGAACAATGTTGATTTTTATCTTGACTGCAACAGAGAGATAATAATAGCCTGACAAAATAACAATTCCATCTGTATAATGTGTGCACTCCAGAAGTCAATGGAAAAGAAATGACAATCACACATCAAAATGTGAGATGCTTGCCAAAGACTCTTGTTAGCTTTTGACGTCATACTACAAACAGTGTTGCCAATTGAAAGTGTACCAATTTTGGTCACATATCGCAAATTGGAACATTTCTTGAAGGCTTTGACCAGTGACTCAATCTTCTTGCCGAATGATGAGAAGTGTGACAGGGAGGGTTAAGGTCCAGGGTAAGGGGCGCTGATAAAACCCAAGTGTGTTTAAACTTTAAAGTGAATGGCATAAAGGTTCCAGCTTCCAACAGCTCTTTGGCCATTTTTCCAGATGTCTGAACTTTTTATAGATTTTTCAAGTCTCTGTCTCTGTGAGAGTCTACTTTTTCTGGGGTCAGCCTTCATGAACAGCGGCAAATGGGTTGATTCTTGTGCCAATTTGGTTCATGATTCTATGTTGTTGGATTCAATTTGGTCAATTGTATCCAAGTTATCTCAGCATCAGGGTGGCAAAATGTATCATGTCCACGGTTTCATTTGAGTCGGTTAACAATTATACCGCATCAGTCACCGAAGATATCCAAGGTGATCGACAAGAGCAAACATTGGTGTGCATTTCACATGGCTATTATTTTTTTCTTCCTATAGCAGTTACCAGTATTTCCAAGTAGCCCGATAAAGTTCGAAAGTCACAGACCAGGCAACACTGTTCATATGTCATCCAAAAAGATTGATCAATTGGTAAATTTGTAAATCCCATTTTAACGATCTAACCAGGCATGATGGACAGATAGTCAGTCAAACCACTCTGATTGAATATTATATCGGGGCTTATAAAAAACGCTCTTATCACGCCACTCCACATATTGTGTTCAACTCCTCCCTTTTAATGGCAATCTTTTGTTCGCGGCTTAATCGGGGTGGGAAAAGGAACACAAGTAAAAAGGTTTATTTACGCAATAGAGGCAAAACAGATCAATAAAGCAATACATCAAAGGCGTCAAAAGCCTGCCGTTCTTCTGTTCAAATTGAGGAGCTTATCTCACTATCATATCATCATCACGCTGGGGTTTTATTGAATATTTTCATCAAAAGGAAAGCTAGTTTTCTGCTCAATGCATAGGTGACAAATTGCGTTTCTGTGTGTTGTGACACCTTCAGGGAAACGTCTTATTGATTTGCTCTTATCAATATGATTCACTTTTTGACTTTTAAACTGTAACATTTGATACGTGACAGGCTTTTGGGGACAAGCTTTGTTCAAATAAATATGAAAAACGTGCCATAGTTACAATTGTTGACACAAATATATGAGTATATAAGCCTTCATTGAGTGATGATGAATGATTGCATACATGTATGTTGAATCCTTGGCATAATTCTGTTATACCCTCCACACCCTACATTAGAGTATGCGTCGTTCTTAAAAATCATGCACTGTGAATTATACCTCTGTGAAGGGTATAACAGAATTACTCCGAATCCTTCACAACATGGCAACATTTTTTTACTGGTTAGTTAACACTTTCCACACAGCTATAAAACAAGATTGTCCCAACTTTCAAAGTTTTATCTCAAGAATTACTGAACCAATACTAGGCATGTTTGTATTTATTGTAATGCATTTCTCATGGGTGATTCCCAATAGATGAAATTCAATAATATTGGTATTTTTGATCCACTTTGTGATGTCGTCTGCAGACGCCTGCCGAGTGGAAAGTGTTTATGGAGACACCTTTCTTTTGAATATCTAATCAAATGTATCTAATTAAATGTAATGCAAATGATGGGTTTGGTTGGGGATTATCCAAAGGGGATTATCAAACAGAGATAAAAAGCATCAATTCAATTCGGTGGAAGTAGACAGTTATTCACTAGGTTTAAAATTCTGATTATTGCGTCCAGATAGGTATTTGCTGTTCAAGAAAATGACAATTATTTAGTAAGCGTTTGAGTAAGAATGTTTGTTTTCATTATTGATGCATTTTAGCTTGGAAACTGATTAAAAATGTAATGTTTTAACAGAAAATGGAAGTTTAACTTTGGTATACATATTTGCTATTTGAAATGTTAGAAATATGGCATAAAAAGAACAAACTGCAGCCACAAAAGATGACATTAATATAGGAGTCACATATCTAATAGGGTCATCAGGCAGCGCATAGGGGAGTCATCAGGCAGCACATAGGGGGGTCATCAGGCAGCGCATAGGGGGGGTCATCAGGCAGCGCATACCTTTACCAGGGCTGTCAACTCTCCCGCATTTGGCGGGAGTCTCCTGCCTAGACAATCTTTCTCCCGCTCTCCCGCCAAGCATATAAAATCTCCCGCATCATTGATTTATTATATAAAAATACAGTGTGTGGGCTGTGCGAGGGCACTAATTTGAGTTGAGTGGGGTTTGATAGCACTGTTTGTTAGTTATCGAGCCTCTGTATTTCACGCAGTATTGAGATACCACGTCACAAGCTCCCCCCTTGCTCTCACAAATGTGACGAGGCGGCAGGGCACAATCTTCAGCGGCTGAGGATCGTGCTTTTTGATATGGTATCTCTCCCTTCAAACAAATCCCAAAAGTTGACAGCCCTGCCTTTACACGACAAAATCGAAAAGTGTAGTCAATAAACATGATAACACGTCCCAATCAATATAAATGCACAAACATTGGGAGACATAATTCACTCAATGTTGATAACATTCATGAATTCACTACGTCCCATGTGATATATTTTCTAGACTTGTCTGCCTAACTTCAATTGAAAAGGTAAATCACATTAATAATCTTGGGAATATTTTGTCAGAATTCGTTACCAAATATAACCAATACAACACATGAACTGACACATTTGTTTTGACAAAAATTGTACTACTTCGCAGGATACGGGGCACACAGTTGTACTCTAAAATATGTGAGTACTCTACCAACAATTCACATGTTGTACATAATATGATATGAAAATCTCGTTTTCTACATTCAATTATTGTAATTTAATTGGGACAAGAGCAGTGGCAATCTCTATGTTTTGCTTAATATTATAATAATTTGGTCCTGAAGAAGTCAGAGCTAATCCTGATGAAAGCTTGACAGTTTTAAACTTGTACGACTGTTGTAAAAGCCTATAGATCTCAAAATTTAATTGAGACTGATGGGAAATTGTAACCATACTTTGCCCAACACTATACACACAAAACCACTGCAATTTCACCAAATGAAAGACTACACATGCACTTAAATGTTGACATATGTATAAGTTGCTAAACAAAGGCCATTAATTCCTGTCTTTCCTGAGCAGGACATTTCTGTCAAAGCAGAAGTACTTTGAAATGTAAAAGTTGAAATAAATCCGTCCAGTGTAAATACGAGCGATCAAACGAACCATGAAACCCCCCAATTGCCCGTGAAATTTGCCTCCATAACTGATTATTGTTCAACCTTGACCCAGGGCCCCACTTTTCTAATGTGTTTACTTATGTTGGTTGATGCAGAATGAGTTTGATCTTGAACCCTAAATATTTGCTGTGAAGTAGCCCAATATATTCTTTAAAGTAGCCCAATAAGGCCAAAAAAAATTAATTGTTTGGTTGTCCTCCACACAGCTGAGAGTTGAGGTGCGGGCGGGCGGATTTTTATTTTATTTTTATTTTTATTTTTATTTTTAAATTAAATGGGAACTCAGTCCCAGGTATTGTAGTGTTGTAGTGAAGCTCTGCATAGTTCCCCACGTTCTCAATGTCGGTTATGTAAACCTCCACTATTGTTGAATGAGTTGCAACACTGCAAACTCATTCAAGTAACATTTTTAAAACGAGCGTCGCGATGGGTAGACACAGCGTAGGTTGCCATTACAATTCTTGTCTTGTTTTGCCTAAAAGAACGTTGAGTTGATGTGCAAGCTTTAGCAATTTACGCATGAAAATATTAATAAAACCTATATTTTTCGTACTAAATGCAGAACAAAAATGTTTTATACGGTGTTGAAATTAATAATGAAGCTGTTTTGCGAAATTTTCTTGTACAAATATACCCCAAAAAACATTTTTTTATATTTTCTCATAACACGATTTTTAAAATAAATTCATTAATTGCACGTTCAGCGAATTTTTGTATTTATAGTCCTTTTAATAGTCCCGACGCCCGTGCGATGTTATACAATGAACATCGTGTAACCACTGGTTACATGGAATTGCGTACTGAGATGATGTTGCAGTGTTTAGATTGCCGATGAAACGGAGTTGGTCTGTTCGAATACTTAGGTTGTATATTAAAACGATACATTTGGGCTGTCAAATTGTTCAAAAAAATGAAATAAAAACTTTTTAAAAATAAAAAACATATTCGTGCGGCCCTGAAATTACGTGCGGGCGGTCGAGGACAACCAAACAATTAATTTGTTTTGGCCTAAGTTTAACCATAGATTAAAATCATCTAGAGAGGAAAAAAGTTGCCAGAGCAAACCATAATTTATGATTTATGAGGGGTTTTTAAATTTAAAAAAACCAAATTTGGTAATAGTCTTTTTAATTGTTTGTGATTTTTTCGGAAATTGTATTTAATTTTTTTTAAAGAACGCTCATTTAAAACAAACTTGAATTACATTTTTACCCAACCTGTTTTCCATCAAAATTAAAAAGGCCTTAACAAATCAAAATTACAAAAGTATGTCTGCCTGTTGAAAGGGGAGGGGTAGTTTGTATTATCAAAGAACACTTTTGTGTGTGTCCAAAAGCGGCACGATTGGGCTAGTTATATGAAATAAAATTGTTTGTTTGCTTCGATCAATTGTGATATAAACAACAGGATTTGCGAGTAAACAAAATGTGGACGCATGCTACATAATATGCAATTGTTTGTCTACTGTTGAACCAGAAAATTATGCCCAGGTCTGTCACAATAGAATAGGGAGAACGCCATATTGAAGAAAATTGATTTTGGATGATACAAATATTTTGACTGAAAATGTAGATAAAAACACAAAATTTGTGGTTTGGAATTGGACCTGACTTACGCAAATAATTAATTTCAATTGTAAACATTCTGATGTGAAAATAGTCATTTTTGTGACACCGTCAGGCCTAGTCGTAATCGACTTTTAACTTGTTTGAAATGGATTTTTAGTAATCTGATTATGGCGTAAACTGAAGTTTAATATTTATTAAGTTGAACTTTCTGCACTTACTCTGAAAAGAAATATTTAATTGAGCTACCATTATATCTAAACATAATTGCATTTACTTCATTCAAAATATTAACTTTTATTAGCAATCAATTTTATTCATATATTAATCTTTTTATTTTGTTATTATTTGTCAGATAATTACAGTTTTCAATAACTTGCAGCTGTATAACTGGCAAAATTTGATAAGATAATAAACAGATCATCGCTAATTATGCAAATATTAAACACAGGTGTTATTTTCTTAGTAATTATTATTATAGAAATTATTTGACCCTTTCTCTTTTTTTCTCAATTACTGCATCACGCACTTGTCCATACGATCATGTCATACTATTTTTTTTCTAATTATAATCACAATAATAGTAATTATACGGTAAAGATAATCATCACATCACTCCGAAATTAATTTTGCCAAACAGCAATCATCGTTGCATTGCATGATGACAACTATTATACATGTATGGGGTTAGGCAATAGAGGGGAAAACTCTGTTCCACGACCCTAACCACACATTGTTTTAGAATTGTCAATTTTCCAAATTTTTACTAACACATTTTATAATTTTTTTACAATTGTTTTGTTTAATTGAATTTCTTTTTGAAAATTCACTAATTGAATTTCTTTTTGAAAATTCACAAAATTAAAAAACAAAACAAACAAAAAAACTCGGCCAACCGACTGACCCTGCCTGAAGATACCACACTGGTAATTCATATTACGACATCAGCGATTTCTCATATTAAAGGTTTCAGCACTGTGGCCCACTGATGATAAAATAGAATCATTAAAGGTACTTGTTGCTCCCAAATGATAAAATTTGAAATTGAATCCTGATATAAGTACTAGTACCTAATACAACAGTGCAAAAAAACTCATTTTCAATGCATTTTGTAGATTTTGTATTTTGAATTACTTCATTTCTATTGATTGTGAGGGCGGTACACCAGCTCTCCTAATTCGGGAGCATATTTCTCGGAACGTATTTCTCAGGGTCATCGTATATAATTTTTGTGATTAAATTATCAAAAATATCATAAACTTTCAGAAAAATATCAAATTGAAAAATCCAGTGTCTTTATAAGCGAGAAAATTGGCATTATGATACCCCCCTTTTACATGTTATTCAATAGGGAATTGAATTAGTGTGGTATCTGAAAGGACAATTTTCCCATAGAATAGGGTTGTTTTTTTGTCGCCTTAACTCCACACCCAACAAATCAGAACACTGATATGCTTGATTTCTAGACATTTTTGTACAGAGCAGACATTGCCATATTGATATAAAACCAATAAAAATCACATGTATACATATTGAAGTAATTTTTATCAAAATTTGATACAAAACATACCTATTTCTCCACAGTGCAAACAAGACTACTGCACTGAATTGGAATTGTGTAAAAAAAGGGTTTGCCATTGGTAACTTTGGTAAATAAAACAAGTGTACATTGAGACAAGTTTTGGAGGGTAGACAGTTAGACAGTATTTCAACAAACCAGATTTTACAGCTTCAGATTTCAAACCTATCGCATACCTTTTGTGTGCTTTGTTCCATTTTAAAGCTACAGTACCATGAGCACTACATACTCATACTACTATATAAATATAAACCTTATCCAAGAAAAAACTTTTTCCCGATTAGATTAGGTATCTGCTTCTGCGGTTTCCAGGTCCATTACCATTTGAGTGATAGAGCATTGAGTGAAACTCAATTAAGATGAAACATGACTTGTAGGATGGGGGAGGGGGGGGGGGAGGGGTGACTTTTTTAAGACTCTCTACCCAGGCCGCTAACCAGACGTTTTGCCCACTCCCCTCCATCCTAAAATGTCCCCAAAATAAATCCTGCTTGTGAACATAGAGAGTGGAGAAAAAAAAGGATTTTTGTGTGTGTCAAAAAGTCCACTTTTGCCAAATTTGCTCCCCCCTGGTAAAAAACCCCATAGCTGGCATCATGCAATGGCGCACTGTGAAATGTATGCATAATGCGTGTGTATTATTACAAAAACGTGCATACACTTGGATTGTGCGGAGAGACAAAAACCACATATTTCTTGCCAATTTGGAATAAATAGTATCGTCTGTATGCGAGATGATTTCTCTCTAATACTGTGCATAAAAAATGTATGTAAACAAGTATGATTACCATGTACCCTGAAAGATATAGTGTGCATGTTTCACTTCATACTAATGCTCTATGAGTATTATATGGGGAGAAAGCCATCCTCAGCTGCCAATAGTGGTCAAATGGTTGTTTAGTTATTAAAACAAGTATAATACAGTCACTACATCGGCTTACATCTCCTACAACAATAATGTACTTCCATGCAATTACTGAGTGGGTGTGAGGAGGGGGCAGCTGGGGAGGAAGTAGCACAATCCATGTCAATACTCGTTGGGCATTTGAGCCTTGATGGCCCGGGAAATCATGAACCAGAAAAAACACAGAGAAAAAAGTTAAAAAATGGAACCTATACAATTACTACACAATCATAAAAGGTAAAGTCCTAGAAAAGGCCGGTCAAATTAGACCCAGTCCTGGCTGGGGATTGAAAGGCTGGGGGTTAATCCAAAGTCGCCCAGTCTGCCATGGGTCCCGGACACTTGTACCGCCTACAGCTATTCCTGATGAAAGACCATGCGAAATGTAGGGCCTATTAACCCTATGCATGTGGAGTCTTTTGTAACGATATGCTTATCAAATTACTGCCTAATGTTTCTTTTCAAATCCAACTCAAAAAGTGCACACAGATTTTTTTAATACTCAGAGCCATAAACAGTTTTGTGTGTTGTTTTTTTACGTAAAGTTACATTATTTAATCAAACTAGTGATTTACGATACTGATTCATTAATGTATTTAATATTTTTCTGCAACCAAAATGAGGCACTAGGTGTGAAAGTGAGAAAAATAAATAATATCACATAAACATTTTGTTAAAACTTTCCAGTAGTTCTGCATCAAGTGTTAACAAGGGGCACATATTGATCCCTAAGTCTATTGGGGGTGATGAGATCGGAAACAAGGGTGATTATTTATGCCCTAAGTAACATATCAACTCTTTCAGCAACTTTCCACTGGCCGGCTGCCTTTCATTAACTATCAACTGTTACTAGATTGTACACTTGCAAGGCTTACAGCTTCCGGAAAAAGTTGATGGTACGGTAGATTATATTTTGATGTATCCATCAAATTCTGTGTTCCGTTTGAGTTCAAAGAGGTTACTGTGATACTTCATAAGGTTGTATTTGGAAAAGTTTAGCTTCCCATCATCAACGAGGCATTTAGGTTAATTTTTATTGTATATTTTGCAATTAAATGGTGACATCACGGCCTGGCTGCCGACAAAAAGACTACAGACAGACGGAGCCAATAATTACATGATGAAAGAAATTGATATTGTGGCTTTGAATCGACCATTCTTGCTGTACAATTTGGCTAGATTGGCCGACTTCTTTCATAAGCCTGATTGATAACAGATTCACGCTCTGTAATAATGTGACAGTTCAATTGGCGCTCTTTCTTCTTTGCTATTCAATCATATCTTTTTGCGATTCAAAAACCCTTTCTTTTTTGAACTGAAGATTCTATAGAAAGATGTTTTTAGACCTTGATTTTGACTATCCAGCTTCAATTTTTAATTAGCAGTCTTATATATTGTGCATACTTATTGCTATAAATATTTGATGAAAGTTCAGTCTACTTTTGCAGAGAGGTTGATTTTAAATGTAAATAAGAGGACTTGTACACATACGAAATTGTGTATCAAAAGCTTTATGTGATAGGTAATCAAAGGTATTCATATTTCTATATTAGGAATCACAGGACTTTATTTATATCGATAATTGACAGGTAGCCACCCGAAGCTGTCACTCAAAACCACCAACCTATCATATCACCCCTTGTCTAAATTTGCTTGGATCATTTGCACGGACACTTCACAGTCAAACAAAATACTGACCCAAGTAATACAATCACTGCCATGCCCACTGGCTGGCCTTTCAACCAATCTGTACAAAATAATATCGATGTCCTTAAGATAAAATAAAACAAGAATAACTACATTGATATCAAAACTATAAGCAAACATTACTTAATACTGATCAAATGTACATTTACTATATATATACCTATATACCAAGGCTATTAACTTTTTTCTTTCGTCTATTATCTTGGAGCGTACACCAAAAAGTATTCCAGGGTTACTTTTATGTTATGCTTTATAATTCAAAGTTTGATTGATTTCTATACAGCTAGGATTTTAAATCACTTCATCAACAAGTGTCAGTTGGCCACTTGTTCAAGTAGGTACTTGATGACAACACCATCATGCAACAGTCAAACTTTCTGTCATTTCAAGTGTTTTCTTCAAGGCCTCGATATTGTTTCATTCAGACCATTTTGTTTAAAGGTTTAATCAATTTGCTCTGGCCTTGTTTCTGAGTTCACTATTTAGCAGACTATTTAAGATCCCTGAGATTTGTTTGATGTCTAATTTGCTTTTTTGTCCCATGGTCACTTTTTGACAAGTTTGCTGGAGTTAATAATACAATAGGTCAAAGGGTTCTATATTTTTGATTGGGCACAATTACAATATTTCAAATGCCTCCATATAAGCCTTTAAATGTGGAATTGTGTAGCTACAACAATTGTTTAATACAAATCCATCCTATAACATAGTTGGCAATTACAACATTAAGGACATATTTTGGTTCAAACAGAGTTTAATTGAAGTAAAGCTTTATCTAATTGTTTTAAATGGTCCTTCCAACATGTTCAAAAGTCGAAGGTGAGGGGTATCAGCTTTGAGTTCAAGCTGCCAGCCCTGATCATGCTGATGTGATGGAAAGTGCTTGCTAGTACCACTACCAGTGACAGTAGCACTCACTTCTGGTTTGTGGATGGACCCAAGACTAATTCTATAGGATGGTGAAGGATGTTCTGATTTCTGGCACAATTTTCAACTTGATGTTTTCTATTTTACATGAAAGGTCATCCTTAAAAGTGTCCATACCACCCCCCCCCCCCCCCCCCCCCCCCCGTCATTGTTCATGGCTATTTCACCTCTTCTTCTTATCCAGATGGATTCCCGTATCCATCTAGTGTATCTCTCGTTTTCTCAGTGTAGGATTTTGGCCCCCTCCCAGTCAATTATAATAGCCCTCCCAGTCAATAGAAACACCGGAAGTGATCATGGATCAAAAACATCATCAATCCTGAAGAAACAACCGGTTGGGAAACGTCGATAAACAGTGTGTAAATTTTGGATTTGTTAAAAAGAAAATTTAAATTCTGTCATGGTTTATCTCAGTCATGATGAACTTATTCAAACAAATATGTTGTTATTATACTGATTATGAATGAATGAAGTGAAGTTTAAATGGTTGTTATTAATATTAGGGTTGGGCAAATCTAGACTTTTTTTACAAAACTGATGCAAAACGAGTTGTTTCTATGGCCAAATTTTGTGTAGAATCCAAATCTGTAAAAAATATTGACCTCCGATGACGTTTTACGTCGCTACTGATTAAAAATTCAAAATGGCCGCCAAAATGACTACATTTTGCTTGTTAACGGCATATGTAGGGCTTTCAGTATGTCTTTTTATATGTTTCAGGGTCTGAAATAGTTGAATTGGATACTCTAAACACTAATTGGTGTGTATGGATGACATTTGACCTACTAACTAATCTTAAATTTCAAAATGGCCGCCAAAATGACGTAATTTTGCCTATTAATGGCATATTTTGACAGATACATGGTTTTAACTACGTCCCAAGATGTTTTTAGGATCTGGGAAGTTGAATGACACTTTTAAACACTAATTGGTATGTATGAATAACCCCACTACTGATTTAAAAATTCAAAATGGCCGCCAAAATAGCATAATTTTGATTGTTATACTCCAAGCCGTCTAATTAGACTCAGAAATGCACGTTTGATGCCATGGAATTACGCAACGCTGACCTGTACGCGGAATACCGCCCAGCGTGGTGGCCTGGGCGTAAATGCTACTGCATGAGACACTCAATTCCGAATAAAAAATAGCTGCTCCGAGTATACTTGTATATTTTCATGGATATTTAATGTCACAGACTCGCCTGCGGATGGTATTTTGACTCCCGTCCAGTATTCAGCCACTCACCGAAGTAACCTGTACCTTTTGCATATCTTTCCAGGTTGCCCTGTATACAAGACCTGCTTATTTGTGACTGTGTAGCATGTAATACAGAATGGCCTAAGAGAGTAGTACAAAATCCACAACACGCAGCGAAGAGGAAGCGAAGCATTTACACGAAAACTTATAGATACGGTTTATACAGAAGAAAATGAACTGAAATGCGGTGCTAAGTTGCCAGATGGTCGAATACTGATAGGACGCATGATGTGTGTGTGTAAAAAAGTCAAGAAAGGACAACAAGAATCATCGAAAGAAGTTATCGATGAATGGACCCAGAGAAATGTATACAAAACTGCATGAACAAAGTGTTGCCAAGAAAATAAGACCGATTATGACCGTTTCAAAAACCTGTGTAACCAATTTACCAGTGAAAAGTACAAGAAAACTCCACGATGGTATGGGCATGCTGCAGAATTCAACAAGTCTATGACAACAAATGTGTATGATATCAGAACTCAATCTCGTAATTATCAGGTTAAATTAGAAGCCCAATACGGTGTCAAAATGACCAGAGTCTACTAGACCCGTCATTCAAGGTCACTAGTACCTCTTTAGCTGAACCCCTCTCTCTCAGTATAACTACAAGAAGTAGAGCTCATACACCCACACTAAAAAGAGAAGCATACAGTTCAGATGAAAGCAGAAGAACCTTCGTAAAGATATAAGGAACACATTATTCGATGCACTGTCCCGTGTCTAGCCGATTACAAAGTGAGCCCCAATGATCTCTCAGGTATTATTGTCCATACAGTCAATATCATCTTTGGCCAATGGGAGCTTCCAGAAGAACCAATTTATTTTCTTGGTAACACTTTGTTCATGCAGTTGGTATACATTTCTCTGGATCCATGCATCGATAACTTCTTTGGCCACAATTTTACTTCCGGTATCTGTCGATGATTGTTGTTGTCCTTTCTTGACTTTAACACACACACACATCATGCGTCCTATCAGAGTTCGACTATCTGGCAACTTAGCACCGCATTTCAGTTCATTTTCTTCTGTATAAACCGTATTTATAAGTTTTCGTGTACATGTAAATGCTTCGCTGCATGTTCTGGATTTTGTACTGGTCTCTTCGGCCATTCTGTATTACACTATGCTACACAGTCACAAATAGGCAGGTCTTGTATACAGGGCAACCTGGAAAGATATGCAAAAGGTACAGGTTACTTCGGTGAGTGGCTGAACACTCAAAATACCATCCGCAGGCGAGTCTGTGACATTAAATATCCATGAAAATATACAAGTATACTCGGAGCAGCTATTTTTTATTCGGAATTGCGTGTCTCATGCAGTAGCATTTACGCCCAGGCCACCACGCTGGGTGGTATTCCGCGTACAGGTCAGCGTTGCGTAATTCCATGGCATCAAACGTGCATTTCTGAGTCTAATTAGACGGCTTGGAGTACAACAATCAAATTTATGCTATTTTGGCGGCCATTTTGAATGTTTAAATCAGTAGTGGGGTTATCCATACATACCAATTAGTGTTTAAAAGTGTCATTCAACTTCCCAGATCCTAAAAACATATACAAAGACGTAGTTAAAACCATGTATCTGTCAAAATATGCCATTAATAGGCAAAATTACGTCATTTTGGCGGCCATTTTGAAATTCGAAATTAGTTAGTAGGTCAAATGTCATCCATACACACCAATTAGTGTTTAGAGTATCCAATTCAACTATTTCAGACCCTGAAACATATAAAAAGACATACTGAAAGCCTTACATATGCCGTTAACAAGCAAAATGTAGTCATTTTGGCGGCCATTTTGAATTTTGAATTTTGAATCAATAGCGACGTAAAACGTCATCGGAGGTCAATATTTTTTACAGATTTGGATTCTACGCAAAATTTGGCCATAGAAACAACTCGTTTCAAAAAAAGTATGGTGATTTGCCCAACCCTATTAATATAGTACATTGTGTCACAAATTTAACATACAGGTATTTTAACGAATAGGCTCACATATACCACAAAATACCACGACCCAGCTAGTTTGTATAATCCGGGGCGTCGCAGTATACTGCAAGCACCAAGTAGCCTTGACTCTGGTGGTGTAATGGAAAATTACTCCGCCCTGCTCAAATCCGGTGGGGGAGGGTCACAGAAATATTTTGTGTCACTTTCCGCTGCACAGAAAAATTGTCTGAAAAAGTTGGGGGTGGAGTTAGGGAAAAGAATATCAATTTATGGGAGGCTTATTTTATAGTTAACTACAGAAAATGTCTATCAAACTCCAAGGTTAACTAAATGCTGCTTTCATAGATCAAGCCTAGACCAGTGATGCATGGTGGGTAATATTTTATATGAGCTTTGTCACCTGTGGCAAATTAAATAAAAGGAAGTATAAATCACAAAATATTGATATTAAAAGAATAAGAACATGGCAGATATATGACCACTGTTAAAATGAAATTGTTCGCAACAAGTTCAACACCTGTGCTTAGGTCAAAGGGACATTGATGAAGGGGTGGGGGCAGTTGCTACTTTGGTTGGTACAGAGACATAATGATACATGTAGGCTTGTTTAATAGTTGCACTGGAATATTCTCAAACATCTATGAAATAGGTGTGTCTATTACTATTAGTACCTAAAATGACATAGAGTCTAGAGAAATGCTGTGGTACTTCCACAATATACTCTCTTAAATCAAAAGATTGAAAAGATTGAAAAGTCAATCTTAAAGATATGAGGGAAGGATCTTAAAAGGTTGATTAGATTCAATCTAATAGAGTGAAATAGAGTCAATATATTGGACTGGAATTTCACTCTATTATTAGATTGAACATTTTCAATCTTTTAAGATCCTTCCCTCAGCACAATCTTTAAGATTGACTTTTCAATCTTTTGATTTAAGAGAGTATAATGTAAGGATTTTGAGACTAGCACTTTTCACTCCCATTTGTGCATGTTCTTTGTACAAACATAAAAGAGCCAGTTTTATACCAATATCCATTTGATACTTAAGTGCCCCCATGCCTGAAAAACAACGGCTCAGGCAGATAAAGAAACTATCCCATCTTAAGTTGCTTTGGAGTTTGCTCTTTTAGTATTTAAATCTTTATTAAAATTATATCCTTGTTATAGTAATATTCAATTTGTTAATTATTTTAATGAAGGAGAGTAAATACACTTTCCAAACTTGGTAAGACCATGGAATTATTCCCCCTTTACAAATACAGTGACATTGCCTGCGGAAGAAAGGAAGGAGAGAGTGCAACAGATTGTTGAATCAACTTTAACCTTCTACTGACAACAAATAAATACAGACAGCTCTTCAAAACACACCTAGGCTATCAATAGTATCATTATAGGATGAGGCCACTTTCTGAAGGTAAAGCTTGAGGGAGGGTAGTTCAACCATGAAGCAAAGATGGTCTATTATAAGCAGTGACCTATCTACAAAATGTCTATTGGAATATAGGACAAGGATGTAGAAGTCATCAAGGAACTGAACAATTGGCCGTAATTAATTTGAATTTGAAAAAGGTGAGTTATTGGTTCTGATACAACCTGGACCATGATAAACTGAGCCATAACTCAAATTTTGCCTTATAACTGTCTGTCTAAAAAGCAATAATCAATATCCTTGACCTTCAATGAAACTAAAAACTATAAATATATATAAAATATATGAGCACATATCCTCCCTCTTCTGTCAAAACCGCTTTATGTTTTTCTGGGTCTGGCCCTTAGCACTTGCAAGGTTTTGATAGATATGTTTTGGCCCTTGAACATGTTTAGAGCAAACTGCCCAAAAGTTATACATAGGGAGAATACTTTATACATGCTGAAGGGCCAGATGGAGATGATTAAGATTTTGACAGAAAAGCGATGATATAAATGTAGGAATACAAAATTGCATTATTTGTAATTACTTATCATAGAGTAAGGTGCTAGCCATGTACCAGATAGGTTTGCAGTCATTCACCAAGTCCAAGTCTATGAGGCTATACTAAGCCGAAGATAGGTCTTGATTACATTAGCCCTTGGCCCAAATATACTATTACAAGCGTCATGGAACCAAATAGGGACCTATTAAATTGAGTAATACCATCTTAAACATGTTTTAGTTAATCTTAATTTGACCCAATAAGCTATCTATACCCTTCCGTCTATTGCTCTTGTTGTAAACATAGAAGAACACTTTGTATTGCATGGAAATGCATGCATTAGTTTAGTCTCAAGTTCAAAAGCTTGGTTGGAGAGACAAGAATGTGATACAAATGATACTGTATATTGGTTAGACTTATTTACTCGCTAAATGTGGTCATGCAAAGGTTTTGGTAATACAAACATTGCACCTCTCCCATGACCTCCTACTGTATATCTCATCCTCCTAAAATTCAAATGTAGGAAGATCTATGAAAAGATTCATACACAATTATATAGGACCTTTTTTAATACACAGTACTATTTATTAGCAAAAAAGTTTGTAAAAGACATGAACAAATAAAAAAAAGAACTATATCATCTTCTTCTTTCCCACTTATTTTCCGAAGTATTAGGCCTTTTTTCAAAGGTCCACTTTTGTGCTGGTGGCACATCCTGAACAAATATAGTTGAGTAACGCCCCTCCCCCACCCCCACCTAGGCTCCAAGTAGGTTCAATGTCCACACTGAATCGATCCATTGATCATACCACCTTGATCATACACAGCACAAAGCAAATAGCAGCATCATCACTACTCATATTACCCTGATCATAACCATATTATACACCCTGATATTATATAACATGATAGCTTATTATTGGACACATATTGGGAGCAGACATGTTAGAGGAAACACTTGCCATCACCTCACATGTCCCCACTCATCCACCCATCTGGTAATCATCTACCCAGCACAGCCCATCCCATACTGGATGTCCTCAGGTACAGGTCATAGGGACATCCAGTCTGCTGTTAAACACCTTTGGATGTCAGTCATCCAGATTGGCCTCCTATTTCATGGTCTGTTATTTATATGGTTACTACCAGATGGTTATGATGATGCTACATGGATGAGTTGTGTCTGTAACAGCCTGTCTATGATGCTGAGAGGAGAGGGTGTGGGGGAGTGGATAGGAAGCAAAAGCAAATGAGAGACAGATGGCTGTCGGACTGGCTGGACATGACACAGCGTAAACATAACACTATAAAGAGGCCAAACAGTCCAACACATATAGATTGGTTGTATTTTCTGGGTTGTATTCATATATGATGGGGACTGACTACATGTAGGGAAGACGGCAGGTTATATTAACAAAAATACAATGCAATTTTTTATTAATATTATGCACTCATCAATTGCAAGCCTGGCCCCCAGGGACCCGGGGCATGGCAGGGACCATGCGGGGAGTGTACGCGGACGTGTATGCACTCATCAATTGCAAGTCTGGCCCCCGGGGACCCGGGGCATGGCGGGGACCATGCGGAGACCATACACGAGTGTACAAAAAATTATGCCCGGCTATGCGAGGGAGTGTACGCGGACGTACAAACTGTGCCCCCACTAGCCGGGGCGTGTAGCGGGGACGTACGTTAAGGTACACAAATGTATACCCCGGGCGCTTGTTATAAATAAGCTAGATATGCGATGCGGAACAAGCCTAATAACACATAGGGAACACATAGAAATGCATTCCGTTATGGTTGCAGAAAGAAATAAGCTACCTTTGGACTGTAGCCGGGTGAATACTTTGTCCTGGGAAATGGGTGGCCGGGACTGTACACTTTGTCCCGGGAGGCCGGGACTGTAGCGGGGACGTACACAAAATGGTGTCCGGCCCTGCCGGGACCGTACACGATTGTACCCGGGACGTCACATGAGCAATTTATACGTCCCGGCCCTAATCCCCGGGTCCCCCGGCGCCGGGGATGCAATTGATAAGTGCATTAATAATGTACTTGTAAGAGTACTTTCTCAGACGATCTTGTGACATACATTGATACAATGGGTCTCATGTGATATCTTGAACTAAATAGAAATCACTTGACATCACAAAAAAGGGGCCAAATACTAAATTCTACCCCCCCCCCCCTCCCCCCACACACACACACATTATGCAACTGTGTGATTTATATTTACATTGGAATGGTTATTACCATCCTTACGGCGAGGAAAAAACACACCCTGTTTTTACGGGCCCAACCGACCCACTTTTTGCAAGAATTTTTTTAAATTTTTTTAGAAACTTTTTTCTCAAATAATGTAAAATCTGCTGTTTTTTTGCAAAACAAAGCAGATTTTGGTGACATTTTAGGTTATAAAAAAAAAAGCCATACAACCCTACTTGACAGGTCTGTCCACCTGGTGTTTTATTTCATTCATCGCCTAATGCTCTGGTTCTGGGGACCAGGATTGCAATTGATAGGAGTATTAGGCCTATTGCAATAAAAATTAAATGCTGTGCACTATAAAATAGGATCAATCTACAAAATCTCTGGAAGGATTGAAACTACTTGAAGAACAAAAACTTACTCAAACCTGCTAACAAGCAAGACCTTTTAGTAATCAAATATAATACTAAAGTAACTTACAAAAACCATGACCAATTGCAGTATAATTGCCATAGCACACCCTTCTTTAGTTGGACATTGCAGTATAATTGCCATAGCATACCCTACTTTAGTTGGATCATGAAAGTACTGTACTTTTTCATGGTTGGATCAATGGTAGATAATCTACAAAACATATGGATTATGCTGAAAACTCCTTTATATTGTACAAGCAATACCATAGTATATTACAATGCCATGACTAAATGACATAAAATGACTTACTTCAGTAATAGGATCTAACAAAGATAATCGACAAAAACGTATGGATTTTACTTCATGGGGAAAAAACTCTTAAAATAACAAGTCATCAGTCAATACTAATCTTTACAAGGGTAATTTGTAATCCATATTTAAGCCCTGTTATAGTATTTGACTTATGGGATTGCACTTTTCAAAGAAGTAGGATGAAATAAATGGACCGTTAAAAGGGACTCTTTAGATACCACAATGGGTCCCAAAATAATAGATAATAAAAGACCATGTAAACCTAATAATGAAGATGTCTAATCCTGATAGTGATTATAGATGTAGTGATCACAGAGAGATATGTGAATAAAATATCTGATCTGAGGATCAAAAGACAAATCGACCGGATTTCCCCCAGCTTTTCTCCACTGTGATCGTAATCAGTAGGCTTTGCAAACTATGCCATAAATGTGTATATAATCCAAAGTTGTTGAGCGAAAAGATCTCATGTACTCAATGTCAATTTATCCAGAAAAGGGCAGAATGCTCTGAAAATTTACCCTAGGCCCATAAAGCCTAAGATCATTTGGATAAATGACTTTGCACAGTACACACACTTTTTGTTATACAGCAGGATTAATTGGATCAGGCCATGTACTTGGCGTGTAACAATGTGATACTTTACACTAATCTGGATAAAAAAATAGCCATGCTCTGTTTAAAATACAAATACTTTTACAAGTCTGCCCTGAAGGGCACTTGATGTCTTACAAAAATCCCATAAAAGGGAAGCCCAAATTCGTACGATTCCATTTCAATGGTAACTTCCCAGAGATGGGGTGGGGATGTGCAAAATTATACTAATGGCACGCGTCGGAATGAAAATCAGTAGTACTAATTGCCTACCCCATTCATAAAATACATTCCCATCTTATTAATATCTAGATGCACTTTACAGAGTTCATATAATATGAAGTTTGAAGTAACCATTGATTTCATTTCAGTCTATAAAAAAAATATCTTAAAACCAATTCTCAGGAAAATTGTTACCACATTAATGTGCATGTACGATTATCTTTTCTTCTTTCAACACGCTAATTCTAACCCTTAAAATTAGGGATCATGCAAACCCACCCACCATGCCTATCTAAACCAACCACTCGCGGGGGAACGTTCCATAGGGGGGGGGACGACAATAATAAATGTACAGTTCGCAACATTCAGGCATTTATGCCTGCAGGAACTGTTGACTCGGAGAGTCATGTGCATGGTTTATTTACCTATGGTTCTGTAACATTATGTGCAAGTATGTTTTTCTTTCAACCTGTTTATTTGATTATAGGGCGATATTTGTTGATACTGCTCAGGGATTTGGGGCAAGCGAAATGTAATGTCAAACTTTTCTTAAAAAGTTCCCATGGCCTTGTACTTTTCATCTAAGAAAGTGACAAAAACATTGAGCTGAACCTGTGATCGAGATACAACAATGCGTTTGCTACCTTTCAATGGATAGTCCGTACAATTACAAAATTAAATCAGCATAACAGTTTAGTAGAGTAATATAGCATCCAGACGCATAACTTTTTGAGAAATTGAGTGTAACGACTGGGGCTGTCTTTCTCTTCGGAGGAGGGGGCATACAAATTCCTAAAAACCTTTACCTTTCATGACCCTTCCCATCTATGTGACAATAATTATGACACCTCTTAAAGAAAATGAGAGCCCTCTTAACCCCCTGGGGTCTACCTGTCTATCTTACAGTGGTTCTGATTGGTTTATTACAAGATGTACTCATATGAATAGCCTATTCAAATGCAGCTTGTAAAATGTTTCACTCCCATCTTTATCAGGGATACAATAATTCTAACAATGTCTCTCATTGGTGCAATAAATGATGTATCCATCTTTTTAACCAATCGGCCGGTAGTTCTCAGGGGGTTAACATACAACTCACCTCCACTTCCAGGGTAACTGCTCCATACATCTGCAAATAAAAGATAAGAACAAAGATGGATTGTAAGAAAAGGTTGATACATTTGATAACAGTGGAAGAGTGCCACAGGGTTCCACATTGGGTCCATTCAACCCTTTCTACAAAATGCTAACTGAAGGTATTATTAGATTTAATTGTCTGACATTTTAGTGATGAGTTAAGTTACTTCTCTCCCATATGCTTGAACCTGCCCTTTTTTTTAATCAAATGAACATAATATTTATAAAATGAACACAAAATTGACACTTATGATAAATCACCAACCAACATGAAACATAAATCTCACATAAAGATATATTGTTATTTCGCTGTGAATATGAAATTATGTTTTAACAAATAAAGAACACCATGTCTGGGATGATACTGGCAACAATAGTAATCTATTACACACCGCTGGGGGTAGGAAAATATTACAATTAAATTTTTATTTTATCACAATCAGTGACACAAAATACAGCCACCCGGTTGGCCTGATGGAGACAGGGAGCTGCCACTTTTCTTTAGCCAAATACGACTGTCAGGAGTCATCATTTTAGTTCTTACAATTATACTTTTATGTTGCAGTCATTTCTTTTGATGTATTGTGTCTATTAAATTAATGATTATGTTTGTAATTATTTTTTAAGTGTACCTTTATGCTCTTTTATAAGTATTGTGTTCGGAGCTCTTTGAGGTGGCATGAAATTTGCCCTCGATCAATTATCCGATGATCACAATAATGTATTGATAGGCTTGCAATTAATCCATATACCTGTATGTATATTCGGCAACTACCGTTGAGGTTTTAACAAATCTTATTTAATTATTGGAGTCCTGTGTATCAATGTAACAAAATACCAGTTATATTTCGTCTCTGTTCTGACATACAGGCACATCTCTTTACTTATTTCTGTTGTGATGTGCCGGTATGTCAGAACAGCGACGATTTGATACACCCACCAAGCACAATGGGTTGATTTTTCTTGTAATTGTAACTATCAGAGTAGATAAATTCAGAAGGGGAGGTAGGATGGGAAGGCTTCATATTAGGTTCTAGGGAAATTTCACCAAATAAAAAAATGGTCAACTTTTCAACCGCCCAATGTTTCAATTACCTGATCCAAAATTTGTCAACAATTAAAGTAAAATAACAGCTCTCCACCAATTGATGGGTTCTTCAAAAAGTGGGGGAAAAAACTGAAAAAACAAGTATTCCCCAGGATACAACTAATGATAATGTACTTTCGTCTTGCTTAGCATGTAATTTCACCCACATTTGACTAGTATCCCCCATATCATCAGTCCACCAGTGTGACCAACCCCTCCAATGGAATCTATAACCCCTACGGATGGATGATGGGATTAACACCAATCAATGTGACACTGGACTCGTATGGTGCGACCAAAATTATCTGAATTTTAGTTATACTCTGTTTAGCTTCCTCTGGACAGTGACATAACTTACAGGCGCAGCTTTTATGCATGCATATGTATCTTCCATCTTTCAAAGCTCGTATGTATGCGCGTTTGTGCTACAATTACCAGAATACAAAGTTACGTCAACGTCTCATAATGGCCAAATAGACTATAATATAACATTGCCCATCATTAAGGGCAGAAAAGATAGTGGTAGTGTACTACAGTCTGACATTCTTAATGCATTAACCTAAAACCTAACCCTGATATTAACTCTAAGCCTACCCAGCAGTCATGCCCACAATGTTGCTGTGTGATGGCAGATTTTGGCGGACTTGAAATAATTAGAGAGTGCGAGTAAACAGTAGTGCTTGTACTAAAACCCCTGAGGGGTAACTGCGAAACGGTTAGAAAAGACATCTATATGGAAATATCACGTTCAAATGCTGTCTATGGCAATGACAAGGCCCTTACTCCTGGAGAGCCCAGGGGAATGTTACTAAATTGCCCTAGATCGTCACGAAGGGGGAAAAAAAAAAGGTGATCCGCAGGGTAATAAGATGAAATTGACAGCATGGCACCATAAGTATGGCCATTCAAGGTCAAATTGCTGGCTGCGTTCCCCCCTCCCTCAGGCAGGACAAAGTGCTAAAGCGCCCCATCAGACCCAAAACCGCATAGGACCCTCAGGATCATCAGGAACAAATAGACGCTGTCACTTGAATGGTCATCATGGTCAACAACAAAATAAGATTACTTAATGCTTGCAGCGACCCCCATCCCTCAGGTCAAATAACTATCGCCCCTGTAGATCTAGTAAGGGGGTAGGGGCATGTAACCCTTGGGGTAATTGGATAGAACTGGCAGTTCTACGGAATAGTTGTATAGCCATTCAAAACAAATCTGGTGGCTCCCATTCCTTAAGCAAAGCTGTCACTATATTCCCCATTGGAATCGAAAGGAAGAAATGAGTCAAAATGACAGAATAGGGATGCTATGGCTCCAGATCACCTGGATGAAACTGGCAGAAGTGACATTTGTAAACATGGCGGCAAATGTATGTTTGGAATTCTAAAACAATTGGTAACTAGCTGTGGTCCAGACCGATGGTACCGATAGCATTCAAATGACGCTGTTGTTAGGTTTTAAAACCCTTATAAACGTTTTAGGGTTAACTCTTGTGCAACCCAACCATTAACACAATGTCAACAAGATTCTGCTGAGGATATCCTCACGAACACATACTTGGTACAAATACCATTAGTTCTCTGCCAACTTATCTTTCAATCAATTTCCATGCAGTTTGATGTATGTATGTAAAGAGAGGGTATAAAACCTGTCTTGTTCATAATGTATCAAGCTGTATCGAGAACAGAATGTCTTAAAATCAGGGCTGCAAGGCTTATAGGATTATGGGCAAGAGCGTTTTCCTTCATGCTTGACTGCAGCATCAATAGTGCAATTATCCTTTGTACTGCTTTAGACCACAGAAATACTATTAATATTCAACTTGGATGGCATGGTGATAAAATGGTACTTAATGAATGAATAATATTTGATTTGGCCTACGGAGCTAGGGAGCTAGAGAGGAGCGTAGGTGGAAGGAGAAAAGTGGGATTAAGGATTTATAGAATAATATTAAATACCAAAGAAAAAAATAATTGGCCTACCCTCGTCAATCGAAAACACGCTCTGTTTTGTGGACTATTTTGTTTTTAACATGTTTAAGAGGTGAACTTAACCCACTCATATCCCATCGCCAGATACCGGCCTGTGCAATACAATAGAAACAATAGAAACAAGGATACCGCTTCATAATTCTTTGGCATTCCACCCACTGTTTCTTCCCAGAAATGTTGTATAGTTTACAAAATCAAAGGGAATGTGGTCATGACACACCTTGCCCCCTCAACAAATTTCCTCCCATTTTCCGTCAATTCATTTCGCTAGGCCTATGATTGCGGAAAATGCTATTTCATGCTTCCCTACTCAGGTTGATAACATACTTCAGTTCACCCCATAACATAATTCATTACATTTTGATCATGCAAAATACGGAACCATATAGCGATAGAGCAGCACTCACCCCCATTCTCTGTACTTGCACAACATTGCAATGGCAGCAACTATTCTAAAGAGTGCATTCACGTTTGTGTCTCAACTAATGAATTTGAATGCCGCCGATATAAAATATGTATGAATAATTTGTACGAGCCTAATTGCATTGAGGCATCCTCCTTTTAATTTCCTGTGCCTGATAACAGGGTGGAGGTTGAGCATTCAATGACTCCCCCTATTTCATCCCTCCGGACCTTACAAAATGTATGAGACCTTTTTGGTATATCTAATGGTTAAATGTCGCCATCATCAATTTTTTTAATTTTAAAACTTTGGGCTTCATTTATCATCTGTGGGTCATTTTTTCTACAAAAAGTGGTTCATGTTTAGATGTCCAGCAATAAATCTCTGAAAAATCATTTTGTCTTCCTTTTTTTATGATCCAGGTGGTTAACAATCCCCATCTTTACTATGTAGCACTTAGCCAGGTTCTTGCAACTAATAGGTAGTCATTGACCCCTTCTCTGTCATCGTCTTGAATCTGGCGGGCGCATGGTACATAATTGAAGAGAACATATCTCATTGTCCACGAACATCATATAGTATGTTGCTAGGTTTTACAGTGTATTGATGTCGCCAGGGCAAACATTGATGTTACCGAGGAGGAAATTGAATTACCGTAGCCTGAAAAAATGCTTAATTAATTAGCTCACTGAGAGGGTTTTCATTCCGTACCTTTCATTCATAGCTGTCAACAGGTTATGAATCTCAACTGGTTTTAGACTGGAATACCTCCATGTATGAAATACCTATAGGCTGATTGTAGTGCATCTAGGTAATGTTAGTTTTACCTACTCATTTGTTTGTTACTTTAATCAAATAAGACTCAATTAGCATACAATCAATGCCCAGCTACAAATAAATGTAGCCAGCCTGCCATGGTTCTTGGCTGACTTCTTGGCTGACTCGGGCGATGTTATTCCTCTCAACATGAGAGCTTCTACGAAATTGGTTTTATTTATTTATATTCTTAATGTCTACAACAGTTTCCCAATCAGTGATTATACAGGATTGTTGGATGGCTGCCTAAACAATTACATTATGGGTATAGGATACCTACATGTACTGGAAATGTAAAAAAGTTCACCGTGGATCAGGTATCTCTAATAGAGGTTATCCATGTAGCTATGCGCAATGGCCTACAATGGGAATCGCACCCCGGTGTTTTCTCTTTGTATTCAAAGGGGTAGCACATGATCATTCCAGAAGGTTGAAATACCCCTTAGTTAACTGCGTTTCAAGAAAAATTGTGCTAATTTGACTCCCTTTTTCGTTCAAAAATGAGGACAATTTGCCAATTTGTCCAATGCTTATTCTCAAGATATTCTAGTAATTATTGGTGTTTTCAAGCGCTCACAATGGACTAAATAAAAGCAACACAACCATGTAGGCATATAGCTTAAAAGCTTTTATCCTTCATAAATAGAAACAAGAATGATGTGAATTTGCATTCTTACTTATAAACTGAAGTATGGTACACTAAGCAGTTTATCCGATGAGCAAATGTGTTGAGGTGTGTGTATCCATTTAATGCTGGTTTTAACACACTGTTCATTATTTAATAAATGGAATTTATGAAAAATGAAAAATAAAATCTTTACGAGCCATTACCTGCCATGAGTGTAATACTTACTCAACTTTTTCTTGTTAATTTTTTTTTTATGATGATATGAAAATCAACACTCTTGTCGGTAAGATTAACTGGAATGCTACAAATTCCAGAGCATTTGAAATTTGAATGATGATATGATAAATCAACACCATCATCGGAAAGATCAAACGGAACGAAACAAAAGTCCAGAACAATTTGGAGATTTATGAAATTTAAAAGTATTCGCCAATTGAGGATTAATTAAATCGTGAAGGAATTAGAGAAGAATTTCGCAAGAGTCAGCAAATTCAGAATCATTGTAATGTCACAAACTGTTTCTTTCAACAAGCCAGTTCACTCCCTCAAATTGGTAAGCATTATACCTACTGGGAATATGGCAAATGTTGGCAATTTGCAAAACTTTCATGACATGAGTATTTCATGATTTAGGCCCACTGTATTACCTCTAGGCTTAAATAAAGCACAGAATTAGATGGGTAGGTAGTTGTCCAATAGTTGTCCATTCTTGGAACATTCAACAATTTAACATAAACATGATTATTTCCATTTTTATAGATCTACCTGTCTCGCTTTATCCATGTCTGTGTATATTTGCTGTTTACTATAGTTTATAAAAGGGTATAAGCACACATGAACGCAACAAGCGCACTGTGCACCAAATGCGTTACGCGTGCATTAGGCCAAAATCGTATGCATATGATCAAAATTGTGTGCATACATTTGGATTACCTTTGCGTGCAGAGAAATAAAACCACATATTTCGTGCCAATTTGGAACTGATTGAACTATAGTATTTTTAGCTATTTGTTTTATTTCATGGAAATGAGATCTGATCAGCTGGTTCAATTGGAAAAACTATGTCAAAGTGCACATGAATACAATAAGCAAACATGTTTCAGCTGCTACACTTGTTGGAACATACTGCATTACTTTTACGTAAAAATTAGGACAATGTTGCATATTTGATGCAATTACCATTCTCTGGTTTCCAATGGTGACATTTGAGCTTAGATTTGATAAATATATATTATTTAGATCGTGCCCACGCGCTGCCTATGTTGTACATGTATATAGTACCAAAAATGAAATTGTGAGGACCATGATTATCTGTGAGCAAATTAACTTGAACATGTCTCGATATAGGATTGTGTGGTTTTGTAATGCACATTTATAATCCTGTGGTTTTGTAATGCACATTTCTTTAACCTCAATTACACCTATGTGTGTATACATTTACCACATTAGGCCAACATGGTCAAACTATAAGCCAGTCTGGCTTATAATGTAGGCCTAGATAATAATGTCCAGAGAATACATAATATGGTTCAAACCTCATGATTTTATAATGTAGGCCTAAGTATTTAGAGTAAAAAAGTAGAGTAACCATACATGTCCCTTTAATTTCAAATATTGGTTCATTTCTCAACTTGCGTGTGGTCTTTATGTTGAAAAAAAATCCAAACTAAATATATCCAGATAAGGCCTAAACAATAGGCAGTACATTTGCCAATTTTCATCCTTTTAAGAAAATAAATAATTTAATAAGATGTGTGAAAAGAGCTTGAAAGGCTGTTAAAACCCGTGCTCTATTCTGATTTACTACATTATGTATCTTCAGCCTAATCTTTACAAGACATGTTCCTCCACATATTGCTATTATCTTCTATGACTGATCCTTTGAAACATTTCTGGGCCTGCTATATTATAACACCCCTGGGTTAAGGTGCCTGGACTACAAGCAAAGCTATACACATATTTGCACATTCTCGAGTATTTAGGCCTGTATACATACATGTCATACTCCCTGACATTTTGTTCACACAAATCAATGATAGCAACAAATCTCCTTCAATATGGGGGGGGGGGGGGGGGGGGGGGATTGTTGTATATACAAGCACCCATTGCTTTGAGTAATTGTTGCTTTCTGTTAAAAATTTCAAAAAATATAAGAGCTCTTTGAGATCATCACTAATTATGAGCTTTCTGTTTAAAAGTTAGGTTTGGGTTAGCAGACATTATATTATAAGGGGAGAAATATAGTGATAAACCCTATGGTTTGTGATAACAAACCAATTTGGCTACGAAGAGGGTCAGAGAAAATCTAGTGAGAGCTTTCTTGTAATGTACAAAAAGGTGATGCTGGTGGAGCTTTCGTTGTGCTTACAAGAAATTATTCTTTAAAAAAAGGTAAAATGGCCTCTGGTGGTCTCAGTTACATCGCGTTCCAATGTTTATAGCAAAGGATAGACTCAGTTGGGCTCACTTAGGAATGTTCAAGATCAACATCAACAAAAGCACCATCATGACTTTCAAGGGATTAGAATACAAAAATGTTTAAGCAATCATTAAATTTGGCGTGTAAGTTGTCAAATAGCCAATGGGGAGAATCACTTAAACATGCTTGTTTTCAATCGAAAAACTAAGACGTTTTCACTTGCCGTCAAAATTGAGGGTGCTCTCGTTGTTGTATGCACCTCTGGGCATTTGATCGTGTAAGTATAAATAGTGTGATGATTATCATTTCGGTTTTGTTTCAGTTGGTACTTTCAGTTGTGTTTTATCTACTACCTATGTTGCCTAATACCTGTCTTCATGCCTGCCTAACATGTTGATGTTTATCCGGCATTTTAAATTATCTCCAACAAAAGTAGAGAGATGATATTTTAAAATCTTGACCCTTTCATTTGCTTCAATAGATTCAAGAGGATACTTGAAAAATGACAAATGAAGCAGCCTCCACATATGATTGATTACACCCTATAACATTGTTATTAGTAATATACAGGGTGTATCAGAAAGAACTGTATCATGTTTCTAAAATACATAAAAAATACAAAATGATTATTATTTTAAATTTTAACACCTGCAATATAACGGTGAACATGTTTCCTATATTATATGTTAATTTCATTGAGATTTCTTTTTTTTGTTCTCGTCGTGTGGCAAGACTTAATAGAAAATCGATGAAAAACGTGTTTTCAATTTGTTAGCTCAAAGCCATCGGCAAATCTGATTAATGGATGGTTTGGGTTAGGATTATGTTAGGGTTAGGTTAGGGTAGGGTTAGGTTAGGGTTAGGGTTAAGTTAGGGTAACCTAACCATAACCCTAACCCTAACCTAACCCTAACCTTACCCTAACTCTAACCTAACCCTAAACTAACCCTAACCCAAACCATGTGTTAATCAGATTTGCCTATAGCTTTTGAGCTAACAAGTTTGAAAACTATCTAGCAATATTGGGTGTTTTGACCTTACTGCAAGACAAAAGTATGTTCACTGAAAATATGATGAAATATATAGAGGAAGGTAATAAGATGCACGTTTCACAACAAGCTCACAACCTTCAAATTTGTTTGCCATACACCAGAAACAATCATGCGGTTTCGGGAAATAGTTACAACTTTTGAATGGCCTAAATCTGTGGCACCTGTGCTGGTCACGCCATCTACCAACCATTCTCACATTACAGCCATTATTGTTCTTAAAACTTCTCTAATACACTTCTCAAACACAAACGACATTACTAATGTGCCACTAGCCCACTACTGCAACACACCTGTCCTAAAGAATAAAATCTCAAACCGTCATTTCAGCTGTATTTGACATTATCATTCGATTCACACCTTGATTCAGATTTTTCATTCTCACATAATCCTCGACACGACACGATGCACATGTATGGGAACCGCTGCAAATTCGTTTCCTACGGATATGGATCTATTGGGCAATTTGTAAAGGGCCGGTAAATACAAACTACTTCGGGGGATGCTCTTTTTAAGGCCATGAATTATTTTGAAGGATTATTATCTAAATGGCACGCTTTAACTAAGTAAAGACCTCATAGGTATTATTCCTTTTCAGTAAAGTAAGCTGTACGGAAATTCTACACACACACGAGGTAGGATTTTATAAAATCTTTCTCTCTGAAACTTTAGTCCAGCCTCGGGATGGCTTTAACGGAGAGGAAATCTCGTCTGCCTCAAACCAGGTCGCTCAAGTTTGTTTACCATCAATGAACATTTGCAGTAAACATATAAAAGCCTCTTGTCATAGATCTCAAAATCTAAACCTTTGATAACATAATGATGACAAATCCATCTTAGATCGCCTGGCAATCTATGGACTACTTGAAGCGCAATGCTTAAAGATGACGACTGTAAACTTTCTGACATATATTCTCCGGATCAAGGACTCCTTAACCATGGTTGAAAGGCTTATTTCTAAACCAACCACGGCAACTAAAACTCTTTTCTAGAAAAGCCCCTAACCCTCATGGCCCTCAAAGGGGATGTACTTGAATTATTATTTCATCAGAGATTTTCCTGCTAAAGATCTGAAACTTCTGAGGTTTTTTCCCTCATATCCTCCCATTAATATTTGAATTTGTTAGTTAAACATTTGAAAGGCTACATTGGAGTAAGTATGGATTATTTGAAAGACTGTACCAACTTTATTTATTATGCGTGTACTAGTGTATGTATAGTTTCTTGTATTTGTAGACAGTTTACATTTTGATTCACCCTGATGTGTCTAGAATAGGCTGCAGTTAACATGGACAGACATTTGCATACAAGATACGGTAAGCTATGAGATGCAATGATTGCACTCAATTTCAAATTAATGTCATCCCTCATTTGATATTATCTTATTAATCAATCTAGTTGACCATTTGGCCGGCGTGGATTCATCAAAATTGGTCATAAAGCACTTACGAAATCCAATTTGAATATCCCCCACCCCCTCATTGTACTGACAGCCTTCCCAAAAGAGGCCCATTACACAAGCAAATACATACCGAGTAACCTTTTGGATATAATATGACTATGGTAAAGGTTACTGTTTAAATTTAGAGCCACCGGAAAGATCATCTTCTCGGATACCACCACCGTATCATTTCATAACCCTCGCTGGTTAATGACACTTCTCACCTTTGTAATCCAAGTTATTACGAGGCCTACAATTTTACATAACGGGTGGCAATTGAAAGTTTACTTTGGAGTTAATACCATCATTATTTTGGAATTTTTGAAAATTGAAAAGAAATGCAATTTTTCCAATTTCAGTCAAAAAAACAGGTATAATTGCAATGGTAAATTATTTTGGATCTTTGGTGTATTTATATGCACATTTCTTCAAATTTTATAGCTACCAAATACAAACTGCCCCCCCCCCCCCCCCCATTATACTTTTGATAAAACTTGCCAATATACCAGAAAAAAAATCTAGTTAAAGGTTAATTTTCTTTGATATGACCTACATCATTTTTCATAGATATCAAAACCAAGCAAATTGGGCACGCATCATGCAGAATGCATTTAGCGAGAGAGGAGAAGTATCCTCTTATTCCGAGTCTATATGTGATCCGATATGCGCAACTTTATATGAGTGCATTAACCAGTACTGTTGAAACCTTGCGACTCTACGTACCTCGCCTCGCGTGCTCACATATGTTCTCCTGCCAAAACACTTGGGACAAAAACTCCTTACCAATAGAATTCAGGCTATTGACCCAAATCTAACTACCATTTGATACCCAGCACTTCTTTATCCTGTAGTCCTTACAACATTACAATAGATATCCCGATAGGGAATTTCAAAGCACATTCACACGTGTTTCCCCGTGTGAAAGACGGCCAGAAAAAATGTAGGCTATGCAACAGCAGCTACCAACCATTACCTGGGTGAAATACACACTGTACCTTCTGGCATTAGAAACCGCAATTTAAATTAAGGAATAACAAACAATCCGTCTTATCATGAAATTTGAAGTATAAAGATATGGTTTTAACCAGGGTGGAGCAATACCCACCCATAACACTAAATTTACCACATAAAAAGGAACGCTTTTTTGTTTAGAATTAAAAAAAACGCATGCAGCATGAAGGTCCTTACTTGTATTTTTCTTCAAACTCTTCAAAAACACACCTGCTGAAAAGATAAATTTACCACATGAAAGAGCACGACTGCAATTTAAACTTCCAAAGTTTCTTTTGCCTTTTTTGTGAATTCAATTTTAAGCTGATTTGATCATACCATGTACGCCCGGGCCCTATATCAAAATGTCTGCTAACAAACAAGACTTGTTTCAGGCGTTATCAACAAATCCGTTGTTTGGTACAAAAATATGACACAGGTTCATGTGGATGAGCACTGTTAAGATGATTCTAAATTCTTATATCTGAGATTTGTTTTGAATACAGCAAACAATGAAAAAACCCGCATAAGTGTCATATGGTACTTAGAGGGTGTGCAAGCATTACATATGTGTGAAAACATCGTTCTTAATCTTATGTTAATTAATTTGAGATCATTTTCATCTCCAATGATTTTTATTGGGAAAACCCCCTGAAAGTTGTTGTTCTTTGATATTTTGGGTTAAACCACAAACAATAGATGGATTGTACATAATTTATAGAGTCCTTTTGTGAATCTATATGAACAAACAAATCAGATACCTTCCCTCAGAATACCTAGGCCTACACTTAGGGACGCACCATTAGATACTCAGGGGGGGGGGGGGGGGGGGGGGGGCATGGAAGTTTTAAAAAACAACTTTGCCCACTATCCAGGAAAAAAACACCTTTGCCCACCAACCAGGAAGAAGAAAAAAAGTTGACCCACTGCTGAGTAAAAAAAGAAAAATCTGACTCACCCAACTCAATGTAAAAAAACCCTTTAAAAACCTAAAAAATAACTTTGCACCCTTTGGCGGCAAAAAAATAAAAATAAAAATAAAATTCACCCCAACCCAAACTTCCATGCCCCCCCTGAAAATCAAATGTTGCGTCCCTTACAGTGAGAACCTTCCTCTTTCCTAAGCTTAGTTTGGTATAGTAAATCCACTATTAAGATTTGTACTTTTTCAGACCGTGAATATCCCTCAAATGTAAATAGCTTGATTTATTACAGTCAGTCAACTCCACAATAAAACCTTTTTTTCTGTCTGATCAAATTAAATTTAAAATGTTACTAAACATGTTTCAAGTTTATTTTACCCCCTACTTATAATAAAGTGATGATTCCCGTAACTTTAAATGCTTCATGTTATCCCGCAAGGAATGGTGAAGTTCATAGGTGAACACCGATTAAATCCGTGCAAATACCATTACAAGGGGGGGGGTGCACTCAACCTTTTTTGGTAGGGGTGTGCCGCCCAGGGTCTCAAAAATGTGGGCTTTGGAACTGAACTGAGAGAATTTTATGAAGAAAAATAGGATCTTAAGAACTGATTTTCTCAAAAAATTAGATCTTGAGAACTGGTTTGTTTTTCAAATTTGATTACTAAGAACACAAATTTTCAAAAAAATTGGGGCTTTGGAATGAACATTTTCGAGATATTTGAATTTTCAATAAAATGGGGTCTTAAGAGCTGATGCGGGCTCAACAGTGGGGTCTTAAGAGCTAGCAGAAGAGGCTGAAAAAGGGGGTCTTCAGGGCCGGCACATACCTATACCCCTTTCCAATGTCAGTGCCCCCTCCCCCTTACAACTGCTTTATTTACCTAGTAAGCCTACAGACAATGCATAAGTGCGATACAACCCCACTAATGACTTAACCAGGCTTCCTAAAGGGAAGGGGAAATACTTAACAATCAAACCCCCTCCTCCTGTCTTCAAAAACAGCAACAAACCAAAGTCATCTTCCACATGGTCGAACGTGACGAGCCATGATATCAGCCCTATTAGCTGTTTTGCAGAGCAACACAACATGGCAAACTTCAGCAAAGTGCATTAACAACTCGCCACGCTTGCGGCTATTATAGGTGCAAAATTTGCTTTGAAGTTTTGAGGCATGTACTGCTGTAAACATGGACAATTTCGTGTCACACTAATTTTTGTTTTTTCGCGCTTCAAGCAGCTATCGCGAAAATAAAAACCATATCATTTTCTTTATTTTGTGCATAAGTTTATTGGTCAAAATAATGAACTGTCAAATGGCGAATTCAAAAACAGGCAAAGGGGTTCAAAATTCGGGAAAGCACAAACAATTAATTGCGTAAATATGACCACTTTACCATTTTATTCAGGGGACTATTTTTGTATTTGTCAATAGACTATTTGGCACCTTGGAAGTTCATGTGCATTCGCTGATAGTATGGACATAGGGGGATGCCATCCGCCAAACTCGATTTGTGTCACATGTTTTGCACCATTCTTGTTATATCATGTATTGTGACAGCTACACTTGGATTAGTCCCAATCTCAGTAACTCCACACTCCACAAATATACACTATTTTGGCGTCAAGACAACATGAATATAAGTCGAAATTCACTAAACAATGCATATTAGGGGTACAAAAGATTTTATTCTCCAAATGATCCTGAATGTTGCCCAAATTCATGTCATGTGGAATCTCGTTAACCATTTAAAACACAAAGGTTGCCTGCCTCAGTTCTTGCATTTTCTACATGAAGTCCGTGATATCAGGTAGAAAATTGTACACAAGTCAAGTTTAGTCAACTGGACTAATTTGAGTCAATTCAAATAAACAATTTAAAAATTGGCAATTATAAATATTAAGTTGGCTTTCCAGATTTGTTTAGTCCCTGTATTGTTCACTAGGCATACACGTGGGCGTCTGCATGTACAAATTACAAAGGCTTCAAATACCATTTATATGTAAGGAGAGATTCTGGGGATCTCAGCACCTACAAAAAAGGTCAAAACAACCTTTTGGTGTCCTGAACCATAGGTCACACAGTCAGGTATGTTTTGATATTATGGTTACAGCTTTAGGGCATTTAGGGCCCTGTTGTCTATTAAGATTTCTCCTGCAAAGCTGTTTGCTATTGCTGGTACTCTGGGCTGATTCTAAGCAGCAAACACGCAAGATGTGACCGTGATCGACAGCCCATGATTGTTAGTTTCCCCCTTCAGAATCACCCTAAGCTCCAAATAGATTCAGTTTTCTAGGCACGGTTCACTGACCCATATATAAAATGTGTGCTGTAAAATTGACCTTGGGTATGATAATAAGATACCCAGTGTTACGCTATACTTAACCATCATAAGTCATAATAAAGGGTTCAACAAAAGAAAGTATACCACTTTGTTTATGTCATTTTGAGTAATTTTTAATTTGTTGTTGACCAAACAGGCTAGATAGGCATTTAGACGAATCTTTTAGGCATAATTTGATACCAAATTTGCCCCCTAACAACAAAGATAAATCATAATTAGCACCATTTAAAGGAAAATATCCCATTTTCAAAAGTCGCATTTCCAATACACAGCACGAGAAGATTTGGTTAATCTGTCCATGTTCTACCCATCCATAACATTCCTTTACATTCAAATCCTTCACCCATGCATCAGTTTACATTTGAATTAGCCCGTGCATTGAGGGATATGCGCGGTGATCAGTACGGGATAAATACGGCATAGGTGTGTGTTAACAATTGGCCCTTTCTTCTCGTGCTGTGTATTGGAAATGCGACTTTTGAAAATGGGATATTTTCATTTAAATGGTGCTAATCATGGTTTATCTTTGTTGTTAGGGGGCAAATTTGGTATCAAATTATGCCTAAAAGATTCATCTAAATGCCTATCTAGCCTGTTTGGACAAAAACAAATTGAAAGTTACTCAAAATGACATAAACAAAGTGGTATACTTTCTTTTGTTGAACCCTTTATGAACAACATGATGAACTGAGCAGTGAAACATGAGGTTATTGGTAACATGGTAGAGCAGTGTCATCACAGTGGACTTGATATCTTCAATCAGTCACACTTTTTTTTGGTGAAAAATAAAGTAAACCGGCAAATTCACACGAAATACTGTATAACGATCACACGTCCACCACGTGCACACACATAAAGAGAATCTGACAAGGCGTCCCTTGAAAAGAACCAACTGTTTGTTCAGCCATGTGCGTAACGATATAAATAATAATAAAAATAACAAACAATGAACTTTAATTCTACCATGTACCTATTTAATACCTTACTTATGTACACATGGCAGGTAAATTGCAGGTCTGGTGTGTAAATACCAGTGTACGATATAGTCAACATTTGAAAATTTCACTTTTCATTATTATGTATGACTTCAATTGTCTGTTCGTCTAGAGTATAACATGTTTCGATAGATATGAAAATGGGCCATACCTCCCCATTTTACAGCTGATAAAACATATTCAGACAATATGTTACCACACATTTATATTTATGTGGGAAAAATATGGGTGTATGGATTTCTCAAGACTCAAGTAGGGTAGGTTGGTTGCGACTTTTTTTGTCTTTTTGCTTTTTATCTGATGTAAAAATATGCTGTTATACAGTATTTCATAATCAGACGTTTTGAGGGGAAAAAACAGTTTGGAAAAATAAGAAGAAAAAATTGTCAATAAATAAAATTCAATGGAGGGTTAGATTCACCCAAGCCAATCTAAATTATAGTATACATGATATCACGTATAGTTGGCCCTATTGCTTAAGTTACAAAAATAGAAGAATAGACGCAATGGTTTAGCCCATCAGAGGGTTGTGGCGTGCATATTTGTTGGAACAAAAAAAAATACAATCATGCAAATATCTTTGACTTAACATTTTCCAAATTTGCAAAATGACTAGGTCTAAAATAGTAACATGGAAGAACAGCAAAACACTTTTAACATTTAAGCTTTTATTGAAAAGATCATCCCCTCTATTATTCTTATAATTTGTTCGAGTAGACCAGTACCCCTACTGTTCCACCCACATAAGATCACTTGACCCGCGCCAAGATTGCGGGGATAGTAAGAATTGAATTGGATACTCCCGTTGCTAGGGTCGTACCACTTGCTGGTAGAGGTGAATCTTCAGGCACTTCCTGTCCTGGGAGAAGTCAAGCAGCAGGGCCACTGAAATTATTATACCAGTTATATTACCTCCCCCCCCCCCAAAAAAAAAAATAATAATAATAATAATAATTTAAAAAAAAAATAATAATAAAGAAAGAAAGAAAGAAAAGAAAAAAAAGAAGAAAAGAAAGAAAAAAATAAAAAAAATAAAAAAATTAAAAAAATAATAATAATAAAAAAATAAAGAAAAATAATAATAATGATATTTAGTGATGTTTTGTTTCAATTACCAGTGTATGAATGTTTCCATAGAATTCAAATTAGAAAGTGATTTTTATCATTTCATACAGAACTATATAAAAAAGTAGCTTCCAAATCCATGAAATTAGTACACCGCCAAATGTTTATAATCCTAACCGTTATCATCTGTTTTGCAAGCATATGTGTGTAGCCATGATTTCATACACCTTTATTTTCATTCTGAGGAATTATTTAACTAAGCCGTTATATAGCCACACTTAATTAAACCCGTCTACCATTGTCATCCTTCGTAGCATTAACTATTTCTATGTATGAAATCAATGAGGAGGGCAAAAAAACAACACCTGAAATGTATGGCAACTACATAAAATTGTGACCCTAGGATGATGAATTTTCTTACTTACTTATGGAATAATCCTTAAATATGTTGATTAAATTGTAGCTGATGTCCCCTTTTATTTATATAAAGACCGAAAATACTAAACTGTCTATTTTTATTTACAGAAAAGAGAATGAGATATTTAAAACATCCCCTTTTTTATTGTTCAAACCTTTTATCAAGGTCGCTATCTACTGATCCATTCACTCACATCATGAAGATGAAGTCTTCTAGCTTCATGTCATGCAACAGTCAACATAATTAGCAGAAACGTCTTGATTACAAAGATCATAAACATTAAATACCATCTCCGATATGCTAATCACATTCGCCCATCACTAGCTACGTTTGACAACCGTCCATACACGGAAAGAGGAACATAAACAGACAATTGTAGCGTTATCCTCAGCAAGAGGTTCTACTTCAAACTGTGCATACTGCTATTGGATGTTATCAATGTGCGTCAACACCAAGACATTAAACGTTAAACAAAAAGTTGCGTTGTTCCTTCAGAATTTGCACATTTCAAAAGTACACATTTTTTTCCAGGATTTAAAAAAATTTCAACCGTTTTGAAATTTGCCGACATGTGGAAAAAACATATTCTTGTTACTTTATTAACAAGCTTTTTTTGGTCAGCTATTTTGTATCATTTGTTACTCATTGAAGGAGAAAAAGGGGGAAAAGGATGGTTTGGGCCGAGTTTCTCCCCATCCTGAAGACAACCAAACAATATTTGTTTGCCTACCATACTGAGCTAAACCATGCTATAGTCACGGTGCGCCAACAAGATCCAACTTCTCGCTATCATTTTCCCCAAAGAATTTCCCCAGCAACTGCATCATACCCCGTTATCAGTTAATGAGCCGAAAAGTCATTCAGCTTGTAATTAAGAGGCGAGATAGCATAACTTTCAGTGAACATCCTTTGAGAATTGTCCTGTATGTTTCTTGCGAATGGTCTCTATGTTGCTTTCCGATGTAAATAGTAAAAGATTACAGTATAGACTATGGGGAGGATGTAGTATGAAGGATTACGTTAGATTTGTCTATGATGGAACACAGGCACTGTTATGTTTTTTATCGCTATACACAAGAAAGAAAATGTAATAATTTGAAAGAATTCGCAAATCTTTAAGAATCCTATTTACACATGAGTTATAACCTGTTATGCCCTATAACTAATAGACCGGCACACATTTCTTTATATTTCTTCATATAAGGTTAAACTTCTTTGCTAGACAGTTCAACAACCTCTGGTTTATAGAAACACTAAAGATGTTTTAGTTGTAGTTTCTCTGATGGAATTGGATTGGGTGATTCATGAAGGGACATGATTTACACTTTTAAGTGAAACTACATGTAATGATGAGAAATGCGATTGTCTTAGACAATTTGTGCCCGTCTGTCTTCCTTGCTTGGCTGAACAACTGGTGGGATAACTATTTCAAAGCTTACATTACTGGGGTAGAATGGGGCCGGACACAACTCGACTTTTGACTGGAATTATTTGTTCATTTATCTGTATTACCAAAAAGTAATTTCACCAAGGATTGGCTTGAAAAGCACAAAATTTGCTACATTTGTTGCACTTTGTAAAAGTTTTTAACTCTTTTTGAGCTCCTGTGCGGACGGTTTTGGATGATGTAATCAACCGAGCCTATATAGTGAGCGCGGCACACTGAGCGAACGATTAGCTGAGGGCCGTGGCTTAGTGGGTGAGACGATAGGCCGATGTCCGGAGGGTCCCGGATCGATTCCCGGCTGGTCCCCGGCGATGTAGTTGGTGTTTTCTCTTCGAAAATTGTCATCCCGGTTAAAAATCTTAAACCGGGGTTAGGTTATGCTTGTGACAAATGCATGTAAATGATAATAAGTTCCAAAGTACTCTTTCAAATCCGGAGTGTGCCCATTTATCAGAAATGTCACTCAAACTTTTAAGCTTTTATATGTAGTGTCAGACAAACCCTGCCCAACCCATAATCCTCCATGATGGGCAGTCATAGATATACCAATACGCAACGTGCTTAACTTACTTACCTTCCGGCTGTTTTTCTATAATTGATAAAATATATATTTTGGCAAATTTTACTTGATCTTTAACAAATAGTTCAACTTCTGCTCAATTCGTTTACCCTTCGGCACGTATATAGCCGCCAGTTGCATTGGCTTAAACCCACTTGACCGACAACTGTAACCATTTCATTTTGTAAGTAAAATATTTTCTTTACATTGCCTCTAAGCTTAAAATGCTTCGGGGTACATAACTTACTCCTTTGTACCTTTAGTGTGACCAAGTGTGATTCGACAAAGCCAAAATAACAGGACAACAATAGGCTCTCGACTAGATCAAATTTGCAACTGGACCGGGTGTTCTTTTATCGGTTAACATCGGGAACAATCCGTAATTGGGACGTTAGGAAAACCACAAACATCCATAAATTGTCCTGATCGACAAAGCAAAGTTTATCATTACAACGAAATCAAGAACTTTGCGGTGAATATCGCACAAATATTTGGGTCACAAGAGCTAAGGTAAACTTATTCAGCCACCTGTACTAATATACTAATTAGGAAGGCAGACTAGTATCATTGTATGTCAAGTGCTGATGTCTTCAAATGAACTTTTTGGCACCAAGTTTCAAACACTTTTTTCGTTATGACCTGTTGACCTCTGAAATGAAAATGATGGCTGTGGTTGGCAATGTGCCTTCTTTGAGCTGAATGCCCCATAATTTCATGTGTTATGGTATCAAAAATAAATAAAGTGTGTTTTATTAGCTCTAATGCACTTATCAATTGCAGTCCCGGCCCCGGGGGACCCAGCGATAGCGGGGATTAGGGCTGGAACGTACAAATTGCCGATGTGACGTCCCGGGTACAGTCGTGTACAAAGTGTACGGCGGTGTACGGTCCCGGCCCCCCATAGCCGGGACAAAGTGTCCGGTGTATACATTTTGTGTACCAAAGCGTACGCCCCCGCTATGTATGTGTACACCCCAGCTATGGCCCAGGGTGTGCATGTGTACCCTAGCGCACGCCCCCGCTACACTGCCCAGCCACTCCCAGGCTTATTTTTCAGTGATGTACGCCCCCGCTACACGCCCCGGCTATGCGGGGGCACGTTTTGTACGTCCCCGGTACACGCCTCCCCGCATAGCCGGGCAAGTTTTTTGTACGATTGCGTACGGTCCCCGCAAGGTATGTATAGAAGAGTATAGGGCATACCGATGGACACTGTGCCGCTCTAATGGGTTGCTGTTACTTTTTTGCCAACAAAATCCATAAACATGGGGTATGATTTGTGCTCAACACCTAAACATGGGTCCCAAATCGCAAAACGAACCCACCAAAACAACCATGGGTCCCAAATCGTGACCGCCAGCAAAATGAAAATTGACCCAAGCATTTACCAATTTTTGGGAGAAAATGGACCCATATGGTTACCAGAAACCCGTAATTTCCCTATATATTTGACCGATTTGGCTAAAATGTCGGCAAAAACCAGCAAAATTAAGGATTTTAGACCCATAAATTTACCGAAATGGCTTCGAAAAGGGGTCATCCATTTACCTGAAGGTGAGAAAATGGGACTCTATTTGGCGTCACATCCCCATAACCTCATATCCAATAAGTACTCCCCCCCCCCCCCCCCCCCCCCGGTTTGTGGATCATCCATTGCAAGCCCTGCCTCTTAATACGACCATTCGCACAGCTCATCTGACTGATCTGACCTACATCCCTCTCAGGAAAGCTGTAATGGAAAATTCAGATCAAGAAAACCATAAAAACTACCGCAATAGCCACTTCATTTCAAAATGTTGGTTTGATTCAAAACAGGTTCATTAAATGGTATTAAAAGCATTCAATCTTCATCTAGATTGAGAATCTGCATTCTCAACTTAATATAAATAACATAATTCAACAGAGGGAGGGTCTCCGTGGTAAAAGGGGTCAGTAAAGAGGGGTTGGTCTATCGTCACATCTTTTGGTGGTCACAAATCTAGGTTGATTTCCTCAACCAAGGAGATCATGAATCAACCTCAACCTCAAAGCGGGTACTATTTGGGTGATTGTACTTTCATTGAAATTAGCCAGGGATAAGAAATCCTCCCCTGTCTATTTGCTGTAACTGTTATTCCCATATCATGAATGGTTCCAAGCAAATGTAGGGCGCTATCTTAGGAACAATGCCAAGTTTTGCATTACACTTGTTACCCCCAATATCTGCAATCAATGAAATGGAAAAAGTATAGTTTCGAATGCACCGTAGACCTACATTCATGACAAGATATTTGCAATGTTACTGATACATATGGTGACAATTACGGCTGGAACATGATACATTTCAACCCTGGTATTTTCTCTTTGTATTCAGAGGGGTAACTAACACATGATCGATCCAGGAGGATGAAATAACCCCCTATTTGATGCCGTTTCAAGGACAATTTTGCTCATTTTACCCCCTTTTTCGTGCAAAAACAAGGACATTTTGCCTGGGGAATGAACACCACTTCCGTGTTTAATCATTTCAAGGACACTTTCTAAATAGTCCCCCGCTTTGCGCAAAAACGAGGACACATTTGGTTCAAAATACTACCTTTTACAATTTATGCACAGAGAAACAGAAATGGGATCTTCAAATATAATAGGCCTACCGTTTTTAGGGTGTTTAAACAACCCTCATTTTGGGAAATCGCGGACTTAAATGTCCGCGGACAATGGACATGATATGGAAACTCCCCCTTTTGCGCGATTTTAGGAACGATCATGCGTACCCAAAGTCATTGTCGACTGAAACCAGCGGGATTTCAACTCAGGTGATATGGTGCCTTCAAAATACTGTACCACTAACTTCCATGACTGAATAGCCATGCCATGCCATAGTGTGTGTCTCAAAGTCCAATTCCATACAACCAGAGACAGCCTACATTTTGTACAAGTAGCGGGTTAAGTCCAAATCTAACCTTAAAATTAAATTAAATTTGTGACACAAATTTCATAAATCCCTGAAGTCCCAAAAGCCTAAATGACTACAGTTATTATTTCAAGTTCAAATACTCAGAGGAGCCTATAGGGCCAGAGGAATTACTACTGAAGAATGACCTACTTCTTTCTGTTAGATAATTTGGGGAACAGGAAAAATTGTCAGTGGTAGCTGCCTCAAGACTCTTCATGAGCAAACCAAGAAACAAATTTTCAAATGAAGGAGCAACCTGTTTGTGTAATTTGAGGAGTAATAGCGCGAATTCGATGACAGTGTGTCAGCTAATTTTTGTGTAGGTTGTTGGGATGGGGATGTGATCGTGAGTGGCCTAATTGCACAATACAATGGGGACAGACTGCTGATTCTTCCCACAACTGGGTGTCTTTCCCTCTGATTATAATAGATCCTCGATCAATGGTATCCCGATTCAACATCTAAAAGGTATAGATTTGAAGCGGTACTATTTGACCTAATGAGGCTGAAAGATCATTCCTCTCTGTATTGCCTCTTCTTACCCTGCCTAATTCCTTGCTTGTGTGTATATTCTCCAAGCAACAAGTAGCTGGCTAGCTATTCATGCAACAACTGTAGGGATTTATAGTTCACTCGGAGACTGCATATCATCACTATTTGGAAGATATTTGAACCACCTTACACTTTTGTCTACAGATCCGAGTTGTAAATACCTAGTAGTATGCTCTATGCCCCCAATTGAATAGCTGAATGCCAAACTGGTGCCAAACACTCCAAAAGAATTTGACTCTTCGACCTATCATGTCTCATCAAATCAAGTTCAGAATCTTGTGATCCTCTTCCTCTAAATTGGCTCATGAACTTATGTATAAATGGATGGACAAATGAATGAATGAGCGAATGAACAAAATAAACAAATGGGTACAATATATGACTTCATTTACGAGGCAAATGACAGAGATACATTGAAGCATTGTCAGATTGTCTAGACGTTTAGGTGGTATAGGCCTACTCCAAGTACGTATGTGTAGCTATGCATTTGCATCATTGTTGCCAATTGAAATTTGTCCCAAACTGCAGCGCAACTGCCCTCTAGGCGACAATTTTCGTTGAGGCCCATAGAAAATACATTGACAGCCCAACTGTTTAGAGGCAGTGGCACCTGTTTTTTTGGCCGTGGCGCAGGGGTAAAAAGTAGCCCAATTCTGCAGCCTAGCCGCCAACAGCAACACTGATTTGCATGAATGCATGCAGAGGGATAAAAGATGAGTACTGGATTTGTGAGCACTTGAAATCAACCAAGGTGTGATAGTTAACATAAGAACTAAAGGCGAGTTAATTGAGGGTAGAAAAAGGTGAGTTAATTGACGGTAGAAAAGGGCACCTTACTTGATGGCAACTGTCTGTATCTTGATAACATAAAGGCACCACCTTATCTAATATAAATACATCTCACTCTTGAAATCTATCGTCGAAGGACATTGATTTGCATACAGTGTGTACAAATACAAATAGATATCAAATATCTTATATATTTTAAATTTATATTATATATCATTGGCGCCAACTAATATCAGTGTTATCATAGTTGATAACTGCTATTAAAACCTTTACCTAACGTTGACATTGATAGTAAAACGAGATTGGCTAGATATGTTTGATTAACTCGCTATTTGATCTTATTCAATAACTCGTCATTCACATTGTAACTCCTCCTTATACCTTAGAAACTCTCCATATACCCACTCTCGGCTCTGGTGCATGATGCATGGGTGCTATTGACCTGATGACAACAGTAGCCACCACTTGCGCACCAGACAGACAACCCAGAAGACAAAAACAACGACTTAAAAATGTTTTGGTAAACATCCTGTCAAAAACCAGTCAAGTTGAAAAATCCTTTGATTGTTGTACAATACATGCTACAGCACCTCTAATTCCCATCAATAACCGGTCACAAATACCTCTGCAGATTTTACGCTCCCCTGTATGCTTTCATTTCTTTATTCTCGATCGACTGATCTTTTGTCTTGTATTGATCGGAATCAATTAAAATGATATCTTTTGCACAACAGGTATTTTGGTAAACAACTATATCAGATCGTGACATAGGCAGGCTGTCTGTCTGAATATTAAGAGGCCAAAAGCGTATCAATTGTAGTTCCGGAGTGTGGGGGAGGAGACACTTAACCTTTTTTATTTGGTTGGAGTGTGCCATCCTGGTTATTAAAAGTTAGGTTTGAGAACCGGTTTTACCTTTCTGAAAATATTCAGGGCTCAAGACCTTTTTATTAACAAAAGTATGTACGTCATTTTTATATAATAGGACAACATCTTAATACCTTTTTGAAAATATTCAGGGCTCAAGATCTTTTATTGAACACTACGGTCAAAGTGAGTACTGTAAAAGCTGAAATATTCGCGGTGGTTTTATTTTCGCGCTTTTCACGCAAAATATGTTTCCGCGAAAATTATAACACACAAAAATGTTGTTTTCAACATTCATGCAATGCATCGAGAAGGTCGCCCGCGAAAAAAACAATTCGCGAAATATCTATGATATCAAAATGCGCGAAAATATCTTTACGCGAAAATATTAGCTTTTACAGTAAGTTTTTTTTATACAAAATATATAGGCCAACATTTGCCTTTTTTCAACAATGTAAAAGTTTGAAAAATTATCCTACAACCAATTTATACATCACTGACATATTGTATAGAAAAGGTACACCTGTGGATTGTGCGTGTATCGGTGGATTGTGCGTGTATCGGTAGACCCCAACTAACAAATTTGATCTATTTTGACTGCCACACCAAAGCTATCTTAACACCTTAAATGTGGTTTTATTTCTATGAGACCAACTACATGACCTATTACATGTCTATTATCAATAAGTAAATCACATTAGCTATAGATTATCATTATGTGGTGTGCACCTCACCAAACCTGTCAATCAACTGAAAGGAATCATTTAACTGGATTAATATAAATCCTATATAGCCTACTTAGTATTTTAAAAACCATTCAGTTTTATATTTTATTATCAGATTATGCATATTGCATTGTGCAATCAATTAAATTTATTTCGGTTCAAATTGTCAATGTATGTTTGTGTACTTTGAATAAGGGCCAGTGTTGGCCATTAACCCTATCGCTATATTGAGTACATGTACCACAAATGAGTACATTAGACAAATTAAAAATTGCATACAGATATAAACAGCAATAGACACTATTTAGAAATATTGAGCAGGTGGTGGTAGAAAGTTGAGAAATTATCGAGAAAAAAACATGATACTTAAATAAACATACATTGGATCTTAATCAAAGTATGCAGACATAAAGAGGGTAAGAATTATTCCAAACAGTGCATACATCGTGGGAACCTATGTGCAAGCTTTCAATGCAAGTGTGGCACCCCCCTTTCCCTGATTAGCTGTTCACTAATCCGTATTTCCTCACCCGATAAGCGAAAGCCTCATACGATTATGATATAAGATTATAGCGGATCAATCACATACCAATCCTTGGAAGGTCATTTTCTGATATATGATATCAATTTTCTGATTATGATAAATCTGTTAAGATTTCCAATAATCTTTTGATTTAACCTGTGGATATCCTGTTTTTTGCACTGTAATTGAATGCTTGCACTGAAATGGTGGTAGTGTCTAATTTGTAACCTTTAATTAAGCTGCACTTTACAATACAAGTTGTGAATTATACTAATAGGCCTATAATAGTCCATGCAATCCCTTGACACTACTGTGTCCATTTTGAATTGCACTAGCTTACTTTCAAACCATTCTACAACTTTCATTGAATAAATTGATAATCTTAATTAACCAGGCCTATCCTGCATTCATGACAGCACTGTAAAAGCATCAACTAGCTGTTTTTGCACTACTCTGATTTTGATTTTCTGACTGAACTAAGTTTTAGTTTTCTCCTACTACATGTACAAACACATTTGCTCCTGCTCTGCTTATCTTCTGAAGATGTGAAGATAATTTAGTTTGGGCCTCCTATGGTGCTTGTGGCAATGAATGACCTCTGTTGACCAACCATCAGTGCATGCGTTGCAATACCTATAAAGCCATATAAACTGGTTTCAATGCTGAGCTTGAGTTTGAATGATAATCCTAAATATACAACTTAAACTTCTTGTGGAGAGATGGGTATTTAACAATGGGCCAAATGTCTTGTTGTCCATGGGCAAGTCTAAGGCAAGAAATGCCATTCCTGTCATGGTTAATAATCTGAAATTTACAAGCTTAAAACTAAATCTTCTTAATCCTAAATAAGCTTTGGGTTACAACGGCACTATAAAATCTACTTTGAGGATTACAGTGTGGGGCACAAAATGGAGACACAACCTTGTACTGCCGGTTTCTAGTTTAATTGCAAAGGGTCTTGAATATCACTTATAAGAGATATTTCCTGTTTTCTTAGTAGCGGCAAGGCATTGGTAGTGGTAAGAGTGTAAATGGCGTTAGCCACAAGCACTCTTAGGATAGGGCATGGGGTAGGGAATGAAATCTGGTAAAAGCACTGGAAGTAGGTCTAGAAGTTCACATGAAGTGGTGCAGTTGTACCAGAGTTCACCATTTTATCATTTCTCCATACTGAATAAACCCTAGTCCTAACCCTACCCTAACCCTACCCCCCCCCCCTAAATCTTTCAAGCATAGGAAAATAACCGAACTCAAAACAATTGGCAGAAGTGGCTGTAAAATGGTAAAATATTGATCTGATAATAATCTCCTACAGAAGCCCTGCTAGGAAAAAAATGCCTGTATTCAATTATTTTCAGAGCTAATCATAAATTTCTGCAACAGAATAATCTAAAAAAATACAATGATGCTTCACAGCTCTAAGAATTGGCAATTTAATAAATGTGTCAAATAATTTAATAAATGTATCAAATAATAAGCAGAAAGTATTAAGAGAGATCATATCGTATTGAATGGTAAATCGTTGCATCACCTTTAGATCAATAATTACTTAGAAGCCTAGGGCAGAGGCGGTCAGCATACACTTTTTTCTAATTATTTTATTATATTCAAGAGAAGAATCTGTTGATTTAAGTGATAAACTTATTATAAAAAATACAATAATTTATTTCTTCATTCTTCATCTCTTCAAGGAGGGCAACTTTATTTCAATTGTGTTCTTATCGGGTAATTAGCAGAAGGAATTTGCTCTCAATGCACAGTAAATTGTTCTCCCACCTTTAAATCAATAGGCACTTACACAGGTAAAAGGCCTGGGGCATAGGCGGTCAGCAAATATATTTTCCTAATAATTTTCTTATCTTTAGAAGCAGCATACATTGATTTCTGTGACAAAATTAATCTAAAATACGATAATGCTTTAGATCTCTTTCAAGGATGGACAATTAAAGGTAAAATGTGTTTAAATCAGGGATTTGTCAAAATAAAATGGAATTATAAGCGATAAAATCTCATTGCGCAGTAAATTGTTGTATCACCTTTCGATCAGTTTATATCACTTTAAAGTTACACCGATAGATAGACCTGGGGCAAAGGCGGTCCTGGTCAGCAAAAAACACTTTTCTAATTATCTTTATTATCTTCAATGGCAGCAACCATTGATTTTCTGCCACTATCAATGATTAATGAAATACAATTAATGCTTAGATATTTCAAGGATGTTTAATGTGGTTTAATTCAATCCAGGTCTGCAGTGCTACTTGAAATTAAGGCCAGAAATTCTGTTTCTTGGCGTGACAGATGGGTGGATTTTTTTCTTTCTTATACCCTACCACAGAATGTCTTCAATGGGGACTTTTAAAGAATGACCCATACACTTACATAGTGAGGAATACAAATGGAAGGGTATTCTAAAGCCTTCCCATTCTTTCTTTTCTTCCTCTTTTTTCCCCTTTCTGTTCTTTTTTCTGTCCTTTTCTCTGTTTGTTTCTCTTTCTTTTATTAAATGAAAGATGGTTAAATGTTGCTTAAAATAATTCATCAAAAGCTATAGTGCTGTCATAACTTTGAACGAAAAAAAATTGGAATTTAACAAATTAGGATATTATAGGCCAATACAGCCTAAACTAAAATAAAGGTATTTTTAAGTTTTCAAAATTATGGTGGAGGCATGGAGGACACCAAAAAAACTTAAAACCCCAGGATTAACCTAATACACTAATACTTGTCTATCAATTAGTGTCACACCTTGTCAATAGAGCCTACAGTGTAGAATAGTCCTAGACTGGTCTAAACTCTTTATACCCTATTAATAAAACTTACAATACAAAATGTAACCACTCCTTTCTATTTGCTCACCTATTCTCAGATCACATTGTAATTAGCACACTCAAATAAAATGCTAAGGCCTAAAAAAAAAAAGTTTGATTGGTGTAACCCGACCGACCCTATTTTTACCGCCGACCCTTAACATGTTTTTGGGTTTTTTAAAACATTTTGTTACATTTTTTTTTTGGGGGGGGGGGGGGGGGGTGAGAAAAAGAGGGAAAAAAACACAGTGAAAATGTGTATTTGTGCCATTTGTTTATGTCTGTATGGTATGTGTGCTGGTATATAAAATTTCATAGACGTTTATAGATTTTTTAAAAATAATTATTTTTTTTTAAAAATCCGACCTTCCTACCCTATTTTTTTCTTCTATGTTACGCCAATCAAACCTTCTTTCTTTTTTAGGCCTAAGTGACATCCATGGAACCCAAACAACAAACAAGTATGCTATTTTGGGAGATGCTATTTAATTTTATGGATTTCCAATAATAGAAGGGTTTTTGTAGAGTGGTCTCTAGGTGTTCAGTTGTTTTTATTTGATTAAAGAGATAAACCCTGTAATCCAATCTCTGTGCGTATTGTTCAGATAATTACCGATTGTGATGGCCACATGCCACACATACTTAGCGATGAGGTAAGTGACAGGTTTACCTGGGGTTTTATATCACCAACAGATAGTGCTGGTCACGATTCATATCAAATTTGTTTCTGGGATCACGTAGTGCCAATAAACCAATTTCGTATGGTAATGTTCACCTCACAAACTAAATTCATTCTTGAGTTTGAGAATTTACAAAGTTTAATGTATTTATAATTTAAACATCCATGCATAGTCTCTGTTAATCTGTCTGAAGTTAAAGAGGTACAGGTGCTGAATATTGATTGGTATGATCTCAAAATATGTGCCCTTCGTTGGCGACAACTTTTCAAAGCCATTGGCATTAACTTTAAGTCATCCTATCACACCTTCAAGCTGACAGACCATCTCTTTTTCAGCTTACAGACATTGACGTCATGGCCAACCTTGTGAATTCAAAAGTTCTCACATCTGGAAGTGTAAGACTATGGCAAAACAATTTTCAACAAATCTCCCAAAAATGTTGAGAAATCTAGTTTCAACCTATTTTCGGAAGCACTTTGTACATCAGTCAAATCAAAATCCATGGCAGTCTGCAATACTACTAAAAAAACCTGAGACTAGTCTCAGAAAAAAACGGTGACCTTAAATAATTGAAATTTTGGGTTTTCAACATGAATTCCTCCTATCTTGGGGCAATAGTAAGACCTACAGGGAGCCTATAAATGCTATCCCAGAGCTGGGGATCAAGAGCTACTGCAGGCGATAGTCATACGAGACAGTCAGCTGCCTTACCACAAAACTTGAGAACAAAACATATGAGATTAGAATTTCTGTGGGAAACAAACACAGTGAATATTCAAGGCATTGGATAAGATGGAAACGTTGGTATCTAGGCCAATACTCGGTAAAGTTAGTGTAGAGAAAATGGATAGGTTATAGACATGAAGCTTCTATTTTGATAGATAAATTGTCAGGTCATTATTCAAACCAAACAAATAGCCTATAATATTAATGATTTAATCACACATAGGTCTGTAATATTTGTTTGGCTATATCCATAAAAACGCAACAATCCTTCAATCACCAGTATGTTTTTGTTACTTTCATTTATGGTCATGTGTTTTAAGCTCGCCTCCTTTCGCGTTACACACAGATTTTGGCTTTCGCGACATGATTTTAACTTTACACATTTATATTTGCTTGTATACCCCCCTGAGGTAGTAAAAGTATACATTTTCTGAAGGGAAATTGCACGAGAAAACCAAATATGCCATTAAAATTATAGTACGACCAAGAACTAAAATGGTATGATCGGAAATGTTCGGAAAATATCAGAGTTTTTAAATTTTTAATTTGAGATCCATATATTTTTTATACCTACCCCTATCATTTTTTTTAATACATATTTGAATTCCTCATGAAATTACCCATTAGGTGATATATATTTGTCAAAGTTACTACGTCGGTATGGTAATTATACCGGCTAGTGAATATCTCAAATTTTAATTTTATATCTTTTTAGAATTTTCAGAAATATTTGTTTAAGGATGAACCCTTCCCTGATATAAACTGCATTTCTGAATTCCTCTAGTTACAAGCTTTCCAAAAATGTATACTTTTGCTATCATAGGTTGAAAACTTTTTCTGTATAGTCATTTTTATAAATCCGGTAAATTGAGGCTGATTATTCATGTTTACTGTGTAGCGAATAGGAAGAAAGCTGATGATCATTGTCTTATCCATAATTAATTAGTTGTTAATAATAGTTGACAAGTCTGTTGAACCACATACTTAAAGACTACTAAATATCCTTTGAAATGGGACCAAAATTGTGTTTTTAACATTAGGGGATGACTAGTTATTGTAAAAAGAACAAAGCATGGGGTTATCCCCATTGAGTTTGTACAGGCGGCACCCCTTCCAGCACCACCCCTTCCAGCACCACCCCTGGTCCCCAAACATCAAACAGCTGTATCTCCCTTTCTGTATTAGCTATACCAATGCCATTTGGCAGGCAGATAGCTTGTTATTAGGGCTTTCAAATGATACCAAATTTGTTGAGATAGCTTTTGTGGTTTTAAAAATATTTGAGGAAAATGACAGCATGAAGCTAAAAAATGTAACGGCACCACCCTTTTGGGAGGCGAGTTCATAACGCGTGACCTTATACAATATATAATTAACATCTACCCAATTAAGCCCCCAAATAGTTTGCCCTCCAATCATACCCTAAAATCAACTGCTCTTGAATTAAGCACATAACTCAATCAAGGGCCTATTGTTGGCAGTTAGATCATAAACCATTAAATCCTAGAAAAAATTGACCAATTACGGAGTGGAACATCAAAGATGTATTGTGTGCCCCATCAAATCAATCTGTTGATTGCTACTTCTTCATTCTCATCGAAGATCCCAATGTCCCACTTAGATTGTGCATTGATATCATTTTGATACAATGATATTGACAACATTTGCAGTTATAAAACTTATGGCAGCCATTGTGTTTGATGATTTTCAAAGATCATAGGAATTTGGTATAAATACCCCACCAATATAGACCTCTTGACACGATAAGTGTTACGATAAGTGTTACGGAGTAGACAAACTGTCTGAGCATTTCGCTCCATCAGCCCCAAATAGCCATAGAAATCAGACAACATCACTAATAAAGGAGTAAAGGACTACATTGAGGCGATAAAGACATTCTTTCTGCTACCTTACCCTTTTTATCTGGTGGGTGTATGAATCAATATCTATGAATGTTCATCTGAGGTGTTGAAAAACCCTGAATTAATTTTATATATCATTTTATTGCACAGAGGCTCAAATCATAGAGATTAATTTTGTTTACAAAACCTTGCGATTTATCATAAGGATTTTCTTCGCTAAGCTGCTGGTCACTAACCTCTTTATAATGAGAGAAGAAAGGAGTCACTGTTTACCCTGTAAAAGAGGTGTACATCTTTAAAGTAAAACTATCTACTAGGCTACTATTAGGAATATGGGTTATCGATGCAATGGATTAGCAGCCATCGCTGAAAAGGGTGTTTTCCGTACCATATGTCCGCGGACATTGTCCATGATTTCCCAAAATTTGGGGTGCTTTTTGTGAAGCTTTTATGTCGCGAATTCAAAGTATCAGGGGTCTTTTGTTGGAAGCTATGTCCGCAAAGAAGAAGAAAAATTAGAATGAGTGTTGTGTCATATCAAATTGTCCTGGGAATAGGAAAAGGGGAATATTTCGAACCAGATGTGCTTAAAGGGGGACTATTTAGAAAGTGTCCTTGAAATGGTGAAAAAGGGGGTTATTTCAGACAAATGTCCGCGCATTTGTGCAAAAAAGGGGGTCAAATTAGCAATATTGTCCGCGAAACGCCGTCAAATAGTGAGGTATTGCAGATCCTGAGACGATCATGGTATACGAAGAGAGAACACCGGGATTCAACTGTGTTTGAGATGTTTCAGAGAGAAGATCCACCTGTTTCATGATATAACCTATGTCGTGCACCAACTTTATTGATTGAATACAGAATGGGACGGGTATGAATCCCTTTTAAAGTCCGTTCTGCCTGGCTACATGGATAACCTCTATAGCCATTTTGATCAATCGTGTCAGTATTATGTGAATGTTTTATAAATAGCAAATGCTATTAAATTCTTGCTACAATACAAAAATATAAAAAATAAACTGAAATATTAGATCAAACCCTTATCACTTGGATGCATGAAAGCTGATGTTCCTTTCCATAATTGTCACTGTCTTCAAATACACAGCACAAGCAGAAAGCACAATCTCTTTCCAGCTACATTCCCTCTCTTCAAAATCCTTCATTCATACTTGTCCTCTATCCTATACCTATTGAACAAGTCAAGTTCAGAGAAGACGGAAACCCTTACTCCCTCAGTCCCTCGGCTATGTTTTGCGTGTATCGGGGGGGGGGGGGGGGGGGGTGAAAAAGTACAACTTTTTAACCCGAAAAATCACAGAGCACCCCCGGGATTTGATCCCGGGACCATCCGCACCCCAGTCTGTGCCCCTATCAACTGAGCTAACTCCTCAGCGCATATGCAGGCACAAACTTTGTGCCCACATATGCCTGCGGTAGATGACGTAATCGAGCCAATGCAGCAGCAGCACGCTTGTGGAGATAGTTTTATTGTGGATGATTTTGTATTGTGTAGTGGGGTTAGGGTTATGGTTGTACTTCAGCCCCTGGGCAAATCCAATAATCCAGAAAATATGGCATGATTTTTGTTTTAAATAATGAACGGAACAGTGGACTACTAACTTCATGAGTGGACCAAGTTGTTTTGCAGTCTCAAGAAGCCCTTTATGAAATTGTTTATCTTAAATAGTCTGCCAGCTATTGTACTCCAACTATGTAGGACATTGATTTCCTATACTTAAGCACTAAATCAATTTATTTAATAACATCATAACAACTTCGCTGCTATTATTAAAACTTGAAATAATAGCGATGTAGTCACACCTGTGTTGTTGACTTCATCATAATCACAAACCTGCATTATCATGATGATCAATGGCAAAGGTGCCAAGAGGGCTGGGCAGGGGGGAGGTCTGAGGTATGGAGGTTTGGTGATGATGAAGGGGAGGGGGGGGGGGGGGGACAGGAGAGGGAGAGGAAGGAGAAGCAAGGAGGAAGAGATGTTGGTGATGATGAAGGGGGAGGGGGGGGGGGCAGGAGAGGGAGAGGAAGGAGAAGCAAGGAGGAAGAGGCCGATTGGGCAGGGTATATATTTTTTGAAAAGTGGTCAGTTTTTTCCCTCAGGTAATTAGATGTTTTTCCATATAAATTCATTTCATATTTATGAATATGCCAATGAGTCCTTAGTTACCACTATAAATAATTCTACCATTTAAAGGTAGATGTTCTGATTGCTGGCCAGATTTTTAACTTTATGTTTTCTATTTCACAGGGAAGGTCATCCTTAAAATTGTCACATTCCAAAGTTTAAGTTGCATAACTCCAATGGTTCTTATTTTAGAAGCACAAGGTCACACAAAACTTGCCATTGAGTTTTTACACAAACTGGCTGTGGTTAACCACCTTTGGCAGTAATTCACCACATTTTAGCCTATAATTTCTAAATGGAACATTTCTGGCCCCTAAGATTTTACAGACATTATGAGAAAAATATGGGGCTTCTTCTTCTAATAGCAAAATATCTTGATGTTGAAAATAAATCATAGTCCCAAAAAAGTGATCGGAACATACACCTTTAATCACAAAAGTGACATATTGACAGTCTTTTGATCATAAAGAGATAAATAAAACCACAAATACCAAATAAATTGGCCTATAAGTATTATTTGCCACAACCAATTCATTGATATTAACAGCGCTTTATCTTGATTTTTATTTACCCACCAAACCAAACTAACAAGTGGTGTATTTCATTGATTATGGATCTTCAATTTTCCGCTTCTCCAGTCAACTATGGTAAATAATGCCCGTAATGATTTTACATTTATAATGGGATAAGACCTAATATAAAAATAGTTCAATTGACTATTTTGTGATTATTAGTTCGCGTTAGTACCATAGTAAACACAATTCTAATGATATTGGTTTTTTTGGTTTCAGTATCAGCCCACGAGTGGGAGGGTCATTTTAATGGGGGTTAGGGTGTGGCATCCTGCGTATCAAAATATAAATGTGAGGACTTCAGAATGGAAATCTGATAAAATGGTTTCTTAACCCTAACCCCCCTGAATGCTAAAAATGCTAATCCTAAGTCCCTCTCCAAGCACATGCGCTGCCGGTTTTCGATGACGTAGTCAACCGAGCCTATATAGTGAGCGCAGTATACTGCGCACATGTGTAGCTGAGGGCCGTGGCTTAGTGGTTGGGATGTGGGGCTTGAGACGGAGGGTCCCCGGATCGAATCCCGGCAGGTTCCCGGAGATTTAGTTGGTGTTTTTTCCTCGAAAACCTGAAACCGGGGTTAGGGTTAAGAAATGGAACATGCTGAAAGGGAGGAGGTTAAACCTGGCTTCGGAAAAAAATGATTTCAATGGTGGGAGGCGGGTAGGGGAAAGTATTTGCTTTATCAACCAGCTTACTTTATTTTTAAAACAAAATAAGGAGACAATAAATTATGAGCAACACCTATGCACAGTGCAAGAGCTGGAGCTTCCCTAGGAACTATTGATTGCAAAACAAGCCTAACATGCTTTTAATTATGAGAAATTAATTGTCTTTCTGACAGGATTTGGTCACTATTAATCGCAGCAAGTGACTTGAAGCCCATCAAACTGAGTATTACACAAGTTATTACCATGGCTCAAAAGAGTTTTGAGACCACAGTGAGCAAATTTGGATTTAAGAATGAACACTGCAATAAATCTATGATGAAAATTACAAAATTTTGGATAAAATAAAATAATAAAAAAATTGCTGTATAAATCCCTAACTCGAGATCACCACACGGCAACATTTTCTTTTCCAACCCCCCAAATTCACCAGAAAGGTCACCCGACCCCCCCCCCCCCCCCCCCCCCCCCCCCCCCCCGGATTTGAACCACGGAAATCCAGTACCAGGGCCCAGATCCTAGCCACTACACCACGTCTGTCAGTCGACACTCGGCGAGTATATTCGCCTCGTTATATAGCCTGGGTCCTTTTGTAGCCCAAAAACCTGCACGGCGGGTTATAAAACATTTTTTCTGCACAGTTGCTGTGTGGTGTAGTAGAGTTAGGGTTAAATGTCATTCAACAACAAATTTAGGAAGCTTTCGGAGATTCAAACTGGACTCCGGAGGAGAGAGAGTAGTAGTAAAGAAACTTGAGACAGCCATTGGTCAATAAGTCAGACAGAAACACCTGGAAAATGTTGGCAATATAGAGAAAAATGTTTTCCACACCAACCCTGGGAAGGATTCTTCTTATAATATCACATACCTTGATTCTAATTGTAGGTCTACCCTAGATACAGGCTAATAAGTTCACATAATGACCACCTATAATCGGTGTCAATAGGGATATATGTCTGTATTCTTTTGATGTATTTTCTAAACATTTCAAAATCAACACCACATTATTGATGAGGTATAGTCAGTGTGTAAAAACTTACCTTGATGATTACCACCCAGCTTGGGGACCCGCACCTGAACAATTGCGATTCACATCGAGGGTAGGGATGCTGGCGCCCTATTTATTGAAAACCTTCTTTTCTTTACAGGCTATACATGTTATAAGACATTAACATGGTATTAGCAGGGCAATTACATCATATTCTATTGATTATGTCTTAACATTTTAATGATCACAAAGAAGATGTATAATGGATGATGAAATTAATTATTGTTATCAATGGATCGGTAATGGTCTGTAAAAAAGACTTTATATATCGATGATGAACAGACAAAGGTTCCTACTAGGCAATACCAAGCCAAAAGTCTTATATTGTTCCGACTGGATATTGAACTGGAAATAAATAAATATAATAATAGATCCTCTTATGCACTTATCAATTGCATCCCTGGCCCCGGGGGACCCGGGGCATATCGGGAACCATGCAGGGACCATACGCAATCGTACAAAAAACGTTGCCCGGCTATGCGGAGGCGTGTACCGGGGACGTAGTCGGGGTGTACACATACATAGCGGGGGCGTACGCTTTGTACACAAAATGTATACACCGGAAGAGTAGCAGGGGTGTACACTTTGTCCCGGCTATGGGGGGGCCGGGACCGTACGCCGCCGTACACTTTGTCCCGGCCACGGGGGGCCGGGACTGTAGCGGGGACGTACACAAAATGGTGCCCCGCCCTGCGGGGACCGTACACGACTGTACCCGGGACGTCACATTGGCAATTTGTACGTCCCGGCCCTAATCCCTGGGGCCGGGACTGCAATTGATAAGTGCATTACTACCCAATCTCTGACAACCCAATCCAGTGTAAGTTTAGAGGCGACTTGCTGCAGCAAACTCTATAGGCCAAATCCATGCTCATGATGCAATCAATAACAGATAACACAGTGGTCATTTTACTAATATAGTCCAGTATATATTAATATAGCCATTCCTTAGGCTGGTCAGAAGGTGAATTAATACATATACAAGAAAGATGTGAAGGATATAAAATTGTTGGCAAAAAAAGTCTCAACATTTAAAAGAGCCAATTGTGATTCATAAGTAGTTTTTCAATTTAGCTACTTGTTGTTCAAAGATGATGGTCAAATATATGTCACTAGGCGGTCACCCGGGTTTGCCGGTTCTCGGGTTTGGTGGTTTGTAGAATGCATGCATAAAGCCCGATCGGACAAACTTTGAAAATTCGACCCTTAGACGACCTTTGACCCCGGACGACCCAAGAAAAGCAAAGCCGTTTTATTTTTTCCACGCTCGACTCGTATTCGGGCTTCCCGTCACCGAGTTTAAGCCCGATCAGAAAAAAAAGTTGAAAATTCGACCCCTAGACGACCTTTGACCCCGAAAGACCCGACAAACGCTAACCCGTTTTATTTTTGCCACGCTCGCCTCGAGCATTGTGATCACCGAATTTAAGCACGACCCCTATAGATGACCTTTGACCTCGTATGCTCTAGCGAATGCAAACTTGCTCTTGCGGGGACCGAGCTGCACCAAGTCGCCCGTTTAATGTCTTGACTTGACTTCAGTTCCTAAGAGTAAAGACATGATGTGACTTAAAGGTATATGACCCGATCACGTTTTTGGGGCTATGATTTTTTTCTTTACATCAAGATATTTTGGTATCAGAAGAATCCCCATATTTTTCTCATTATGTTTGTAAAATATTAGGGGCCAGAAATGTTTCATTTGGAAATTATAGGCTAAAATGTGGTGAATTACTGCCAAAGGTGGTTAACCACCAATCAGTCTGTGTACTACTCAGTGGGCACATGTCTTTTGACCTTGCGCTTCTAAAAATAGAACCATTAGAGTTATGAAACTCAAATTTTGAAATGCAACAATTCTAAGGATGACCTTTCATGTAAAATAGAAAACATCAAGGTGAAAATCGGGTCATCTACCTTTAAGTCACTTGAGAAAGATTTGACTTGTCTTGGCATTATACATAATAGTATAAGGCCTACCTCTCTTGAGTTGTCTGAATGGACCTGGGTTAGTTGAAATAAATTCACAATGTAATGAAGCTTGACCTCTTGACACTGAACAAACTACAGTGAATGACCCCTTAAAGTGAGACATGGCATAGCCAATACTTGGTTTCCCCAGTCTATAAGCTTATCTGGCTACATTACTACATACCATAGCAATGGCTAGTTAAAAAGGTAACTTGTAAAGGGAGGCGACCAGCCGGGTAGCGGGACCTTCTCAGCCAATGTATTCACAGTGTTTGATGTATTCCCGACTTAGCCAGATTTTCAAGAAATTGACCTCGCTATGGTCAACAACCTCAAAATATGTAACTCGTTGCTTGACACAAAGTTTAACACAGCAATTGAATACTCATTTGTAGCTCATTTGTAGAAATTGTGGTTTCCATTGAAACAAATTTAATAATGAAACTGGTAAAACAGTGCAACATATACCAAAGACTATTGTTTAATATTTTCAAACCAGTTAAAACTTTTGACCCAAGAGATAATCTTCTAAGTTTGACTGAGCATGTTTGGACTCAATATCCAGCATTTTTAAACATGATTCATATCATAAATTGACATGTAATTAGGCTTACACAATGGATTAAACAATGGCATGACAATTGTACTTGAATGATTTTCTACACCATTTTCAAGTTTCTTAACACTTTCCACGCGGCAGCAGACGACATTCCAAAATTTCACAAAATGATTTAAAAATGTCAAAAATATTGACTTTCATCGCCATATTTGGAATTGCCTTGAGAAATGCATTACAATAAATACAAACATTCCTAGTATAGGTTCAGTAATACTTGAGATAGACTTTGATAGTTGGGAAAGGTTTCTGAAAATCTGTAGTGTGTATGGTAAAAATAATAGCCGTGTGGAAAGTGTTAAATATAAATGTAACAAGTATTTTGTCATGTTTTTAATAACTGATTTTTTTAATGAAAAAGTAATTACCTTTTGACCACATGCCAAATGTTATTTTTTAATAACAAGGCCGCCTAACAAGATTGCCAATATTAAAGTTGGCAGATTATTAGATCAAGATGTAGGTAACCAGCTATCTTAAACGCATATAGGCTGATAAGTCCAAATTGGATTGGATACACGTTTTAGTAATAATCATTTATCACCTCATATTATCTCTACTTCGAAATGCGCTAAATACGATAAGCAACATATCGAGGACCCTGCGCAATGCTACAGAGGGTGTCTATTCGATCCAATTTGTCTATCTGGGTTTCGCTATAAATATGACTGCACGATAAATTGTACTGTTTATATATCACTGTCGTGTTTGTATAGCCTAGTAAAAAGCTTATCTAGACTGGTAAGAACTTCTTCAAATTAAACAAATATATTATATCGCAGACTTTGATGATCAAATATCCAGGAAAATGTCTGCAAACATTCTGGGTTTATTTCTCTCTTTAAATATTCCAGGCCACTGGAGCACAAACAAAAGACATTTTTGACATACTGATGCCTATGATGTGACAAAGGCTATCCGAGAAATAGCGCTTGATAAAATGTGGCCACCTACAAATAGAAGTTAGAGCTAAGGGTATGAGGGAATTTTTGAATAAATAAATACTGACAAGATTACTCTAACCAACACAAGATAAAATTCAGAACAAACAGAAAGTTAAATCAGGTTACTCAAATAAAATATTTTGCTACATGTACGCCATGACAGCTACGTGGAGCAGCAAAGAAGGGCCTACAAAATATGGAACAACACATAGAGCAAAAGAAGATTTTAAGGTCTTCCCACAATGCATTGCGCGAATGCCAGCCAACTAAAGCTTTTTTCACACGATGCATTTGTCGAGCTCTTAAGTTTTAGACATAAGGGGCAAGCTTTAGAATACCCTACCATTTGTGTTCCTCACTGTGTAAGTGTATGGGTCGTTCTTTAAAAGTCCCCATTGAAGACATGCAGTGGTAGGGTATACTAAAGGAACTCCGAAATAAGAAAAAGGAACACTGATAGCTAATTTATTCATTAATGTAAACTAGAACCTAAGAGCTCCAAACATGAACGCGCTATGAAGCCATGATTGTGTGCATAGAGACCAGAATTAGGGCATTGACGCCCAAAAACGCAATGCATTGTGGTGGTGTCTTTAAAAAAAATTGGGATACTAGATACCTATAGCACAGAATCCTGGTCCCTCGGCCATCTACACTGGTCTAAATTGCATGCATCTTTAGTTTCTTGGTCTCAAAATAAATCCCAGGATCAGGACATCAATTTTTTAGTTCCTTAACTCTATTTCAGACAAAAATGATACCAACATTTTATGAAAAACTTTGTTTAATTTTCTGACAAAATAAACAATAAACTTGATCTTCGTGAGAATCAAGTTTAAAGTATTAAAATATATCTACACTGAGATCCAATGAATAAATCTTTTCAAAAAACATCATAAACGAACTTTTTAACTGTGTCTTTGTATTTGACATAAGCGCCCTAGTTAAAGGTAGATGTTCCGATTTTCAACTTGAAGTTTTCTATTCTACATGAAAGGTCATCCTTAGAAAAGTCGTGTTCCAAAGTTTGAGTTGCATAGCTCTAATGGTTCTTATTTTAGACGCACAAGATGCTGTAAACTGTACCCATTGAGTAGTACACAAACTATATCGGTGGTTACCACCATTCGCGGTAATTCGACGTTATTTCATCGATTTCTCCATAATTATACCGATTTAGGCCGTCAAATTTCAGTATGATGATGAGAAAAATACGAGCTTTCATATGATATGAAAATCTCTGTGTGTTTGAAATAATTCTGTGTTACGAAAATGTGATCGGGTCATCTACCTTTAAAAGGAATCTCCAATGATATGTAATACATCTATATAATGTCGCTATCCACCATCGAAGCATAAATTTAAAAATTACACTCTTAAAACAACATGGTAATTTTGAAGTTTTCAAATTTGACCCCGTTTGAAGGTTCGTTGCATGGTTGACACAGCCCTTGAGTCAAAATGATCACACTGTTTTAAGAGTGCATATAAACAGGAGAAACTGGATGTTTAGAACAAGTTTGCAAACTTTACACTTAGTTAGTTACTCAACAAACAGAGGGCACACCAAAATACTTTGGTGGTGTGTCAATTGCTGGTAAAGGTGCCAAATAAGGCAAGTTGGGTTAAAATATTTGTATGGTAACCCATTGCCACATGGGTGAGAAAACTACACATGCTTCCAACTTCATTATGATCAATACACAATTGAAACCTTCGTTATTTTTCTTTGTAGCACATTCATATGCAGTCACTACCAACACTGTGTATACAGTATATCCAATGTGCTTTACAGAGCAAGTTAATTAAATACAGCAAGTTAAATACAATATCAAGTTGTCTGGCATGAAACTTGAACTTCAATTTCTTGACCATTTCTTCATTTAAATATTTGGATACAACTCAATGGAGTGACCAGCCCACTCAACCTTGAGCCACTGTAACCTTGCCACCGGTTCCTCCAATTAACTGAAACACTAATTAAGCCATTGTAACACACAATCACTCTCGTGTTTTGGGGTTTCAAATCTTTTCATTTGTGAATTTTCAACTTTGTTGACCAGTGACCAAACCATCCCAAAATCACGGTTCCCTGATATTGGAACAAATTACTCCACATTCTTTTCCTCTATTATAATAGAAGGGCCGAAAAAGCATAGTTTGCAAAATCCAAATCAGGCATTTTATTAAAATTATTGTGTGGTTACTGTGAGGTGGTGACCAACTAACCCAAATCATACACAAATTGTTATTTTAAATGTTCCCCCTTTTTAATATACGTAAAACATTGGTGTATTGCTTACTTTTAAAAATTGGTTGGAACAACAACAAAAAACAATCTTTTTTTTTACAAATCACTTAAATTAATTATTAATTATTAGGCTTAATTGCACTTGATAAATGAAGAATAATTTTCAAAAAACTTTCAGTAACATTTTCAGAACAACACATATTTTGGGAAACAGAAACTTTTTTTTATTCAGGCCTTGCCTCAAGCTAGCACGCACTATACCGAGCTTATCCACAATATGGTGCAATAAGCCAGTTCCATGTCAAGTTCAATTTCAATAGTAATCCGTTTACAGATACCGTTGAGTCGTTTTGCCTTTTGTGACAAAAAGTAGCTTTCTTTTCCATAACACGAGATTTAGAAATCTTTGTGATCGAAATCTTTGATTTCACCTTTGATAAAAAGTCGTACACCTCTGTTGCCTTAGTAATGGTTACTTTCAATAGCCGTTTAGACACAATCATTGTGTACTTTTCAAGAGATATTACCCCCTTCTAAATGAACAAATAAGGGGCCTTATATTATGTGTTTAGCGATTCCCCCGGCGATTCCTCATTTTAGTGGTCAACACATCTGCAGGAACAAAGTTTGTCATGATGGATAAGGCTTATTCGGGATGTGGTCCTTTATGAAAGACGACTTACAGCACAAAGCGTTTTATGCGACGATTGTATTCCTTATCGCCACAGTGACGGCGGAAGATGGTAGGTATAGATGCCAATTGAAATCGGAAGTTTACTGGTCAGTGATTTCAATATGTTGGACATGGGGTCCTATACCGTTATTATTTGAACTTAATGAGATTTGAAATCGGCTACTTCTGATGGTAACACCATTGTAATTCACCTATTTAGTATTTACTGAAGTGCCATAGTCCGTATAAGTAGCTTTTAGAGGATGGATTCATCATCACGATCCTATTCAAATTCAAGATGCATAAAAATACTGTGCTTATTGTCACGGCGATATGAGCACTTTTGATCCCAGGTTAACGTAATATCACCACAATATTTTGGTGATAATAACTCCAAATCAAACAAGCATAAAGTTGAAAATGTTGCTTTGTCAGTCCTGAAGAGCTTTCCTGGGAATGAGGTGGACATCTGGGCAGTAGTGTAACTACGGTTTTCAAGTGGGGGGGGGGGGGGGGGGGCATGAGGGGACAGGTCTGTTGTCGGGGTGGGGGCATAACTGACTACCTTTTGATACATATAGTTTGGCTTTTCATTTGGGGGAGGCATGGGGGGGGGGGGGATGCCCCTGCTCTACTTATGCCCTGATGTTAACATCTTCAAGCATGGCTTTCTTTTGCATGATTGCAAAATTAATGAACCTTGATATTGATAGAAATTAGTACCATCTTGTTTTTCTAGCTTTATTTTACAGAAATGTGTATGCTGTATATATGATAGCATAACATACTGAAATAAAAAATAGTTGAAATAGAAATAAGTATAAGTATCATCTATACCCCGGATCTATACACTTTGCTAAGTAATTTCAAACTTACCTGTTTATTAACAAGGAGTGAAGAGAAACACATGAAAAAGAAACGCAAATAGAAAAATAAAAGATTAGTTAGATACATGCAATTATAATATCTGAGTTTCTTGAAATTAACCTCAGTACTGTTCATCTAGTTTTGATTGGAGTAACCACACAAAGTAAATGGTGTGGAGTAGATCATTTACATAAATATGCCATTGATTAACCTTTATATCACATACAATACTCTATCCACCACAGAGAAAAGAAACAAATTTGGAATCAATTTTATTATTTCACTGCGCAAGATACTTGTCAGTACAACAATGTTCGATACCAAAGCTCAAGAAGCCAAATTTAACCGATTTACCACCAAAAATCTAGACCAAACCAAACCACAGGCAAACCAAGCACCACCACCACAGCCACCTTGCGGTGACACATCCATCATCGTTAAATCATGCTTGAATGTGTCAGGCTTATAACATGATTGACTATAATGGGTTTGATAAGCCACTTATCTGATGTGCCCAACTACCAAGTTCAAGGCAGAGATACTATTCACATATCCTGGGTAATGTTTCCCTGTCACAAAGCACCGTCCTGGTCATCAGTATTAATTCCTCTTTGACAAAAAACAGCTATTATACATGTCTCTACTTATCTGGATGCCCAGAGCTCCCTTGGAGCGTGGAAGTACAACACATGCTTGGTAGGATGTGTGAAGAGACTTGAGCATCAACTTAGAGTTTGCATTCGTTTTGCTTTATACCACAGCCCTTTTCATTGAATCTTTGAGAACTTTGCCGAAGAGTTTAAAATCTTTTAGAAAACTCAAGTTTTTGTTTTTTTGTAATAAGATTTTCCATTGGTCTGGATTGATGAGAGTTGTGCTGCAATTTGTTATTTCAGTAGGTTTTCTTCAAAAGTTGACTTTTTTTCTCCACAAGTTGTCGAAGAAGAAAAAACAGTGCACAATTTCAAAATTTGGCATTTTCTTAATTTTCTCTAGAGGACTGTGCATTTATGATGCCTTTTAACAAGTTGAGGAAAATAATCACAAAATGTTCACAAATAAACTCAACTTACACAAAAACATACCATCAAAATCAGACATTTTGAACATTTGTTATTTATTTTCATTTTCGGGTGGGTGGGGGGGGGGGGGGGGGGGGGGGTGATTATCACCTTATAGAGTACCTTTTAAGAAATCCATAACCTATACAACCAAATTCTCAATCCAAGCCCTGAGGAGGTCTCTGTGTTTTGCCTATAGACTCAGTAAGAAGAATTTCAGACCAGCACAGACAGCACAGTCACAAGATCAATGTTGATGCCATATTGTAAAGTGCAAAGTTAAATCTCTATCGCCAATAAGGACCTCGTCAGCGTCTCACAACATACCATGGGGAACACTTATGAAACTCGGAAGAAAAAAACCCAGAATAATATTAGGCAGCGAAAACAGCCTGCGGTGAGTATTTGCCCTCAATATAGCATGGTCAAGGTTTGTCTGGGTGGGTACTTACATGGCCACTTAAAAACAGGGGGATTAATCAGGGATCACTGGGACAACATGCACACAATAAAAGGTTTCAATTTGAATTCCACAGAAATGTCGAAACTGAAGCGGGAGACAAAGACAGAAACGTTGTGCGGTGAGTTTGTTTGGCCTTTACTCATAGAGACTTGACATGCAATAGAAACTGGGTGAATTTGGGGACTTTATAACATTCACACAGCAAGCTACATTAGCCCTAACACTCTTAAGTACTACGAATTACTACGATGCGGCGTGCTTGTGTCACCCGGCTCGGCAGTTTTTCGATGAAATAATGGCCCCAGGGTATATATTCCGCCATGTATGGTCCCCCCCCCCCCCCCCCCCCCCGTGGCCTACCTAACGGTACATCCTCTGCCTCTGAACCCAGAGGTCCGGGGTTCAACACACTTGTGACACCCTGTAAGTTCTATAGTTAGTCAATAGCAGCATCAAAGTTCATAACCATGCTGGCTCCTATTGCATTGCATGGCAGGCCAGGCTGGCTCTGTGTGTGGTGCTGCCATTTTAGAAATAATTCCTGGTACATACAACACACTTGTGACACCCTGTAAGTTCTATAGTTAGTCAACAGCAGCATAAAGTTCATAACCAAGCTGACTCCAATTGCATGGCATGGCAGGCCAAACTGGCTCTGTGGTGCTGCCATTTTAGAAATAATTCCTGGTACATACAACACACTTGTGACACCCTGTAAGTTCTATAGTTAGTCAACAGCAGCATAAAGTTCATAACCAAGCCGACTCCAATTGCATGGCATGGCAGGCCAAACTGGCTCTGTGGTGCTGCCATTTTAGAAATAATCCCATGTACATACAACACACTTGTGACACCCTGTAAGTTCTATAGTTAGTCAACAGCAGCATAAAGTTCATAACCAAGTTGACACGCATTGCATGGCATGGCAGGCCAAACTGGCTCTGTGTGTGGTGCTGCCATTTTAGAAATAATTCCTGGTACATACAACACACTTGTGACACCCTGTAAGTTCTATAGTTAGTCAACAGCAGCATAAAGTTCATAACCAAGTCAACTCCCATTGCATGGCATGGCAGGCCAGGCTGGCTCTGTGTGTGGTGCGGCCATTTTAGAAATAACTCCTGGTACATAACACACAATTGTGACACCCTGTAAGTTCTATAGTTAGTCAACAGCAGCATCAAAGTTCATTACCAAGCCGACTCCCATTGCATGGAAGACTCTGTGTGTGGTGACAGTTCTCTGTGGGGTTTTACCATTTACTCGCCTCATTGTCAACGTCAGACTGTTGGTCGTTTTAGGATGCTTTTATGGATGTTTTATTTTCACATATTTTATGAATCGTTAGGGAAACATAAAATGTAATATGTGACAATGTACAGGCTGTTTACATCGTAAGGCGCTCATAATAAGTCCCATGTATTATTATTATTATTATTATTATCATATAATAGTTTGAGAAATTATGGCCAATACAAGGGATGGATTCAAGAGACAAACTTTTCAGTTCCAGTATTTTGATGCCCATGTACAATGTACATGTATACCAGCACCAGCACAGAGTCAGAACAGCTAGCTGTCAGTCAAAACATGAGGTCCCTCCTCAAAGCTACCAACCTGAATTAAACATCAGAAATTTGTATTGAAAAATGAACTATCCCAAATGTGGCTAACCACACTAGTTTGTGTACTGTTTTTTCGGAAAATTTGAAATCTATCATAGAAACACTACATACAAGACACTCTTTTCAAATTTGGGAATAAGGCTGCTTTTAAAATGCACAGTCATTCAGAATAGAAAACAGAATGTGAAAAAATCAGATAACCCACCATTCAATTTGACGGTGCTCTCAGGTTAAGAACTATCCTTTCATCAAGGCATTGTGGTGGTGTGTGTGACCACTTTTTAAAACAGTGTGAGCGCCCTCTCTAAAATAGTATAATATAACTACAACGCCTTCCCTCAAATAATCTTTGTGTTATGTTTTGTATTGTTTTACGGAAGATTTATCCCCGGAAGAATTGCGTTTGCTGATTGGTTGATAATGATGTCATGACATATCGAGAGGCGTCATCGATTTCAAGTGCTATCTTAACAGGTTTTCGTCAATAGAATTAGGCTGAGCTAATCGTGTGGTACGATGACGATTCTGACCTTGTTATTTTCAGAATCAACCCAAAAATGGCCCAATTTTGTCCAATATCATTAGAATAGTAATCAAATACAGGTGAGACAAAACTAGGCCATTGTCGGATAACCTGTTTTCCACCCACACGGGAATGCCTTTATACTATAAGATTAATAACACATTGCTTATTCTTGTTTTTCGTGTATGGTCAGCAAAATATCTAGACCAAATAACTGATAATACGATAGGGCCAGACTAAATTTCCTTCATGCTAAATTATCCAAATTTACTCTTTTTCATTAACAAAACTTCAATAATTTTGAAAAAATGCAAATATATATAAGATATAATCGGATCAATTGATTTGATCAGTTTATATGGTCAGCAGAGGAATGCATATTATTCTTTTCTTGATATCATAGTATTACTAGGTCAGAGGAAAGGGGACTCGGCCCACAAGTTATGTATACAGCCCAAACATTTAGAGTATTTGCCTCTCAAATGGTAAGGCTAAATTAAAAAAAATCATTTGTCTCAAAGCTCCCGCGTGCGTTAATTTATTGATGCGCATTAGAAAAGCAAAAATCTTAAAAAAGGAATTTTTTTTTAAATTTTTTTAATTTTTTTCTTCAAAAAAACAAACAAAAAAAACCCAAAAATCCCAAAATTTCACAGATTTTTCAGATTTTCATTGATCACATCATTTTAAATACAAAAAGTCACTTTTACAAGGATTTCAATATTTTATATTTAAAAAAACGAAACAAACAAAATTTTTAAAAAACGCATTCCGCATTAGGTTTTGAAAAACTGAAGAGCTTTGACTTTGAGACAAAAGATTTTTTTAATTTAGCCTAAGCAATCCCCAGGTTTGTTTTTGGTTCCAAAAATGAATTGGATATAAAATATCTAAATCATTTAAGGATTTTGTTTTGTGAAGTTATCAAAATATTCATGCAGCACCACTATCGATTTTCTCCACAAACCATAGTTGCACGAAATACTGCAGTGATGTTTCCGAGACATGATACAGGTCTATGTCATTGCAATCATTGGGTCTATGTTAGCTAACTTAAAAATGTGAAAATATTGCACAAGGTGAAAACTCATGGGCACAATTTTCACAGTGCGTTGATCTATTGTATGCCTCTGTCGTCTGTAATTGTGTAAGAGATTCAATGCGGCAATCCTACTTGTCATCTGTATTTGGCATGTTGCATTGGCCATATCCATATCAATTTCATGGTCCACTGGCGCAAAATAACTACAATCAAATGGTCACTTTTTGCAACAATCACAGTATATTTGTGTAAAGTGGCCTTGGGAACAATAAATAATACAAGTATTACAGTTATTATCCATAATAGTTAAGGGATAAATTATCATTTGATATAATCCTATTATTTAGATTATTATAAACATTAATAATAGTATAATAAAACTTTACACAAGTAGGGCCAACAGATTTCACCTTTCATCAGGCTTATTTTGGTATTATTTACAGCCTACAGGCACATACCATGCCAATTGCCATAGCAGGATCAACACAGACTCACAAACTTTTTATTAGTTTTATAGCGAATGCCTAATGGTAGCACGAAAGCTACCTCAAATCCATTACACAAACCCATTTCATGTCAAAGCTGCTCCTCAGTCCTCCCCACCTGGGTGTGAATGTGATGACTTGAAACTGAAGTCAAGATCGTTGGTTTTGTTTCTCATGGCTAGAGTAGTAGAAGATTGAATAACAACGGCTGCAATGTATGAATTCCCACATAATTTTGTTGTTTGAAACAGTTACAAAAGAAATCAATGAAGCAAAAATATAAGCTTGTTGATCAACTGCAGATGTCTCATATATTTTTGACACTTTCACTTTAACGAAATAATACAATTAAAGGGTACCGGTCCGTAAGATAAATTAAAATCAAATTGCTCTTTTTGTTCTCCACACTCTCAACCTTTTTAATTATTTCCACTCTCCTTACAACGAAGAAAAGAATTTACTCAAATAGATTAAGAAAATTCTGGTTTGTTATTAGAGGAACACCTTACACCAATCAAAGAACAAGAGAAAGAAAGAGTGGGTCTTGCACAGGTACTACCAAATGCTCCCCAGACACTGACGTTGTGAGCGAACAAAGAGCGTCTGCTGCAACATGTTCATTTCGGCCACTGTTATAGTTTTTGTTCACTGGAGAAAGCCCGAGGATAAATATTAGCACAACGGCTCATCAAAGCTGTGAAAAATAAAATCAGGATCGGGCCTGGTCGATCGGGTTCACCCCAGGTTCAATATGGTGTACGCCTGAACTCATAAATGGTAAAGTCATATGGCGGTCGCACGTAGGGCAGAGAGGTGCTATCTTACTACAACTCTTAGATGGTATTGCAATTAATAGCTTTCAAATGTTGCAGAAACCAAAATTTCCAGTATCTGAGATGGCACTGTAATTAATGGCTTTCAAGCATTGCACTAACTAACTTACATTTGAAAATTTCAGTACCATATGAACGCTAACGACATTTGATTTGTCATACTCTTTGACCATATTTGGCAAAAATGTGCCTCCGCCCGAAATTCTAAGAATTCAATGTTTATCTGAGTCTCTCGAGCAACAGTGGAGCATTGAAGGCTACGTTGTTCGCGCTGGTAAAGTAAAGTAAGCGTACCTACTGACTGATTTGTTTTTCGAGAAACCTCTTAATCAAACCAGACAGACGTTATCAAAACAATCCCAGCAGACAAATAGAAAACATAAAAAGTATTACAAGTGCACGATTCTCTCTCCGACTACGGTAATTACATGAAATGAATATTGGAGAAAAACAAATACACACATTAGAAAGTATAGAGATGTTCAAGTGTGTGTACCTCGTCTAGACACCCAGGGGGCAGTATACATTGTGCTAATCCCCTTTATACAGCCAACTGCTGGTCAGCTTCCTAGCTCAACTTGATTGTAAATGAATCCATACTGATGAAACATGTAAAAAACTGGACAAGCTGGCATGCATAGTTTGTGGCATGGGAAGGGGCCAAACCAAAAACCATTCTGTTGCCCCTTCCCTATGCTGCCCGGCCCAATAAGTTTATCCTCTACCAAACAAGATTTTAAAGACACCACCACACTGCATTGCGTTTTTACAAAATTCCCTTATTTTGGTCTCCAATTTGGCTCAGTTCCCATAGACATATGCACACAATCATGGCTTCATAGCGCATTCTTCGTTGGAGCTCTTAGTCTCAGGTTCTAGATTACATCAATGAATAAATTAGTTATCAGTGTTCCTTTTCTTATTTCTAAAACTTAAGAGCGCGACAAGTGCGTCGTGTGAAAAAAGCTTTAGTTGGCTCGCGTTCATGCAATGCATTGTGGGAAGACCTTAAAATCTTCTTTGATCCTCTACAGTGTTAATGCAAGACAATACCTTGGTTAATGGTAGAATCCAAAGAATATTTTTAAGACGCCACCACAATGCATTGCGTTTTTGCAAAATGGTTTCCAATTCGTCTCGGTTCCCATAGACATATGCACAAATTCATGGCATCATAGCGCATTCATCGTTGGAGCTCTTAGATTCTAGTTTACGTCAATTAATGAATTTGTTCTCAGTTTTCCTTTTTTCTTTTTTCCCCTATTTCTTAAAACTTAAGAGCGCGACAATTGTGTCGTGTGGAAAAAGCTGTAGTTGGTTGGCGTTCACGCAATGCACTGTGGGAAGACCTTAAAATCTTCTATGGGCAGAATAGAAACCATAAAATCCTCCCTAAAATGACTACCTTTAATTGCTTCTTTTTACAGGGCTTTAGGTTTTACATGGTGTAAAATCCTTTTTCTTCAAACATTGCACTAATTCTCAAATACTATGAAACACTATATTAAATTTCGCGGATAATTTATTTTGCGAATTTAAAATGACTTCTATTTTAACGGTGATTTCGATTTTCCCTGTTACTTTCAAGCAAAATTTTCAGTTTTGTGGGTATTTAATTTCGCGAATCCACATCTCTGGTGAAATTCGTGAAAATAAATCCCTCGCGAAATTAAGTGGTATTACAGTTAGTACACCAGGCATTTTAATTTACACATCCGCATATCGTCAGCCTGCTTCGATAATTGCCTAACTCATTATTCAGCGAAATTGAGTTTTTTGCATAAATCATGACTTCATTACATTATACATGCTACCTCATACAACAGCCATATGCTGTTATAATACCTAAGTCATTGACCAATCAAAAGTGTTGATAAATGCACAATTGCAATTCTGCCTAAGTCAGCATTGTGAGTTAGGCAGATTGTACTAATGATGAAAATTGTTTAAAATGGGTCATATTTACTCGTATTAGGCATAACAAGCCACATTTCACTTAAAGGTATATCCCCAACCTAATTCTATCCAACAGTTACTGCTCCTGTTGAAATTAACCCGCACTATTCATGTTGCTATTCAACATATCGTCAGCCTGCTTCGATAATTGCCTAACTCACTTTCATACTTTTGTTGTTTTCTAAGAACTAGAAAAAATGAGTTAGGCAATTATCGAAGCAGGCTGACGATATGTCTATATCATTTTGAATCCTATACGATAAAAAGGGCCTAACAAAATATAAAGAACAAAATGTCTTTCAAATTTTCATGATTCATAAATTTGTATTCAAATAAAGTAATTCAATAGAGAGCTTGATTGTATAATGAATTTGAATGTCCCAGTTCTCCATGAACCTTATTATTTTAATATTTCTAGCGACATGTAGACATATAACCATAATCCATTATATGCCAACGGCTTTTGTACAATGTTTAATTATTTATTCATGCACAGCATACATACTTGACATTTCAATTCCAAACATCAGACATTACCACTTACCCTGCCCACATAGCCTACTTAAGACTCGTTTTAGTCCAGATTTTCCCCCTAAGTTCAAACACTGGCTATTCTAAACCTACTACGGAACAATCGGGCGATGTTGAACCATGGTCCCTTTAATCAAACAAGGCAATGTTTTGATATTGAACCGCTATTGTTCAAACTGCGCAGTGTGAATTCCAGTGGATGGTACGTGACACACACAAAATATCCACTGACGACCAAGGTAGAGTTTCGAGTCGAAAAAATAGAGATGACGAAATGCACTGAAACTTGATAGAGACAAAATAGATTCTCATAAGTTGTATAAGAAATAAGAGAAAAAGTGACACATTTTTTTTGGAAAATACCCGTTTTTTGGTTTTAAAAAGGTGTCCTTAAAAACATGGGCAGCTTTGTCTAACCTCTCTGAAATAAGTATATCTATAGCTTCTAAGCTACTGTAAAGGTGGTAATTTTGACACGATTTATTTTCGCGCTTTGCCGATTTTGAACTGTTTTGCGTGTTTTAAAATTCACGATTTGTAGCTTCATCACATATCCCTATACGCAAAAGAAATATACTTGTGGATTATTATTTTCGCCATAGCTGTGTCCAGCGCGAAAAGCACACACACATTTTCACTTTACAGTATAGGCCTATTTTCAATTTTTGGGGGTGGGGTGTGCCGCACAGGGTCTCCAAAAGGGGCTACAGAACTGAACTGAGTGGATTTTATGACAAAAAATAGGGTCTTAGGAACTGATTTTTTCAAAAAAGTAGATCTTGAGAACTGGCCTATAGTTCAATTTTGATTAGCAAGAATGCAAATTCTCGATTTTTCTCGGTTTTAGAATGCAAAATTTTCAAAGAATTGGGGCTTTGGAACACAAAATTTCACGATTTTTGAATTTTCAATAAAATAGAACTGATTCAGGCTCAAAAGGGGGGTCATAAGAGCTAGCAGCTGAGGGTGGAAAAGGGGGTCTTCAGCGCGGCACATACCTATACCCTTTTCCAATGTCAGTGCCCTCCCCCCCTCCATTGTTATAATCCATTGACCAGAGAATCATGATTTAATTCATTAACTTAATTCATTAAGGGTTCACTGAAACTCAAGTGAATTAACCATGCACTCACACAAACACCTTTTGGTAATAAATTTGGTATAAAGTCAAAGGCGGTCTCTTTCTCTATGCCTTACAGGTATAAATTACAATAGCATAAGAAACACTTTTCTCCTATAAATCAGGCCTAATCCCATATTCTCATTTCTCTTTTAAAAAATAACAAGCTGCCATCCCTCGCTTTAAGTTTTCTCGATTAAGAGCTCTCGTTTTATTCATACTTTATCCTATACACGGAGTATTTATAATGAGCGACTGCTTAGAGTGAAGGCTGGTTCTGAACGTTGCTGCTATGATCGGCAGCCAGTCTTAGTTGTGGTTATGAGGAAGTCAATTGCAGTCATAGGAAACCACAAGACAATCCAAGCTTCCTGATAGCCCTGTAAGGCAAATTAGTCTTTCATCAAGAGAAACTTCAATCCAATTAAGAACACAAAGTCTAGATGACCACATCATATGTTCAATTACACCATGGATACATCACCTTCACTCTTTGCGTAACTTGCTTTTTGACCATTTTGAATTTTGATAAACTTTGTCTAGCCCATTTCTCCCACCCTCACCCCCACCCCACCCCAATCCAAGAATACGGGATAACTTAAAATATTATAGGATACAGTACCTTACACTGCTATTTGAAACATTGATGCTGGTTTAATCCACTTTAGTGGATTGGGATAGGAGGGGGAGGGGAGGGGGACAAAGAATGTAGAATCTTTTCAAGGTTTTTGAATTTCACAATTCAACCATAAGGTCAGTAGGTAAATGGTGTTTTTTTCTTCCTTTTACTCATGTACTAGGCTTTACACTTAAGCATCATTTCTTCATACAGTACACTAAAATGTACAAAAGTTACCATAGGAACGTGATTTACGTACCAATTCACTAAATTCACAACTGATACAAAGCATTTCCAGGTAGTTGAAAGGAATGTTCAGATCTTTTTTACTTCTTTCTTATGTTCCTCAGGATTTATGTTCCAAATTCAATGGCAGCAGCTGCAGGTTTTTAAACCGTTTTTGAAAGCTTATGTTTTAAAGTCAAGGTTAGGTTAGATCCCTAGTCAAACAGTTTCATTTATTGCACGCAAAGTTTAACTACAAAAATGGTTGCCTATAACATAAATACTGGAGAGAAACAATCACTATACAAAATCAGTAGAAATTTCCTCGAGTTGGATATTGGCTTCAATATGTTCCACTCCTCATCACTCTACATGAATTGAATGGTTGGCCTCAAATAGCCATAGGCTTTGTTGAAAGCCTTTTCATTTATCTTGACTTATATGCTTACTGTATTAATTAAAAGTACTACGTGAAAAGCAAACTCAGACTCCGTACTTCACAAGATAGGAGAGGTACACAAGGCTATAGCATGGGCGAATCCAGCTTCTGCAGTTGAGGGGGCGGGTTAGTGGTGGTGTTCAGAAATATTTTTCTTTTTCCGGTAGATTAATACACATGCGGCACCAGCATCAACATTTTGGGGGACAAAAGGGGGACATTAAAAAAAAGGTGGGAACAGAAAAAAAATATACGCGCAAAGCACACGAATATTGTAATGTCAAAATTGCCTGCAAATAGCATTTGGCCTGAAATAATTAGAAATCAGACTTGCTAATTTGAGGTAATTCTGACATGCAAAGTCAACATTTTCTATTGTTTTGGGTAAATGGGGTGGGGCTTGATCTAACAGAGGGAAATGGGGGATGGGATTATCCCTTCCTTTTTGTTTTAAAGATGGGGAAAGGGGGGGGGGGACTGCACCCCTGGTATAGTGGTACCTTCTCCCCCATCGAATATTATAAAACTTGCCAACCAACTAAATGTATACATGTAGGTAAAGGTCTGTAAACTCTATACAACGCAGGTAACTCAAACCAAAGGTCTGCAAACTTTTTATATATCATGCTATTAATAACTGAACGTGTTTACCTGTAGGTTCAACACATCTCGAATCACGCATAGGCTACCTATTGCTCATCATACATTGCACCGCGGGAAGGGGCCAAATTCTTGTCGTGGGAGGGAGGGTTTGCGTTTTATTTTATCTGAAGTTCGACATTGCATGCCTAAACTATGCTAATGTTGATGGGAACCAGTAGACACTGGTGACAGAAATCCGTGGTCATGTGATGAAAGTGAAGCATCCTGGGGTGCATCAAGAAATCTTCTTTGAAAATGAGTGAAGTGATAATAGTCCTAACACATTTGAACATGAATGAAAACAAAAGTTGGCATGCTGCGTTGGTTACCATGAGAACTTGATCTAAAACTGGTGACTGGTCTTATGATTGCATTCCTTTGAAAATCCTTTGAAGAATATCTTTGGTCATCATTTGCATTTGAACACAACAAATGGCAAGAACTGCTGAAATTGTGATATCTTCATGCGATAATATGTATGCTTTCCATAAAATTTAGACAATACATGTAGAATAATTTACAACTTGGGCTGGTACTCAATTTGCAGCAGACTCCTTTATTTATTGGTGTTTTTGGTTGTTTGTAAGTTCAACCATCTGCATTAATCCTAACCCAAGTTCTGAGTAATACAAATGACTGCAGCAAATCTACGCTGATAACCCCCACTTCCCCAATTTCATTGCGTCATCATGGAAGACGAAATATTCGAATGATTAAAAGTAACAAGTTGACAGCCCTCCATTTGTGCACAGATAGAGGTAGTATTTATAGGAATCCTACCCCTGGCAGGCAATGTTGTGGAAATGAATAGAGTGAACACGTTGAATGCAATATTAAAACCCATTGATTGAGACTAACATTTGATTAGCATCAGCTGGTCTGTATACGTACATAGGCCTGCCAGAGGTATAATTAGCCTCTGGCTCAATATAACCATCTGCTTGAAGTTTTTTTCCGAGCAACTACTGTGTAGCTACAATGTTAGAAAATATTGTTCGAACACTTTATACATGTAGGTCTAGTGTATTAAAGTCATTACCCTTTCCCATCAACGTTGAGTCACCAAATTTGCCAACCATCAGCTCGGGTCCTCGCAACATTTGTGGTAGTTGGGGGTGGGTGTGGGGGGGGGGGGGGGGGGGGGTGGGTTAGTGGAAGGGGAACTTTCAGGCTATCATAAACAAATTGGTATTTTCACATGACTCTAATAACACAAGCTACATGTGTGTATTAGGGTAATTATAATATGAACACATCTTTTCTACGATTGTAGATACCAAACTACAATGTTGCGTTGTTTGTTTGCTCTTGGTTCATAACAACGAACGACCGTGATCACAACAAAAACATAAGTGTTTATGATTTGGTTTATTACAACCTAGTAACAATATTTTGACAATGGGGCATTATTACGAGTATTTACCTATATGTGTGGAGTGTACATTTCTAGACGGTTTGCAATGTCATAGATTGCATTGTTTTACAGTGAGATAAAGAAACTAAATATTGATGGACTTTGACCTGAGTAGGATTAAGGCCAAAAAAAAAGATGTGTCTCGCATACCCGCGCGCTTATGTATGTGGAGTCACTTTTGCCACATATATAACCATACCTGATGAGCCAAATGTTGGGCTTTTTTTTAGAACGGGGAAAAACTGGGCAAAAAAAACAACAACAAAAATTGTCCGCATTTAACATTGCTGTTTTTTTCTATTGAAAAGAAAAACCGCAGAGATATTTCCACAAATGTATGTGAGACAGGCCTTCTCTTTTGGCTTTTATAGCAGAATACTAACCCTGCATGTGTCTGTTCATCACACCAGGGAACCTCGTAACTTGGAAAAGGATACAGAGCAAAAGGACTGACACAAGAACATTTGGCACAACTGCTGAATGCAACACATATCTTTAGACTTGGTACAAATCTAGCTTAAATAGTATTTGCCATGCTTTATTCCATTGTGGACTTGTTTAAAGTCTTGCATTGTTTCCAATTTGGATTCAACACAGTCACCTTGACAAATTCTTATAATTAGACTCTATCATCAACGTCGAGTTTCCCAACCATCAACGCACCGATGAAACAATTAACAAATCCTGTAGACCCATCCTTTCTTTACCTACATGTACACCTAGCACATAAAGTCCCTGCTCAGGTGCTTTGAGGTTGACTAATTCAAAATATATAATCGGTACCAAAAATCTGAGATATACATTAAATGAGAAAATTTCTTCTCCGCAGTTTGATACCTCATTCAACAAAATCTAATGGATACTTTTAAAGTTATGTCGATTTCAATGACCGCGGATGCAACAGAAAAGTGGCACTAGGTATAGGAAATCATTGATTTGTGTGTGATTTACCATAGACGGTAAAAATCAATGTTTTACCCGTCTATGGATTTACGCACTGAAAAACTCACAGCTTATCAGCTAAGACTTGTATTCTTCACAGCCAGATACACCCTTTGTCCCGCACATTGCGGTTATCACTAAAGACCCATCCATCTGTCACGTTCAGATAGCACACAGTTATCACACACAAATCAATGATTCCTATACCTAGTGCCACTTTTCTGTTGCATCCGCGGTCATTGAAATCGACATAACTTTAAAAGTATCCATTCGATTTTGTTGAATGAGGTATCAAACTGCGGAGAAGAAATTTGCTCATTTAATGTATATCTCAGATTTTTGGTACCGATTATATATTTTGAATTAGTCAACCTCAAAGCACCTGAGCAGGGACTTTATGTGCTAGGTGTATACCCAAGTATATGACATACCACCATCTCAAGGTCACCTTTCCTGTATACATAACTATCTTTATGAAATGGTGTCAAATTGCCTGTTTGGATATAGGGCTACTTTGAGTTTTGAAGGGGGATGGGGGGGGGGGGGGAGGTAACAAAAAATAATTTTCTAAAATGTTAATATTTTTAGTACATTTTGAAGAAAAAATCTAATTCTTTTTACTGTCTTAAAACTTAAAAGTAAGTTTGTTTTAAATGTAGCTATACTAGGCAAACAAGGGCTTTTGAAAAGGTTACATGTCATGAATTTATGATGGATTTCCTACACACAGCCTATAATAGTCACCTTGTTTTATCACCTAATCTTTTTGAAAAAGCCGTCTTATCTTTCAAAAGATTCTGTAATGAAATATCTGTAAATTACAGCTAAAACTTTAGCCTACTTCTCTATCCATACCAATCCCTTGTTCATAAAGTGTTATCTTTCATGCCATTGTTAAAACTTCCGTTCCACCAATATTATGATAACTTTAGGTAAAGCGTAGACCCCTGGGTAAAGATACACTGATAGGGATCCAAAATGTTTCGAAAAATGAAAAACAATAGACACCTGTCAGTCTTACAAGATGAGGCTAAAGAGGTTGTTTGGTTGTCAGTCCTCCACTACCCACCCCTAATTTTCAGATTGGAATAGGCCTACAAGTGTTTTACAATACAATATGAATACCTACATGTACCCAATATTTTCAAAATTCCAGAAAAAGTAGGGGTTTCTCTTTTGAAAAATGTAACATTCTTTATTATAAAATAATCAATATTACTTAGCTTGGAATCTTTCCTCATGCTTGGTTATTTTTAAAACAATATCGAGTGACAAAGTAATAACATATTTCAAAAAACTGCTTGAGACCTTATCCATAGGCCTTTTTGGATAGCCTATTAGTATACACATCATTGGACAATCCATATTATACTTATAAAAAATTAGGCCAATTTTTGTACCCATATTTTTCTGCCTGCCTAGCGCGCCCCCTCCTACCAAACAATTTATTGTATAGGCCTAATTTATTGAATCCGGCACATACTAGGGACACAAAAAAAACCTGATGTGTTGCCCTCAATTGCCAAAAGTCTTGAAGTCTGGTCGGTCGGTCGATTTTCCTTTCCTTTTTTTTACTGACAAATATTACTGACAGACCATGGTTCATGACAAGACAAAATTGGTAAAAAATGTCAATTTCACTAATGTTTCTAGTGTGATAATAGTTTCAACGAAATCTATTCAAGTAAACTTATTCATTTCAAGCAGAAAATTGTAATATTTTGACAAATTGTGTTAAATTTAAATCTTGCAAAAATGAATTAAAAAAATTGCGAACCTGATTTTTGAGATTTTAGGGTCAGTCGCTGAGGGCAACGCAACAAAAACAACAAAAAAAATTGTGCCTAGTAGAAAACTAGTACAAACTTCCTCCTGAATAAATCAAAGACTGTTCAATTTCAGCATATCAATGTCAAAACTTGCCCTTAAAATGGTACTGCTGGGGAGCTAATTAGTAAATTGGGCCATAAATGTTTCCACCAATTAAACTTGACCAACTAAGTGGCCCTATCAATCACCATTCAAGTGTTTAATTAATTAATACCACTTGGTGAAACTCGTTGAAGTTGAAGTGTGAATTGGGGTGTTGGTCAATGGTCACTTGTATGTTCTTGCTGGTCATATTAAACACAGTCAACCTATTTGATCAGGAGAGTTTATAAATTAATAATAATAATAATAATGGGTTATATTATAATGTATTTAATAAGTTCGAACAAATTCCAAATTCTACTTTACAAATCTACACTTTGTTTTCATGAGTTACAATCCTTTTTTTAATTTGGACTGGACCTGGACATCTAGAAACCAAAATAAAAAAGGGGAAACAAGAAATGCAGTTAACAAAATATGTCAAATTTTGCTTGTTTTTAAAAACTCTGACACAGTAAGCAAGCAGCAAGATAATACATGACACCAATTGATGCACAAAACCCCCATCATACATGTACATACCTTGGTTATTCAGAGATGGAATATCGGAGTCGATCTTGACTGATGCTGCGTCGAACGCCTGTTCACAGTCTTCAAGCGTAGGGAACTCAAAGGGGTTCTGACAGGCAGGGAGATCCAGGAGGCATATACACTGGCCACTCACTATATCACAGCCAGAATATAGGGTACTGCAGTTCAGCTCCAGAGGCCTGATATCAGGAGGAGGCTCTGTGTGTAGGGGTCAATTCTGTTGTGTGAAAATGGATGGGGGATGATATACAAAATAAGACGGAAATTGATATCAATATTTATGATAATGCACTATGACTGACTTCATTCATTCATTTGTTTATACAGTAATGCAACAATTATAGGGACTATTGATTATCTTAAACACTTTTGAGATAAGCAAATGGGTTATGCCTACCACAGTTAATATCTCAAAATCACATACCTTATTTTATTAATCCTATTAAATACATAGCCAAACTGCCTGCATGAAGGTTTCCCCCTTTATAGTTTTGAGAAAAAAATAATGTTCAGAACAGAAAATAATGAAAATTTTAGCAACAAGCACCAATTTGGGCAAGGAATGACAGGGATTTCCCCGGGGATTTTAAAATTTGCCCATGCAATCGCTATAGAGGGTCCATAACTGATGTGAATGTCCACGACTTAAAGTATACGGGTTTATTATTGTGAGAGCGAGACATCACTTTGTATTGGAGTTACGAGTAGAATCACATATTTTTGCATAGCCTTGGTGTAAACATAGTCACAGATGCATGACTAAATTTGGTGATATGGTAATTGAACAACTTAAACACCATGGATTTAATCACAATGGGATGTATAAGAACTCAGGCAACTATGACTAACTAGAGATATA